>CM077811.1:15342500-15942500 GCA_039764185.1 Tamarix austromongolica
ATATCCTCCGTCTCAGCCTCTTTGGGTGTTGGATTCCCTCAATAACTGCCACCGACATCATGCTAACACTACTTCACCATCTTATAATCGACACACAAAGAAAACACTCCATTTGTCCTGGGACATACATCCAGCATCCGTATTAATCTCAACACAACTTGCTTTTGGGGCTGCTCACTTTGGCACTCCCAGTTTGTGCTGCTCGACACTTTTATCTTCCTAAGATTAAGCTAATAATTTACCCTACATAATCCCTCAGCTCAATTCCATAGTCCCATGTTTGACGATACCATTGAACACTTCATCGTTATGGGCCCACCAAATTGCCCATGCAGATGTGCACATTTAGGCCGCTCTCCACTCATCAAGCTTGCTCACCGGTTCAAACAAATTGAAGAGGTTGTGTTTCTCGATTATTATTATGTCAACTTGAGGATAGCATGGGTGTCTGTTTCAAACTGACCACCAGAGGGAGAATAACTCAGTCTGCTCACTCCTTTCTCTTGAAGTTTCTTTATCGTAGGAAGAATTTTGCTTGCGCATCCCCAAACAAAATATTTTACTCTGGGAAGAGTTTGCAGGCTCCGAATGTTCCTCCCTATATAGATGCACTTACTCCGATGCTAAATTCGAGTTGGAGGGGCGCTTTATGAGCCAATCGAACTTAGTACTCTCTATCCTGCTAGAAGCACCGAGGCATATAATCTTCCCTATCTTGGGCAGCGTAACGGGATAGGTAGGATAGTGTCCACATCATAAGGGATAAACAACTCCTGGTTAACTCCTCCTACGGTCCTACCATCCTCACACATTAGATCCAAGACCCGTTAGTCGTTTTGTAGGCCATCGTTTGGAGTCATTACCCGAAAAGCATAAGGTTGTGGTACCCTGTTATCTTTCCACACGTACGTCTAGATCGTTGTCATTCCCAACCAACCAATAAGTTCCGAACTTAACAACTTGCCTCACGCTAAGAACACCCATCCATGCATAGCTTGGCCGGAATCCTAGGTCGATCGGTATGCTGGATGTTCGTGATGGGATGACACCTTGCTTTTCAGATCTGCCTGATCAAGGCATCAAAATTTCCTAAAAATTGATTCACCCCAGCATGGCTTGATTAGATAAATTCATATCCCAAAACTCAAGCCCTCCTTTCTCCCGAGGTGCACATAGTTTGCTCCAAGAAAGCCAATGGATACTTTGTTCCCGTCCGCCACAGATCCACCAAAATTAGGCAATCATAGACTCTGAATATCATCACAAAGAGTATCTGGGAAGCGAAACACACTCATAGCATAACTGGGAATCGCTTGGAGCACCGACTTATTCAGAACCTCCTTGCCCGCATTTGAAATTTTTGAGCACCTCCACCCTTTCATTTTGACCTAGATACGATCTTTAATTAACTGGAAGACAACTTTTTTGGATTTTTTTTAGTATTGTAGGAAGGCCCAGGTATTTGCTGAACCGCTGCACATCCTTTATCGCCAATATGCTTCAGAGATGCTCTCTTTTGTCGTGCGAGATATTGGGGCTAAAGAAACTTTCAGACTTATCATAATTAATGCGCTATCTACTGCCATTATCATACCATTGTAGTATTCTTTTCCACGTGTGTTTCTTCCACTGTAGCTCTAGAGAAAAGCATGTTGTCATTGGCAAACAAAAGATGGGGAATACGACCAGTGTTCCTCTCGCAACCTTAATATGATGGAGCAACTTATCCTCGAAACCTCGACTAATCAGAGAAGAGAAAGCATTTGCGCATAAAATGAACAGGAAATTTAACAATGGGTCACGTCGCCTCAATCCCCTTTGTGGTCTGAAAACTCCCTTCCCGTTTACCACTAACTAGCACCGAGAAGGAAACCGTGGAACTGCGTGGGTTTGAACAAGTTTTATCCACCGCATGCAAAAAAGGCCCCTCTTGGTCATCACCGCCCTCAACAAAACACCACTCCACACGATCATAGGTTTTGCTCATATTGAGTTTAAGGGCCATATGCCCTCTCTGTCCATTCTTTTGATTTTTCTTAGTGTGCAACTTTTCAAAAGCCGCTAGCACATAACTGGTAACCTTTTAGGACTTGTTTGAAATTATTTATTAAAAATAGTTATTAAAGATAATTATTTATATTGAAAACTCTGTAGGCTAATTTTTTTTATAAAATAAAACAAATAATTATATTTGATAAGGAAATTCAAACAGGGGTCTTAGTTATTACCGACAAGATCAGGGCGTGATTTGCTTCAACCAATTAGTCATAGTCTTCAACACCCATTTGTAAATTACACTACAAACATTTACGGGCATCAACTCAGTCAGGGATTTCGGATCATGCGCCTTGGGGGTCAACGAGATGAATGTGTATGATTTATGTCATTTGGCGTATCGTACCCGTTAAGCACGCTAAGCACTTGTAAAACCACATCTGAGAATGTCCGGTAAAAGGATGAGCAAGAAAGGCAATCATGTAAATCAAACACGCGCCTATTAATTCCCACCAACGTTACATCCATAATCGAGCGATATCTCTCATCTCTTAATGTCTAGTGCGCCAGATCCCACTATCATCAAACAAACCTTGAAGCTTATTGCTCTCTTCTTTCTTTTTTTTTTTTTTTCTTTTTTAACGTGCGCTTGCCTGCCTGTGGAAGAAGGCATTATTCCGATCACCCTCTTTCATATTGTTTTCTTTAGCCTGTTGCTGCCACATTAGCCCCTCCTGCAGAAGTCTCGCCTGTAACTCCCTCCTGCGGACTGAGATTAGGCCCATTCAATTCCTTCAGCCGATCATGAGCTTCGTTGACCTGCCTTTGGACGTTGCCAAAAACACTCTTGTCCCATAGCTTTTAACTTTTTCTCGCACCCATGGATCTTCTCCGCAACACCATTCGCCCCGCGCTTCCGCTTCCCCAATAACATAGCTAGCATTTACATGATTGAATAATGAACAATAATCGGCATGGTGCCATAACATTCGCTCGAAGTGGAGGGAACGAACATTACATAATACATAAGGCTTAACTTTAATCATGTCCATTAATCCCATCATTATAAGGTTTGCCCCGTTCATGACTTAAGAGAGGGGCCGCCTCCAAATTTTATTAGCCTCTTTATCGGAAGGGGTGGGGGAATATTAGCAGCTCGAGCTAAAAGGCCGTAAATCAAGGAGTGCTTAGCAGTTAGCACAACGTGGTTTGTTATGAATAAATCATGGTCGAGCTTTCATAACTTCCAAATGGATGATACCGAAAGTTTACCCATCTCCCACCTATATTTCTTCTATTTATTTTATTTCAATTTGTGAATTACAGACATTACTCATGGAATAGGTGGCAGAGTTAAGAACCAACATTTGAGTACAATACCACCCACCACAAAGCCTACGCATTAGAGCCCCGAGGAGAGAACTTAGAGAACCACCATGTTATACAATTCTATTGAAAACGAACTCCGCCTGATTTCATATCTAAATGTTTCGTTATAAATACATTTAGAAGGTAATGTGAAATATGTGACATGAGCTTGAGTTTTTTTTTGGGGGTGGGGGGTTTAAATCCCCGTAAAAGGTTTCA
This sequence comes from Tamarix austromongolica, assembly GCA_039764185.1. NCBI lineage: Eukaryota > Viridiplantae > Streptophyta > Magnoliopsida > Caryophyllales > Tamaricaceae > Tamarix > Tamarix austromongolica. The sequence continues at coordinate 15,346,083 of CM077811.1, forward strand.
TTCTCTATGATTAACTTTTTGAAAACAGAGATAAATACGATATTATGATTTTCAATATAATCTTTATTCAAAGGCATACATGATGGTTTTATTCTCTTTGATTTCGTGAGGCACCAATGATAATTGCTAATCCTATAAATACTTAACTAAAGCAAAACAATCATGGTTAGTCACGTCAACATTTGATAGCATCTATGATTAAAAAAATTCACGGGTGTGGTTAATTAACAAGTACACGAATTAATCTTTCGATGCTTATTTTCTTCTTTACTTCCGTCACATAATGGGATTTTCCATCATTTTTCATATTAACTGATAGCCTTCTCCTAACATTCTTACAGCCTAATTTTCCAAAGAAAAAAATCAGGCTAATATTAGTGTATGTTTGATAGAACTAGCTTAACGCTTTAAGTTTAAAAGCTAACTGAAAATTTATAAGCTATATGTGATTTAAATACACCTTTTTAAAAATAGCTAGTTTTAATAAGGTAATAGCTACTTCTTAACCTTGTCAAATACACTATTAATCGACTATGTACCTAATTCTAGGGGCGGCAGCATTATGTGCACTGGATCAAGCGCACATCTTCGAGGCACCAGCAAGAACATCCTCAATAACATATTCTATTATGGCAGGAGTGATAGCATTTAGCTGCAGAATGGAGACAACAGAAACGGTATCACCAACACTAGTAGTGTACCCAATCACCGAGCCTCGTAAAAATTCAGATCACACAAGTATGCTCACTACAAGGTGGACATAATAGCATCACATTTATTCATACAAATCACAAAGGTCGATGATTACTGCGCGCTCAAGACTTCGATCTCAAAGACCAACACAGAATTTGGCTGTATCCCCCATGCTGGAAATCCACCAGGACCATAAGCGTAGTCTGGAGAGCACTACGAAATTTACACAAGCATAGAAGTAAGTCTTTTGTCATAACATGGTTAACAGTATTGCGTCTAGCATACGCAAATAGAATAACTTGCATAAAATTTATACGCCGCAGGAGAACCCCTTATAGATAGATTAGCAAGCTTATGAAATTTAAAGTTGAGGATGGTAGAACTAGCGCCTCGTAAATTTATACCCTCCGGTGTAATACATGCTCACATTTCTCAAAAACTAGTTCAAGCGAACAAAATTGTGCCAAAAGCAATCTTGAAAAACGAAATTTGATGTTCCTATCAAATTCAGACAAATAGGCAAAGCTCAGATAATTAATATACTCCACAGACAGAACACCGTCCAGCGGACTCAGTAGAGGATTAAGCGCATTAATATGAATGTATGCATAGTGGTTCACTTGGTTTTCCAACCTTTACCTGCATGCACTAATTAAATAATTTCTCTTAACATTGCAAACTTCTTTAGGGTTCGATAGACAACTGATTCGTTTGGAATTATGGACCATATCTTATCTTTTGAAATTTAGAGTTTTAGATAGTATCTGATACATATAGAAGGTGCAAGATGCTTGCTACAGCTATTGGGTATGAGTGTTAAGATGCACTAATTATGCTGTTGTAGTAATTTTCATGGCCCAAATTGGTGGGAGACAAAACTCTTCACTAGTTTCTATAGCCTCTAACTTGCTTGTATGTTTAAGTTTTTGGGCTGTTTTATGTGGGTTGTGGGCTGGACTATATATATACCACAGTTGTGCACACCGCTTGTCCGGTCTGCTTCTGGTTGGGCATAGCATTGTGTCATAAATCCAGACATGCCCATTAATTTTTTTTTTTTACTAAAATTTCTTAATGTTTTATTTTAAACTTGGTTCAATCTTCCGCAGTCTAATTTTCATATGTTTTTTCAAACATTTTCAAACGTTCATCATGGTGGGTCCTAGTCATCTAGAGATTGAGGTAAGTGGAACGATTTTTGTATTCATTTTCCTTTTCCTTTTTTCTATAAAATTATTTCCCCGAGCTTCGTTTTTGAGGATCGATTACCATTCTCAAAAACTCTCGATTTTATACACAAATTCTAGGCATTGTTCGACGACTTCTATAACTTCTAGTTTTAAGTGCACAGTACCGAAGTTCATTGTATTAACCATGGAGGTAATACGACAACAAGATCGCACCACAGTCCAGCCAATTAATTACATTAGGACAGTGATTAATCTCACAGCAAAACCATTTCATTGATAAGTTCTACTCTTCTGTTTTTGTTTCGATTTCAATTGCTATTATTATTTGCGTATACTATGATTATTTCCAAACATTCTGAAGCAATTAATTGATAGTATGCACATTATTTCATTTTGGTGTTCTTTGGTTTCAGTTTGCTCTAATTTTGTTAGCTTCCGATGCTCCCGATTCCTTTGTTCGGTGATTTTGCTGTGTTGGAAAATATATATTTGCCCACTGCTCTAGAGTTTTCACTGCTTGTTGTGTCACCGAGTTCAAATTTTCTGCACTATTTGGGGATAGTCTATAGATTGCATTCGCTTTCGTGTGCTGCTATAATCTGTTGCAGCCTGGTGTTGTTCTGGTTTGCCATTATTTTGAAATTTGGACCGACATTGGTTTTTGGAGTTGATAAGGTTCTATTGACCAAGAACGGGGTATTTGTGGGAAAGGAAAACTTAGTTGATGATCTCTTTGTTTTTAATACTATTTCAGTTAATAAAAATGCTTCTACTTCTATTTATATTGCCGAGTATGTATCTTTATGGCATGTTAGGCTAGAGCATGTAAATGTAGCTTTTACAGATAAACTAAAACGCATGAACTTGGTTAATCACAGAGATCAACTGAATTATTAGAGTTGATTTATACAAATTTGGCAGACATTAAGAACTCTATGAGTAAAGGATGAAAACAGTATTATGTGACCTTCGTAGATGATTATTCTAGGTATACTAAAATTCACCTCCTTATGACTAAAGATGAAACTGAAGGGATGTGATTAGAGGTGGCAATCGGGTCGAGCGGGTCAGGTCATAACGGGTCGGGTCATTTGACTATTGCGGGTCGGGTCGGGTCATTTCGGGTTAATTTGTCGGGTCGGGTTAGGTCCGGCTATTCGAGTTAAGAAAACTCGGATTCGGATAATTTCGGGTTAACTTGACTGGTGGTAGGGTCGGGTTGGTTTCGGATCATTTTCTAGTTCACGTGAGTAGGTGGCTTCGGCCGGTTCAGGTCATTTCATATTTTCATGTAATAATATAATATGACGGGTTAGTTATGTCCGAGTTATTTCGAGTTAAATTGATGGGTGGGGTCATTTGACTCATTTCATACAATTTGACGGGTTGAATTCAATTAGTTACGGGTTAACTTAATGGGTCGAGTTTTGACGGGTTTACTCATATTCGAGCCTAAGTAATTATCATTTCATAAATCATAAATATTAGAGACAGACAATCATAAGATTAATATTGCAGATAAAAGAATTAAAAATATTAAATGCGCTTTATTTTCACAAATAAATAGTAAAGATATTTATAAATTTTAATAATAAAAAATATTGCGCTTTGAATCAAACAAAGATATTAATCATTGATTATAATTTATTTGATAACTTAAAATATTTAATTACTTAAAAAAAGATAATTTTATAAAATAAAGATGATCAAAACAAGACTATACAATGTATAATTAATTATCATTTATTACATTGTATATATTAGATATAATAATAAGATTACTAGTAAAGATAAATGAAATAAGAATATTATATGTGTTTTATTTTTACAAAGGTAAATAATAAAAATATTTATAAGTTTTAATAGTATTATATTCGATTGCTTAAAATATTTATAAATTTTAAAAGTAAAAATATTAGATATTTATAATATATTATATTTACTTAATTAGTTAAAATATTTGATTACTTAAAAAAAGATAATTTTATAAAATAAAGATGAGCATAACAAGAATAAACAATGTATAATTATCATTTATTACATTGTAAATATTAGATACAATCATAAGATTATTAGTAAAGATAAATGAAAAAAGAGTATTATATGTGTTTTATTTTTACAAAGGTAAATAATAAAGATATTTATAATTTTTAATAGTATTATATTTGATTGCTTTAAACATTTATAAATTTTACAAGTAAAAATATTAGATATTTATCATATATTATATTTAATTGATTACTTAAAAAAAGATAATTTTATAAAATAAAGGTGAGTATAACAAGAATATATAATGTATAATTATCATTTATAACATTGTAAATATTAGATACAATACAATTATAAGATTACTAGTAAAGATAAATGAAATAAGAATATTATATGTGTTTTATTTTTACAAAGGTAAATAATAAAGATATTCATAAGTTTAATAGTATTATATTTGATTTCTTTAAACATTTATAAATTTTAAAAGTAAAAATATTAGATGTTTATAATATATTATATTTAATTAATTAGTTAAAATATTTGATTACTTAAAAAAAGATAATTTTATAAAATAAAGGTGAGCATAACAAGAATAAACAATGTATAATTATCATTTATTACATTATATATATTAGATACAATACAATCATAAGATTATTAGTAAAGATAAATGAAATAAGAGTATTATATGTGTTTTATTTTTACAAAGGTAAATAATAAAGATATTTATAAGTTTTAATAGTATTATATTTGATTACTTTAAACATATATAAATTTTACATGCAAAAATATTAGATGTTTATTGTATATTATATTTAATTGATTACTTAAAATATTTGATTACTTAAAAAAAGATAATTTTATAAAATAAAGGTGAGCATAACAAGAATATATAATGTATAATTATCATTTATTACATTATATATATCAGATACAATACAATCATAAGATCACTAGTAAAGATAGATAAAATAAGAATATTATATGTGTTTTATTTTTACAAAGGTAAATAATAAAGATATTCATAAGTTTTAATTGTATTATATTTGATTTCTTTAAACATTTATAAACTTTAAAAGTAAAAATATTAGATGTTTATAATATATTATATTTTATTAATTAGTTAAAATATTTGATTACTTTAAAAAAGATAATTTTGTTGTTGGCCAACTACTATCTATTGGTGTTCTTTTATTGATGTTATAGGCGTTGTGTTAAATTTTTTAAGTGGCATATTCTGATATTGATGCTCTTATTTTGGATCTTTTAATTTTGTTAAGTTATTGTTGGGTTGATGAGTCTCTTGATCAAAAGTTGGACTCCTTTTCCAGAACTAAATTTCTGTGGAAAGCCAGTAAAGAAGCCGTGCTTAATCACTCCTACTCTTTTAGCCGACATAATACGATTTTACCGACTATAGCTATTGTTCCTAAAACATATCGTGTTTCATATACTTCATCCAAATGGTAACCATTTAGATTTTTTGGTTCTCGATTAGGTATAAGCTATACCTATATATATATATAGATAGATAGATAGATACACACACATTCTGGCTAGTTTTCATCCTTCTTGTAATCCGTTTTAGACTTCTAATTTATGTCTATACTTTTATTTCTATCAATATCCTTCATACATATTAACAATCTTAATTGCATTTTTAGTTATGAATAAACTAAATTTTATTTTTAAAGTCTCAAAAGATCCAAATATAGTATTAACTTACACAAATATAAACTTTACCAATACTTTAATTAAAAAAAAAACTAACAAAAATAGTTTGACCAATTTAATATTTATTTAGAGCATCTGGTGTAAAAAAAAATATATTCTAAATTTAAATTTAGGGACTTTAAATTTAGAATTGTAGTTATGGGAAAAAAAATTTACACACAAATTTTGTGTGCTTAAAAATTTTCAAGTTCTTGATCCATACTTGCGGTACGTGGATTTTTTGATACTTTTTAATATATTTTTAGCTCAATTTATACTGTTAGAATATATATATAACACGGTTAATATTAATAGTAAAAAAATTTACCTACAAAAGTATTATTTTTTTATCCAATAATTTTTATATCATTTATTCTATCTTTTTTTTTTTCATATTCATTTCTCTATATAATTTATCTTATTAATTTCTCTAGTTGTATTTATTTTATTAACATTATTATATTTATATTTTTATTGTAATTTTTTTATTAATTATTATTATTATAGTAAAAAAAATATAATAAGTTATTTTAAACATAATTTAAATTAAATAATAATTTTATATTTTTTCATTAATTATTAATTATTATATATATATTCATATAAATTAAAAATTAAATAATGTAAAATATTAATATTAATATTATAATTAGCAAAAATAATTAGATATTGTAAATTTAAAATTGATGAACGTAGAATACTAAATTATATTTAAAGTAAATTAATAATATTAAAAGAAAAAATATAACTAAAACTTTAAATTTAGGGTTGTAACGTGAGATACTTTTGATAAGGGGTATAGTTATTATTTGTTGGATTTTGTAGGTGATAAGTGATAAATTGATAACTAATAAATGATACTATTATACTCTTCTATTAAGAGTTTCTTCAAATAGGTGGATTAGTAGATGTAATGAACATGTTTTGAAAATCATTTTATAGGATTATAACTGGATGTTTGTCTTTTTTATTTTGGTTTTTTATTTATTAATAATATATCTTATTAGGATATCATTAATAAATAAGAATGTCTAGGATAAAATTATGAAAAAATAAGTACAATTTATAAAATACTATGTTTTTTAAAAGCTTTAAATGAATAATAAAATATATGTAATTTATTATTATTATTATAATATATTTTGATGTCTTATCAGGTTAATGTTGGGTCAGATCGGGTGATTGTCGGGTCGGGTCAACGTTGGGTCGGGTCGGCTTCGGGTCGAGTCAAAGCGGGTCGGGTTAATATCGGGTCGGGTCACTATCGGGTCGGGTCACTATCGGGTCGGGTCAATTGCGGGTCGGGTCGGCATCGGGTCGGGTCAATGACGGGTCGTGGGTTGGGATCGGGTCGGGTCGGGTTGATTATTATCGGGTCAGTGCCGGGTCGGGTCATTGTCGGGTCGGGTCGGGTCAACTTTTGCTAGCTCTAGATGTGATAAACCCCTGATTAAATACACGTATGCTAGAAGAAAGAGTAGAAACGAGGGAGGTAAGGAAGGCACATGGGGAGAAGAGGGGACTAAGGCAGCCACGCATCTAGCCTGGCAAGTCGGTAACTGGATTCTGTTAAGGGCAGGGGGAAGTCTGTTAGGCAAATATTGTTAGATTCCCTCCTATTTTTATTTTCTTTTCTCTTTTGTTAATGGCTGGTAGTTACAGGTATAATTATAAATAGAGAACGAGAATGGGAGGGAGGGCACGCATTGTTTTGATAAGTCATTGGAGGTTCCAGGCCCTCACATAGTCTGGAATATTGAATAAAATCCTTACCATTTCGATTCACTCAGCTCTGCTCTTATTAATCTGGTATCAAAGCTTCTTTCAACTCCACAATCACCACGGTGCCGAGTAAAATTGATGCATTGAAAGAGAGGTTCACTCAATTGCAGGAGGAACTGGTAGGGGAGAGGCATGGTTCACGGAGTGAAAACTTGAAATTAGGGGAGAGGATTGGATCCATTGAGAAATGGATGGGCGAGCTAGCAGGATGCCTAGATCAGTACTTCAAGCCAGGAGCATCTAGCTCTTCAGTCAAGGACAGAGGCAAGTAGAAGGAGATGGAGGCGATGCACCTTTCCATACCCCTTGTCGTTCTGTCAAAAGCAAGAGTGGAAATTAGGCTCCCACATCAGCTAGAGTTAGGGATGTAAACGGGGCGAATTTTAACCGAAATCCGACGGATATTTAAATGGATATGGATAAACAGATATGGATGTTGAAAAAAAATACCCGTCGGGTTCGGATACGGATACGGGTATGGGATATCCATACCCGTACCCATAACCATACCCATATCCATATCCATACCCGTTTACCCGATATATAATTACATTTTTACCCTTAATTTTAAAATAAATATAGAATAAATTAAGGTTAAAATTGTCATTTGGCTTAACTCTAAATGGGTTTATCCATCGGGTAATAGATTTATCTGTCGGATAATATCCATTAACGGATAAACGGATAATCCGTCGTGTAACAGATATCCAACGGATACGAATATGGATGTGTTAGCAGATCTAGATTCGGGTACGGGTACGAATTTTCTTATCGGGTACGGATACGGATATGGGTATACCCGCCCCGTTTACATCCCCAGCTGGAGTTCCCATTGTTTGATGGAGCTGATCCCAATGGCTGGATTTTTAAGGTGGAAAGGTATTTTGCCCTGAACCAAACGGGAGATGAAGAGAAGCTGGAAACCGTGGCCATGGCAATGGAAGGGAAGGCGCTGGCCTAGTTTCAATATGTAGGGGACAGCAGGAGGTTCGATTCTTGGTAGGACTTCAAGGATGCCCTTCCGGCCAGGTTCAGGTCACGACATGAAGGATCACTGTGCGAACAATTTTTGGTAGTAAGGCAGATAGATTCGGTGGAAGCCTACATCAAGCAATTCGAACTGCTGGCCTCGGCCCTTCAAGGTTGACTACCTCCAGAGGTGTTGGAGAGTACCTTCCTCAATGGGTTGTAGCCTCAAATCCGGGTGGAGGTGAGGATGATGAGACCAAAGGGACTGGATGAGCTTATGGAGGTAGCGCAAATAGTGGAGGATAAAAACAGAGTATTCTTAGACCACAATCGAGGAGGACTTGAGAGAGGAGGGAGTCGTACAAGGATAGGCAATGGCTCTGAGCCTCAAGCGAGGACTACTTATGGAGGAAACAAGCCCAGCGGGGCCACAGTTGCTGGGCGTAGCCCAAGTAGGGCAGGCTATAGGTTCACCACTACTGGGCGTAGCCCAAACAAAGCTAGTTATGGGAAGAGCAGTAGTGAACCGTTGGTGAACAAACCAATTACCACGCAACGACCGAGTGAAGAGGAGCTATAGTGAAGGTGTAAGAAGAGCCTGTGTTTCAAGAGCGAAGAGAGATTCGCACCAGGCCATGTGTGCAAAAAAAATTCCCTGCAAGTATTATTGGTGGAAAATGAAGACAAAGGGGAGTTGGGTGAAACACCAGGTGAGGAGATAGCTACCATGGAAGAGGAGCCCCGAGAGGTAGAAGGATCAGTGGAGCTTTCATTGAACTCGATGGTGGGGATCAACACACCTCACACCATGAAATTGCACGGCCAAATTGAAGAAGAGAAAGTGGTGTTACTTATCGACTGTGGGGCCATGCACAATTTCATATCTAAGGAGGTAGTCCGTAAGTTATCACTACCTATGTCCCCTACAGCTTCGTATGGTGTTCTATTAGGCATGGGAAAATCAATCACAGCCAACGGGGTGTGCGCCAGGGGGGAGGGGGGGTTCAAATTTGGGCAATGCTGAGGTGATACTCGGAATGCAATAGTTGAAGAAGTTGGGAATGATATAAGTGAACTGGAAGAAGTTGGTAATGAAATTCACCCTAGGATCAACCCAAGTGAGTGTGAGAGGGGAGCCTAGCTTCTATTGTGCCCAGGTTTCCCTCAAGACCCTATTGTGTACCTTGACCAGGGAGAGGCAAAGGGTCCTCTTGGAATGTTGCAGAATTGAGACCTTAAAGGAAACAAAGAGACCAACGGCGCCTAAGGATATTAGGGGCCTAGTGGAAGATTATGCAAATATACTTTGGCCTTCCACCCACGAGGGAGTTGGATCATCAAATCACTTTGCAGCTGGGTACTATCCCAATCAGTTTTCGACCCTACAGGTATCCTCATAATAAAAAAAATGAGATTGAAAGGCTAGTAAAGGAAATGCTGGAGGTCGGGATTACACAACCCAACAGGAGCCCTTTTTCTAGCCCAGTGTTGTTGGTGAAAAAGAAAGATGATGGATGGTGTTTCTATGTGGATTATAGGGCCCTAAACAAGGCCACCATCCCTGACAAATTCCCCATCCCAATAAAAGATGAGTTATTAGATGAACTCAATGGGGTTGTTATATTTTCCAAGTTGGATCTCCGTTCAGGGTACCACCCGATCAGAGTAGACCCGAGGGACATACACAAAACAGCCTTCCGGACTCATGAGGGTCATTATGAGTTCCGGGTCATGCCCTTTGGGCTGACCAAAGCACAAGCAACTTTCCAGGCTTTAATGAAGCAGGTATCCAAGCCTTACCTGAGAAAATTCACATTGGTATTCTTTGATGACATACTAATGTTCAGCCCCTCTAAGAATGTACATAGGCAACACCTGCAGCATCAGCTATTTGTGATTGGAAAGAAGTGTCTATGGGGGAAGTCTGAATTGGAATATTTAGGACACATAATCTTAGGAGATGGGGTGGTCGCGGATGCAAGTAAGATTAAAGTGATGAAAGTATAGCCCTTTCCCAAGAATATCAAGTTGTTGAGGGGGTTTTTGGGGCTAACAAGGTACTATAGGAAGTTTGTGCGGGGGTATGAACAGATTGCAGCCTCTCTGAATGACCAACTTAAGGAGGATAGTTTTTGGTGGAACTTAAAGGCTCAACAAGCCTTTGAGGCACTAAAGGAGGCAATAGTGGCAGTACCAGTCTTGGCTCTCCCAGACTCTCCAAGCAGTTAGTCACAGAGGCTAATGCTTTGGGAGCAACGTTAGGGGTTGTGTTGATGCAAAAGCAACGACCCATTGCATTCTATAGTCAAGTGTTGGGACCTAGGGCACACCTCAAGTCAGTATATGAAAGAGAGCTAATGGCCACAGTTCTCTCAGTCCAAAAGTGGAGGCACTGCCTATTGGGGAGGAGGTTTCTAATAAGAACAGATCAAAGGAGTTTGAAATATTTATTATAGCAGAGGCAACTGCTAGAGGAACACCAAAAGTGGGTGGTCAAACTCTAGAGTTATCAATTTGATATTGAATACCGACCGGGAATCACAAACAAGGCCGCAGATGCCCTGTCAAGGGTGGAGGGCAACTATACATTGCTGGCAGTGGTTGTGTCCTAGGCAGGTCAGTGGGATGGTTTGGTGGAGGAGATTGAGCATGATCCTTACTTTGGAGTTATCAATTTGATATTGAATATCGGTCGGGAATCACAAACAAGGCCGCAGATGCCCTGTCAACAGTGGAGGGCGACAGTACACTGCTGGCAGTGGCTGTGTCCTGGGCAGGTCGGTGGGATGGTTTGGTGGAGGAGATTGAGCATGACCCTTACTTTGGGCAGCTGAAGAAGGAGTTACTTAAAGCCCCAAGGAAAAAAGGGGCGATTCAGTGTTCTTCAAGGACACCTGTACCATAAGGGCAGGTTGGTTTTACCATGTGGATCTAGATATATCCCATTGATACTAACAAAATTTCATGGGGGAAAGGTAGGAGGGCATTTGGGGGTATTAAAAACATACCAACTGAAAGCAAGGGAGGTTTATTGGTCAGGGATGAGGAGGCAAATTCAACAATACATAGCTGAATGTCAGGTATGCCAGCAGAATAAAAGCTCAACACTCTCCCCTGCAAGGCTACTACGTCCTCTTCATATTCCTGAGATGATCTGGGAGGACATAGCCATGGATTTCATTGAAGGGCTACCCAAATCAGAAGGCTACAATTGTTTATTGGTAGTAGTAGATTAGCTGAGCAAGTATGGGCATTTCATCCCAATCAGGCACCCCTTCTCAGCACCCACCATTGCTACCATCTTTGTAAAAGAAGTAGTTCACCTACATGGAATGCCTAGGTCGATTATCTCTGATAGAGATAAGATTTCATTATCCATTTTTGGGGGAAGTTGTTTCGGCTGCAGGGCACAAATTTAAAGAAAAGCTCAACCTACCATCCCCAAACTGATAGGCAATTAGAAGTGGTGAACCGTACCCTAGAGTCCTACCTTAGATGTTTTGTAGGGGAGCAGCCTAGGTAATAGGTCAGATGGATCCCAAGGGCAGAGTATTGGAACAATACTTCATACCATACTGCTACCCATACCACACCATTTACAGCCATCTACAACCGAGAACCACTAGCCATGCTCAGGTATGAATGGGGGGTGGCTTCAATGGCAGTTGTGGATGAGGAACTAAAGGCGAAGGATCTAATTTTAGAAGAGCTCAAGAGCCACTTGGAAAAATCACAGCAAAGGATGAAGGCTGCGACAGATAAAAGAAGAGACATTAAGCTGGCAATGGGAGACTGGGTATATGTGAAGCTCAAGCATTATAGGCAGAAGTCCCTAGGCGGGAAGGGAAATGAGAAATTAGCCCCAAGATACTTTGGGCCTTACTAGGTGAAAGGTCGAGTGGGTAAGGTCACTTACTGCCTAGACCTGCCCCCTTCCAGCACCATCCAACTAATTTTTCATATCTCCATGGTGAAGTAGGCTCTGGGAGCTGGTCATCAAGCCCAACCTATACCAGAAGTTCTCATAGAAGAATTGGAATGGAAAGTCCAGCCAAAGGCAATTCAAGGGTTAAGATACAATTCAAGGGGATAGTTGGAAGTAATGATTCAATGGCAGGGATTACCTTCCTTTGAGTCCTCTTGGGAAGGTTTTGCGACACTTAACAAACAGTTCCCTAAATTCCACCTCGAGGACAAGGTGAAACTTTGGAAAGGGAGTAATGATAAACCTCTGATTAAATACACGTATGCTAGAAGAAAGGGTAGAAATCAGGGAGGCAAGGAAGGCACATAAAGGGAAGTGGGGGACACAAGTAGCCACACACCTAGCCTAGCAGCATGGCAAGCTGGTTATTGAATTCGGTTAAGGGCAAGGGGGAAAGTCTGTTAGGCTAATATTGTTAGATTCCCTTCTATTTTTATTTTCTTCTCTCTTTTGTTAATGGCTGGTAGTTACGGGTAAAATTATAAATAGAGAATGAGAATGAGGGGGAGGGCACACATTGTTTTGATAAGTCATTGGAGGTTCCAAGCCCTCATATAATCTGGAAAATTGAGTAAAATCCTTATCATTTTGATTCACTCAGCTCTACTCTTACTAGGATGTTCTTAAAATATAATGTAAAGGTTGAAAACCAATTGGACCGTAAAATAAAAATAATAAGATCTAATAGAGGGAGTGAATACGGAATTTGTTTTCTAATGGACTTCTATGCTAGTTATGAAATTATGCATGAGACTAGTGCCCCATATATCCCTTGACAAAATGGTGTAGCTAAAAGGAAAAATAGGGCTTTAAAAGAAATGATGAATGCTATGTTCTTAAGCTCCGGTATATCTGACCAAACGTGAAAGTAAGTTGTATAGTCTGCCTATTGTGTTTTACACAGAGTTCTCCATAAAAAGTTCAATAAAACACCCTAATAATTACAAAAAGGCTTTGAACCTAATCTAAAATATTTGAAAGTGTGGGGATATCTAATTAAGGTTGGCTTATCAGACTTTAGGAGGATAGGTGTGGGAACAAAGATTTTTTACTATGCATTTATTAGGTATGCTCAGAATAGTGTTGCATATAGATTATTTTATTTGAATGATTATTCTACACACGAATACAGAAATGCACAATTCTTTGAGAATGTGTTTCCCATGAAAAAGAAAGCATGTGATATTGCTAGTTTGTCAAATGATCCTTCTGTGTCTTTGTCTCTACCTTCTCCATCAACTGCTGTAAATAAAACTCCTCACTAGTTTTTAAAACCGCTCAATTGTTGGTATGTTGGAGTTGAGTTTCTTAGGTTGTTTTGTGTGGATTGTGGGCAAGACTATATATATCACACGTGCATGTGCCGCTTGCCTTGCGTTATAGATCCGAGTTGGGCATGACGTTGCGTTATAGATCCAAAGATGTTCGTTATTCTTTTTACTAAAGTTTCTTAACATTTTGTTTAAAACTTGACTCAGTCTTCCTCGGTTTCGATTTTCATGTGTTTTTTTTAACTTTTTCAAATGTTTCTGATGGTGGATCCTGGTCTTTAGGAGTAAGTGGAACGATTTTTGTTTTCATTTTCATTTTCATTTGTTCTATAAAATTCCTTCCCCGAGCTTCATTTTTGAGGATCGATTACCACTCTTCTCTTGGTTTTATACACACAAATTCTAAGCATCGTTCAACGACTATCATAGCTTGCATACGGTACCAAAGCTTGTTGTGTTGACTTTAGGGGCAATACGGCGACGGGATTGAACCATGATCTAGCCGATTAATTTCTTCAAAGCAGTGATTAATCTCACGGCACAATGATTTCATTGATAAGTTCTACTCTTATGGTTTTGTTTCGGTTTCAATTGCCATTATTACTTGCACATACTGTGATTATTTCCTAAGAATGAGCTAGGATGGAATAATTTTAGATGATGATTCATTAACTTCAAGAAGGCTCTCTTGTTAGTAAATTAGACGACTCATGTCCTTTCTATTTGGCCTCGAGGTAAGTCATTCCCTTCATCTTTGTTTTTAGCAACTTAGCATGTAATATGCAGCTTACAAATATTAATGGAGCACTACTAAAAAGGACAACAAAGTATAAGAAGAGTTTTCTAATCTTTTGAGTTTGAGCCTCTTCTTCCTCCCCAATTCTAATTTCTTGAGTTGTACACTCTCCTAAAGTGGAATTATTATACTTTTACCGAAAAATTAGGTGTATCAATTGGTTCTTTCGTTGAAAGTTGTCATAGCTAAAGCCTTACTCCCTGAAATTATCTCCCCAACAACACCTATTCCACCATCGATACACTGTATTAGCCTCTGTCAAATGAATATCAGATGGGAACAAGACAGTTGTCCCTCTCGTGATAAAAAATATCATCCTAGGTGTAAGTGAAAATTAAGGAGAAGAATGGTGTTAGTAGTGCCAGATGAATGGATGAACTCAAATAAATTTATTCACTTGCCCAAACTCAATCAAGAAATCACAGAGCTTCCTTCAATTCACCAAGACACCCTGTTAGCTTCCGCTGCCGAAAAACCAATCAACCCAACCCCACAACTCCTTACTCTTCCATCTTTATGAGGAATCAATATCGTCTCCTGCCACAAATTTCAATTTCTTCCATCTATGCTTCTTGCCCCCCATCAACGCAAAAACCAACCCCAACATCCATCTACTACTTCAAAGACTGTGTAAGAGTTGCATGCCATGTTTTTGTACCAGTGGAAGGTCAAGTAGAGGCCAAAAGCACGAGACCCAACTAATCCATCTTCTCATATATGAAAAACCTCCCGCTAACAATAAACCAATTGAGCCTAGACTTTTTAAACCTCATGAAATTGAACCACTACCAGAAATTTCGTCACGCTCGAACATTGGCAAAACAAAGACGGTTCAATTTGTTGGTTTTGGCGATGGTACGAATCTTGGTGTATCAACTTATGGGAAAGGATGGAAGTATGTGGTATTATGTTCTAGCATGTCTATCCATCTTAATAACACCCAACAAGTTGAATCAGACAAATTTAAGATTTTATGTGAATTTGTTTGGAGGATTAACATGTTGGGATTGCATAATGTATTGATGAGCTGTGATTTTCTCTGAGAAATAAGCCCAGAAATCTCAAGAAAGGAGAGTGATGAGAAACTTACCAACACATTTATAGCAATATACAATTTAATTCTGGAAGCCACAAAATATATCACAAACCAGTTATCATCACTACCACAAAAGGAAGAACTAGCCACATTTTAATTCATTCCGTCAGTTGCAAGATTCACATATCGATATGATTCTTACTCCAAAATTGCAAACCCAACATATCTGCTCAAACCCAAGCTGCAACCGGTGGCTTCGATTTCCCTTATTTGTAGCTTATGCAAATATGGGATGCCCTAATTCTATCAAACCGAAGCTGAAGGTTGATGTTGGCATAGCTAGATCTTTGGGTTTCTGATTTTTATTCACTATGGAAATACATAAGCATGGTTTTAGTTATTATATGAATTGTAGCAGGTCATAAGGCTTCAGTCTGGATATTGGCATAATATCAGGACAAGGGTGGTGAAAAAATTGATTTTTGGATAAGCAGTACAGATCAAGCAAATGAGTATGTAAGCACTGGACAATTAATGATAAAAGGGAAATGCCTGTGGATTGTGCATATCAGGTGTTTGAGGAAATGCTTAAAAGACGTATGGGTTTGTGGTATGCCATGTTTGATGGATGTCGTGGGAGGGATGAAATATTCTCTTAAATTTGTATGCTTCAACTTGTTTTTGCTGATGCCAAAAACTGTAAGATGTTTTTTGTGACCAATAACGAGTTGTTATGGTTTCCTAGACACCACCCTAATTATGTGGATGATGAAAATCACTTGGAAGATACACCAATTACTTTTGTATGGATGCAACAGAAGAGTGGCTGGTATGATTAGTGGCTTATTCAATCTGGGGTTCTCGCGATTTTGTTAATGGCATTCCTAATGGAATAATTTATTAAGAAACCGCTTATATGCAGTAAAGCAGGAAAGTCAGTAAGTCAGTAAGTTATGGCAATGTTACAGAAGATTCTTTTCGGAGTTTTTCCTACATTTTGTTCTTTTGTGAAAATAACTATGGCAAGCACAAGCAAGAAATACATCATTTGGGTTCTAAATATTAAAAAGGGCTGCCAGGGAATTGAGTATGTTCCACAATGACATAAGTCTTGCTTTGATGGGGAAGTTTGATTTTGGTATGAAGATGTATAGCCAAAAACAAGGGCCGCTATGACTGCATGAGCATTTGGCACAGGATGAGCACTCGAAAATTATTGTCGCTGATTTTTTCATGAATGGGTTAGATGCCAGATGGTCTGCTATGTGGTATAGCATGCACAAAGAAATTGAAGATAACATTGAAGACTCAGGTACATACAGGGGGACTAATGGTGGGTTGTTTGGGACTTCCGGTGTGAAGCAATTTAGAATGGAGGTAGAAAAATCAGCAGCTACTTTTTACCATGCCTACGGAGTGCTGATGATCATTTTAGCAGGGTTGGTGGACTGAATATCACAAATTCACTTGAAGAAGTTGTTTCAGAAGAGCAAGGGAATGAAATGAAGTTCTTTGATTATGCTGCCATCACCACTTTGTTGAAAGCAACAGCAAGTACTGGTTCAGATGTTGATTATGGGAATCCCACCTTCTCTAGTGAGCTTCAAGCTAGTTTGAGATTCTTACTTCAGACCATAAAATTTGTTTCAAAGCTGTGTATTTTTAGCACTATTACAACATCAAATGGTATATTGGTGGGGAAAGATGAGCTTGGAAATAGACAGCAACATTCTGATTTTCACATTAACTTCATGAGATTATATGAAGAGATGGTTGTTGAAGCTTGGGATATATGTAAGGACGTCTCAATGATCACGGCTAGGGAATTGGTGGATATTTTCTCAACTGACTTCTATATTTGGGATCCAGTAAAGATAGCGTCTTCTCGTCAACATTCTAATGCTACAGAAGAAAGGTCAATGGTGTGCTGGGTTATAAATATAAAGACTGAAATATTTCAAGCTCTATCATTCTTAGTTGTGACTCATCGGTATAACAGTTCCAAAATTTATCTAATGAGGTGTATTAAGGAATACC
Organism: Tamarix austromongolica; assembly: GCA_039764185.1. NCBI lineage: Eukaryota > Viridiplantae > Streptophyta > Magnoliopsida > Caryophyllales > Tamaricaceae > Tamarix > Tamarix austromongolica. The sequence goes on from CM077811.1 coordinate 15,363,544, forward strand.
CTCTAGTAAGAAGAATATATCCAATCCTGCCCTTGGATGTTATTTCAACCGGATGAGCTTGTAGAACCAACAACCAAAAGTCTAGGCCATGGACAGATTAGGGACTCAAACCATGCATTATTACGATTAGTAGCAGTGTAGCAGAACTTCAATTTTACATATAAAAGATGGACTGTGATGCACATGCTGAGTTTTGATAGTGTTTCAATGGGGGCTATGATTTTGTGAAGCCATTGCTTGAGAAGAGTGGGAAGGTTTACTTAACAAAGTTCGCATGAGACTTACTGCTAAAGATTGAGTTACCTAGCCTAGTTTGTTCTCATTCCAACCTTGAGGACAAAGTTGTTTTGAAGGATGGGATATTGATACATGTAGCTGATGCAATGATCTAGGATGGAATAATTGTAGATAATAATTCATTAAATTCTAGAAGTCTCTCTTGTCAGTAAATTGGATGACTTAGTCCTTTCTAGTTGGCCTCTAGCTGAGCCATTCCCATTATTTTTGTTTTTAGCAACTTCGTTTGTAATATGCAGCTTATAAATACCACTGCTAAAAGGGGCAGCGAATTCTAAGAAGAATTTTCAAATCTCTTGAGTCTGAGCCTCATCGTTCTCCCCAATTCTAATTTCTGGAGTTTTCCACTTTCCCAAAGTCGAATTATCCTTTCACAAAAAAATTAGGTGTATCAGTATCTGTCTAGAATTTATTAGTCATTCAGTAATGATAGTGAAAGTAATTGTAGGATAGACCTTTTAAGATATTCGTTGATATATACTAAGATATAAGTATCTATCATTTGTAACAATTTAACCTATACAATGGAGCAGTAGTGTATGATATTTCCTCAGAGGTCAGAGCTTGATGAATACTTGATTATGGAGTGATTGTGATATTCAGAGTGTCTCCTCAGTGAATTTGAGTGTATTTCCTCTTCTCCTAAATCCTTTGGATTCAAGTGTCTCTCCAATGATAAGACTACTATCTCATAGTTTTTCTCTTAAATTCTCAGTGCTGCATTAACAACAGATGCCGAAGAAATGCTAATGGAACGCTGCCACACACTTCATATTTCATTAAATGCATAGAAAGCAAAGCATGTAGCAGCCGGCATGCAATAATTTACAACAGCATGGTATTTATATCAAAGGCAGGCAGGATTATAATATCAAACACATGCACTTACAGTCAGGCGAGCAACTTCGCCAAGTTGCATTCCCAGCACACCTTCATCCCATCCTACCAAAGAAATTGAGAAAAGCAATCACTTTTTTGATAAAAAAAAAATTAAGAAAAGCCAACCAAGTTTATAATACAGAACATTTTAGGTAGGTATGACTGGAAACCTAAAAAAGACGATTTATCATGCCAACCAAGTTCATACAGTTTTCCTTTAGCAAGACGGTTTCCCATTTTGGTATGACTGGAAACCTTATCACATGGGAAAGAGATCAACGACAAACAGAGCAATTCAACCATCAATACATACATACAGATTTAACCTAGAAGTCAACATATTTAACAACGCAAGATCAACAGAAACATAGCAAAGAACTTGCACTAAAGATCACTGTAAGGGCTTGTTTGGTATGGGGATAATAGAGATGGAAAAAATTCCCCCCTATTTTGTATCTTTTATATTAAGTATTTAATAATAATAAATATATTTTTAATGAAATATCCATTTTAGATCAAATTAAGATCTAAAATGAGTATTTATTACAATAAGAATATTTAATTTTATATAGATTATATAAGATATATAAAATATGAGAGTAATTTTTTCACCTCTATTACCCTCCTACCAAACGAGCACTAAGGATAACTAAGGGCAAGAATTAGTTCAACATTAATGTCAGCATAACCAGTAAATAAGACAGTGGAAAGACTCAAGCTACATAAACTCACCTTTTATGACTTTACCCCGGCCAATCTCAAATGTAAATGACTGCTGCCCAGGGTCCTTTGTGCTGAAGAAAAGCAAACATTAAATCAGGCACCAGAAACAAATATGAATGAACTAAACAATATCACATCACATTTGCTTCTTTCAACCTAATCAATACATTAAGGTTTCATCTGGATGGACTAAAAATTTTCATTTTAAAAGTGGATTTATAAACTTCTCTAACCTGAATATAAATACTTTTTTCTGGTATTTTGAAATAGAGTTTAAATATTTAACGGAAGTTTTAAAATCTATATTAAAAATTCTACCAAATGAGTTTTTAGTTAGTTCACAAAATTTTGTAGTAAAAATAAGAAAAATATTATTAATACTCTATCCAAATGTCATGTATAAAAATATCCAAATCGAAAAAATTCTTCGAATTCTCTATTCATATTTTCTATCCAAATAATGTATTTGTAAGTGTAGAATTTTAAAATTGAATCACGTTTAAAATTTTATTATTTTCAAAATCTCATCATTTGCAAAGCTCTCCATATAAATGAAGCCTAAGACCACATGACATCACATTCTAATCAAAAGGGGAATGCTCAATTATCATACCTCCAAAATTTCTGGGTGAGGTCACCATTTTTCCCTGAAACATGAATTATTGATTGTAGTTAGCGCATCTACAACATAACCCATTAGTATTTATAAGAAATGACAAGAAGGAATGAAAGAACATAAGTACCCACTACTAGGCACATTCAAAAGGGGTTTTATGAAGGTGTGATAATTCTGGGTTCCCCGATCTCAACGATCATCCTAAATGTTTCCATCCTTGAATACAAAAATTCAAGGCTATACAGGCAGCCAGACAGGCACTACGTGAATGCTCGAAGAAAACGAATAAAAGGAAATGCCTTGATTTGACTAGCAGGTTTGATAGAATGACAAACTTCAAGTTTGATACTGCAAACTGAAGCCAACAGTTAGACCGACTCCTCCTATCAATAACTAGGATCTCCTCACGATCTGTCTTAATACTGTATTCGATAAGCTAACTTCTCTCCAAATCCAAAAACGATGTAGCAGCCAAACTTTCACGATATTCAAAAGAAAAATGCGATTCCTGAATAGTTATAATTCTTAACTCCTGCAAATTGACTCATATTTTCAATCCTTTAATCACATAAGCACCAACCAAAAGAAAGGAGCTAACCGTAACCAGTGCAGTGAACGGTGACCTTCTGACCAACTATAGGTTTTGGACCAGTTCCAGGCCTTAGGACTTGTTTCTCAATTCCCATCCTCAAATTTCTCTCTTCTTCAATCGTAGTGCTCGTCCGAGCGTCTGCTTGTGCTACTGCAGCTTTGCTACTGTGGCTAGGGGTTTTCGTTCGTTATACTTATATAGTATGTACGCGGATGCCAATGTCGATCGTACGCTATCAGCTCCGTACTTTTTAAACGTAAATGCGCATGGCAAAAGTAGTTTATAAACTATCTTATAATTTATTTATATTAGGTTTTTTTTTTTTTTTTTAAATTATGTTTGATAAGTAATATTATACTACCTGATAGGTTAGTTTGAAAAAAAGCTACTTCATGGCTATAACCTATGAGTATATTTATAAGATAGCTTCTAACTTATCAAAACTATTTTTTAAAGTTATGTTTGATAAATAACTTGTTACGAATTTGTAAACTGACTTTAAAAAATAAAATAAAAAATAGTTCAAGTATCTTATAGTTTAAAAAAAAAATTACTAACTTTTAAATTGTAATCTCATTTTTAAATTAATTTTTTATTTTTAAACTAATTTTTCAAACGTATATTTTAAGTAACTTATAACTTTTTAACCTCTAAACTAATATATACTAGTTTAGATTTTTTTCACTAAAGTAAATCACTTTTGAAAAAAATTTGTCACATTATTTAAAATATAAAAGTTATAGGTCAACAAAATGTTATCACATAAAAATTTGGTGTGTATGTGCACGATTAGTATGTAGTGTAAGCGGTGATATTTTTATAAAAAACCCAATTTTTTTATATATTATATGGACATATTATGAATAAAATTATTTTTTTTATTTTTATAAATTAGACTATCTTTAGTTTAGGTTATTAAAAAATCTTATAATATTTTTGAGTTTTTTCTATAAGTAGAAACATATACATATACTTTCGACAAAACAAAATACTATATAAAATATTATTATATCATTCATCGTACCTGTTGTTTTATCACTATTATAGTTATATTTTACAATTGTTAGGCTCATGTTGTACTATTGGTGTCTACATGTTTCACCACAAACTTTATTTACATCTTTCATTATATCTTATATTCCACCATTATTTTTCGTATATTTCATAATTATTGATTTCATATTTACCGTACTAGTTTTTCACCATTTATTATACTTATGTTTTATCACTAATGATTTTATGATTCACCATTATTATGCTTATATTTTATTATAGTTGTCTTCATATTTGACCGTAGATACATTAATGTTTCGCCATAGTTGCTATTAAATTATACCAATATTATTTGTAATATTTTCTGAGAAAACTAAATTTTAATGTTTCACCTAAATTAGTTTAATGATTTGCTATTGTGCCTTCATGTTTTATCGTAATTGTTGTCATATTTCACCATCGATAGTTGTAATTATTTAGCAAATAAAATATTAACTTGTCATGTTTCTCTATTTGTGCCTTTGTATTTCATGATTTTTTTTTCATGTTTCACCATAATTATTTTCATATTTTATCATAATTGTATTCATATTTCACCTTTAATTATTAGTATTACTTAGTGTTCGTCATTATTCCTATTGATATTTCATCAATGTTAGTGTTACGATTAATATTTCACCATTATTATTTATTATCAATAATTTTTTATATTAAAATATAAAAATATGAATATCTATTTATAGAGAAAAATATCCAAAATTTTGATTTTTTTAATATATAAAATTAAAGATAAATCATTGTTTAAAAAATATTCAACAAAATAAAATAAAAAATTTGCCTTATTACATGTATCTCGCTATACTCATTATTTTTAATTTGTCGTAGTCGGTTACACCATAGAGATAATTTATATAATTATTAGTTTAAATCAACTCAATATATAATTTTCTAACCCACTTAGGCTCAAGGAAATATAATTTTGGTGGCTAAAACTAATAACGAGATAACTCACGTACTATTAAATGAGAAATCAATTGTACTTATTATCATTTATTTCAAAATAAAGTTTCATCATATTAGAAAATTATTCAAATATTCGATGATAGTCTTTTACTAAAAGAGAATTTAGAAAATGATATCATTATGTTTTGAGCATTATCACTACTTGATGATAAGAAATTCAACATAAAATCAAAAGAATGATATGTTATGGCTATAGGTCATAAAATAGGTGGGCAACTAGGTTCATTTTCAATTAGCTATGGTTGGAACTTAAAGTTGACGAGATACTACCATCCTTATAGTATAGTAACTAGGGGCGTGCGTAAGTAGGATCAACCCAAAATTATAATTAAACGGAATAAATTTAGACAAAAATTTAAAAACTATTTGAGTTTTGGATTGAAATTTTTTTAAAAGTCGAGTCATCCTAGCCAGTCCAGGTAGAACGCACAATTTTTGAGTCAATCCGGAAATGACCCGTAATCGGGGCCCTCCCTATATTCACTACACTTACTATTCTGTCTCTTTGTCTCTCATTTTTATTTTTTTCATGACTTTGTTCTCCCTCCCTCTCCTGCTCATCTCCTCGACCTTAATGCTCGACTCCTTCATCTCCAGACTCCAGTCGTCCCTCTCCTGCTCATCTCCTCACCTCCTCAGTCGATCATTCTTCTCTTCCCGTCCGACTCTGTCCCGCCGCTATGTTCTCATTTGACAATTTCCACACAAACCACACCTGCACACAGTCTCTTCTCCTCACCTTTCTATGACTCCATCGATTTTGCTCCCATGGATGGTGGCTCGTTCATCCTATCGTTCATCACAGTTCGCAAACACGGCACCCCTTACGGACGTGCAGTAGAAACCACCTCCCCCACCTCGACTCCTCGCCTAGCTCCTGCCTCCTATAGGGCGTAGGCTGCAACTAGGGCTGTTAACGAACTGAATCGAGTCGAGACGGGGTAGACTTGGGCTTGACTCATTTACTAAACAAGTCTAAAAATAAATCTTGAGCTTGGTTTGTTTATAAATGAGCCGAGCTTTTAACAAGTCAAGCCAACTCTCGAGCTTTGGTGGTAAACGAGCCAAGCTCACGAGCTTTTGCACTCTAAACGAGCTCGAGCCCAAATTTATTAGGCTCAAGCTTGACTTGTTTAAAAATCAAGCCAAGCTCGAGCCTAATTTTTAAGCTTGTTTAATAAGCGAGCCGAGCCGAGGCGAGCTGTTAATGAGCCGAGCCCAAAATGCTCTCGAGCCGGCTTGGTTTGTCAATACCCCTAGCTGCAACCATCTCCCGCATGGCCCTAATCGAAAACTCTCGCCGCCCACACCGCCATTATGTCGCACCACTCGTCAACACTCAGCAGCACCACGAAACCAAGCGCCTCACCGCCTCACCTTTGGATCTGAATTCTCTCACACCAGAGGCAGACAGTTTAGACTCACCAGCCACAGCTAGGCACCAGTCCACTAGCCAAGCTCACTGTTGACAGCTCAACTAGGATGAGGTACCGGGCATCCAGGTCCAGCCCCTCACCGAGATCGCAGGCTGCAGCTCGTTTTCATTGTCGATCTGCTACCTGAATTTGTTGTGCTGATTATTGAATGCCTAGATGGCTAGATCTGAATCTGATATTTGCTTATTGCTAGACTCTTAAATCTTCTGATATTTTCTTGTTGTTGATCATTTTACTTGCCTGCAGGTCCTAGCTAATTGTTGATCATGATATGATATTTGCTAAATGCTAATTGCTAGACTCTTAAATTGCTGATATTTGCTAGTTGTCGATCATTTGTCTTGCCTACAGGTCCTAGATAATTATTTGTTGATCATTTACCTACAAGTCCTAGTTCGATTATGATCGGTAAATGTTAAGTCATATCGGGTACAAGTAGGATAAAATTTGTTCACAATTCATATGGTTGATTGGTTGTTACATGATAATTTTCCATAGCAAGTATTTTTCTTTGTCTAATTTAGGTTAAATCTATGTAATCAGATCTGATAACTTATAGTTTAACTATATATTTATGCTAATTTTATTTTTACTAGGTTGATAGCTCATACAGTCATACAGAGCCAATTCGAGTGTTTTGTCATGAATTATGTTAAATATGAAGATGTCATGTATGTTTTGACAATTTTAATATAAACTATGAAATTATATATATAACAAATTTGTATGAAAGAAAATAATAAAATATAAACCTATTATTTTTATTTGTTAATAGTTATTATCATATATTATTTGTTCATATATCTAATTGTTAAAAAAAATTATAAATATCAGTAAGTAAATTTTCGCGAACATCACACTTTAAATTTAGGATAACTGTAGCAATAATTAAAATTTAAGTAAATTTTTTTTATAAGTTGGTTTAGTATTTTAAAATATTCACTCATGTTAACATTCATGTTATATTTTAACTAAATTAAATTTAATTTTATGGTTACTTTGATTTACCCGATCTAAATGAACAGCTTTTAATGGTGCCATATATCATCAGGTAGTCATCCACTACTTTGTATTTGAATCTTCCGATCATTCACTATTGAAATATAGCTCCAACACTACTTTATCATCATCCACTACTTTATAAAATGTATTTTGATTATTAGTGTAATATTGTGCAATTGTTCTTATTTTGATTGTTTCCCTTTGTTTCTTATTTTTCTCTTTATCTTAATTCTTATACATTTGAATTTTTATTTTTTGTGGTTGGTGATTGGTGATAACTATAAAATTATTAACGTATGGATTCATTAACTCAAATTTTACATTATGTAAGCTAATAGCTTAGGACTTGCTTTGCTTTCTTTTGAAACCTAGAAACTATTTACTAGATTACTTATTTTATACTAACGTTTGTTCTTTTTCTTTTCTTTTAGATGTCGAACTCCGATATCATATCCAAAAGGCGATGTTTAGGATCTGGATCCACCGATCATCCTACAACAATTGATGATGTTTCAACTCAAGAAATGGAGTTAGAGAAAGACCTTGATTTACTTGATGTTGAGGCAACAAATTTTGGACCTAAGAAGCTAATAAAAAGTCATCAATATGTGAAGAGAAAAGATAGAAAAAGGGGCGCTTATTGGGATCACTTTTGGGGGTATATGGATGAGAAACATCAACCAAGGGTGGAATGAAAGTATTGTCCAACAATGTTTTTAGCGGATACCAATAAGAATGGCACAAAAAAAATTAAAAAGACATGCAAAAAGGTGTGTAAATAATCCTCAACATAAGAACAAGGCAAAAGGTAACCAATCTCATCTATATTTTGACCTTGTTGTTAATGATGATATGGAAGAAGAGACTACTTTGAGGTATAAGATTGTTAATCTAAATGAACTTAGAGAAGTTGTGGGTGAAATGATTATTGTAGATGAATTACCTTTTAGTTTTGTGGAGAAGAGTGGTTTCAAAAAAGTGATGTATATTGCCTATCCTCAATTTCATATGCCTTCATGCACTACTATTACATGCGATATCTATAAGTTATATCTCAGTGAAAAAATGAGATTGAAAGATTTGCTTAGTACGTTGTGTAAAAGAGTTTCTATGACTAACAATACATGGACTTCTATTCAGAGGAATTAATTACATGTGTCTAATTGGTCATTTCATAGATGATCAGTGGAGGCTGCAAAAAAGAATTTTGAATTTTTCTCCTACATCTAGTCATGAAGGAGAAGCAATCGGTAGGGTAATTGAAGATTGTCTAACTTTTGGGGGTTTGAAGAAAAAATTATTTACTATCACCATAGATAATGCCAGTTCTAACAATGTTGCTTTTGTTTATTTGAAAAATATAGTGAAAAAATATAGTGGCATTGGTGATGATAAGTATTTACACATGAGATATGTTGCACACATAATTAATCTGATTGAATATGATGGTGTAAAGGATCTCGGTCACTGCATTAATCGGATCAGGGATGTTATTAACTATATTAGAAATTCTTTTGCCAGGTTGATTGTTTTTAAACAACATGTGGAAAAGTGTAAAATTGAGTGGAAAGCTTCTTTGTATTTTGATGTGTTGACTACGTAGAAGTCCACCTATCTTATGTTGGCTACTATTGTGAAATTTATAGATGTTTTTGGTAATATTGAGCTCATTGTAGAGTTGATACATGATGTTGATGTGGTTGGGCCTCTCTCTAATGATGATTGGGATAAAATTGAACACCTTGTTGTTTTCTTAAAGTAGTTTTATGACTTGACTGTTAAAGTGTATGTTTCATTGTATGTGACCAATAATCTTATTTTATTTAATATTGTTCGTATGTTTGAGTTCTTGAATCAATGGATCATGAATGTGAATGATGACTTTAGAAACATGGCACATTAAATGAAAGTTAAGTTTGACAAGTATTGGAGTGACATAAAGAAGATGAACATGTTGATATACTTGGGTGTTATGTTAGATCCAAATCTGAAAATTTTAGGATTGAAGATTACTCATTGTAAGATGTATAGTGAAGAATTAGAAGAGAGATTGGCTGGAAAAATTAAGAAATTTGTTGTTGATTTGTTTGATGATTACAGAAGGAAGTATGATTCATTTATAGTTGATAAAAGTTTGGGCCAAGTTTTGATCATCCTACGAGTAAGGATAATGTTGATACTATTAAAAAAAGTGTGTTAGAGCAAGTAATGAGGATGGACAGAGTATATTCTAGTATTACAAAGCTTGAGAGGTATTTAGAAGAAAAAAAGGCACAACATGAAGAAAAAGATGTTTTGATGTGGTGGAAAATACAGATTCTTAGATATCTGATCCTTTCACATATGACACATGATATTCTTATTATACCGATATCTACAATTGTATTAGAATCCACATTTAGTGCATGTGGTCGTCACTTGGATCAATTTAGGAGCTCTCTAATACCAAAGGTGATTTTTTTATTTATATTAATATATTTATTTATTTAATCTAATAATGTAATTGCATTTTTTTTACTCGTTTATTTATTTTTGCAACTACATTATTATATTAAATAAATATGTCCTCAAGTAGTACATTTATTTATTTTAATCTAATAATGTAGTTGCATTTTGTTTATTCCCTTATAATCTAACCGTACAAGCTCTAATATGCTTTCAAAATTGGATCCGAGCGAAAACTATAAGGAAAAAAGTTGATGTAGAGCAAGCCTTAGAAGAGTTAGAGGAAATAGAGAAAGGTAGTAATTAATTGAGCTTTATTTTCTTTTACTTTATTTGATTAAGTTAGTTTTGTTTTATACCATTTAATCTTTTATCAATTAGGTTTAATATAACGTTATTACTAACTACTAATTTATTTACATTTAAATTTGAATAGATGTGAAAAACAAAGCTAATATGGAGGCAGATATGGTATATGTTACTTTAAATGAATGATGATATTAAAGACATTGTATTAACTTCTATGTAAAATATTGTTATTTCCATTTTGGAGGACATTGTGATTTTGTTCTTATCCTTCATAGTTTATGTAATTACATTATATTTTCTTTATTTTTATCTTTTTATGTTTTTAAAACTTAGTTATTTCTATTTAGAGGACATTGTTATGGACAAATAGAAAAGTTGTGTGTGTGAAATGAGTCCATAAAATCTATGTTGATGCCAAAATTTTAATAAAAAATTGTTGAATTGTAAAGTTTAATTAAAACATGGTTGAAATAAGATTAGTTTCAAAATCGAGTCAACAAAGGTCGAAATATGATCAATTTTAAAACAAGGTCAAAACATAATCAATTTTAAAATAGAATTGAAACATGGTTAATTTCTAAATCGGGTTTAAAACGGATTGAAACAATGTAAATCTAAAAACAGGATCAACCTGAATTTGATCTGATTTCTATGTCCCGGGTCTGCAAATAACCCATTTTAAAATCAGTCTAAATTTCAGGTTGTTCTTTACAAAAAAAAATAGGGTCTCCGGATTGTTCAGGATCTAGTCCGGTCCGAATTTAACTCGGTGCACACCCCTAACAGTACAAATTAATGATGAAAATCTTTCAGCAAAACCCAATTCCGTTGCTCCCGAAGCTCGCGCATTCCCCTTTTTCGAGAAAAGTCACTAATTTTATGGATAGCAGGAACACCTTTCAGCAAACAATTGATAATTTTTTTTCTTTTCCCTTTAATTTGATGAAGAAATCCATTAACCTTGAGGAATAAAGATAAAAACGGTAGAGAGAAGAGAACAAAATTTTGGATGACAAAATGAGGACAAAAATGCAAGAGAAGATAATAAATCACAATAGGAAAATTATGTACACAAAGTTTCCGTCACTGTTACTGTTGTTATCCGAGTCATTTAGAAGTTTCGGAGCCAACCTCTGCACAAGCCTCAACTATACATATATTTTGTCCACAACACCTCGCCAATGCCGTTATCCTTTTCATGTTGATCGCCATTGTTGTCCTATGATGACTCTTCTCGGCAGGTTCGAAATGCAGGTCCGTCTTCATGGGCGAGGAGACGTAGATCCCAGCATCAAATTGACACTTCCATCTGCCCAACGAATGTCTGTCCCATGTGAATCCATGAGGAAGCCGGATATCTTACACTCAACATCTATTTACAATGGTAGCGTGTTATACAGCCTACACTGCTACAAGGCTGTATTTTTTACAAGAGATTATATCAAAACCTCAACGACAGAAGTGAACAGAGCGAAAAATCGGCCACAACACATACGCTACATCAAATACAGTGGTAAGACACGGGGAGAATATCAATTTTTAATCATCTCCAATACCAGCTTCTGCTTCGGTTAAGCTATCTTCATGCTCACTCAACAAATAATCACATATCTCCAAAAGTTGATCTGCAAGGGGTGGAATCGTAGGATCACGGCGATCATTGTAAAGATGAGCATTGTAAGTTATTTGCCATACATCATGGCGGAACTCCTGTCGATCCTTGTATTCGAAATTTCTAATCTTGTCTCTGATTGTAAACAGGTCCATGGGGCGCTCAACAATGTCCAGGTAATCTGGAGCCTGCTTCTTGGTCACAGGTTTAAGGAAAAGATATGATATTTCTTTTTTCTCTCTGAGAGTTTCCACAATGCGCTCCAAAATGTTGGCAAGACCAACATTACCCACCTGTCAACAACATTATTTGAGTGAAAGAACGACAATATATACGTGCGAAGAACCAGGACATGCAATAATACAGTACTCGGCCAAATGAAACCTCATCCGGGATCTCCACCCTCAGCTACACATAAGAGGAAGAAAACAAATACAGTGCAGCCGCATCAAGTTAGAGACGAGAGCATCAAGCCAACTGATTAATTGTATTTCTTGTTTCTAATGTCTACTAAGGATCAGTGATGGGATTTCTTACGCTCAAATGCATTTCCAGCATATTCTTCAAATAAAAACTACAAATCATCGTCAGTAATAATTTATTACACAAGCAAGCATTTGATTGAATTTTCACGCCTTTCTTCCATTGGGTTTTCAGGATGAAGGTAGTATAATAAGTGATGGTAAAATCAGCATAATTACAAACTGGATGTATGCATGGAAAAGAGGGTAAGAAAGAAAGACGTAAGAATTCATGTTTCCACAAGTGAAAAATTTTACCTCTCCTCTTCTGCGCCGCTTTGTTGGTGGCATGTTTTCGGCACCGAGCCTTCCCAACTGAGCTGAACTCCTCCTTCTAGAAGCACGGTCTCGTTCTGGCATCCACCTGCTGTTTCCTCTGGTTCCATAAGTCTCTGAGTAATCGGCTTTTAATTCCGATCTCTTCTTTGTTTTCTTCTTCTTGGCTTTTTGTTGCTGTTCTTCCTCTATCTCCATTCTTATGACTTCTTCGTATCTTTTCAGCTCAGCTTTTTCCTCTTCTAGCCTTCTAGTCCTCTCTTCTTCAAGTCTCTCTGCATTTCTCCGTTTCTCTTCCTCTTCCCAAAATCTTCTATCTTCTCTAGCTTTCCTCCGTGCTATTTTTTCAGCTGAAAGCTGGTTGTGTTGCATCCTATTGGTATCAGAACCAGTCAGATCAACAATCTTTTTAGTCTTCCTATATTCCAGATCAGAAGTCCCCTCTTGACTGACCAGATCCAGGTTAATAATCTCCTTAGGCCGCTTAATAATAAGCTTTTTAGCGCTTACAGTTTCCGTCGGTGGCCGAATAACAATAGATGGCTTGGGAACTTCAATCTGATTGTCCTCGGGCTTCATTTTGTTGGTTATTTTTAACTTGTTAACCTTAGGAGTAGGCTTATTCCCACCATCAACTTCAGAAGTGCTTGGCTGCTCAGAACTGTGAGCTGGCCCAGAAGCAATGTTGTCCGGAATCTTATCGACAGATGCACATTTGACTTTAAGGAGTTTAGGCTTTACGTTAGATTTTTCACCGTCTGGAGTATCAACTGGCACAGCTTCCATTGCAGTTTTTGGTGTCGTCTTCTTGGCTGGCACTTTCATCTGGGACTGGGTGGCTGGATCAAGCAAACCAGGTCTTCCTGAAGCCTTCTCCAAATCTATATTGTTTGGCTGTGTCTCAGGATCCTCCCCATACTTGGGACAGTTTTTGTTTGTTCGCATATGGCCAAGCTGACAATATAACGTGAGTACATTATTATTAAAATCACTTCAGCAATTCCATTCCAAGAAGCTTGTCATTTTCAGCTATGTACCTGTCCACAAGCACCACACACAAACCTCTCCCGGGCTGACTTCCTCTCCTTTAGCGGCTGGCACCAAAATCAAAAGACCAGGTTAGGTGAAGGTTTTTCACAGATATGAGCATATGACAAAGAACAACTTCTAAGAAAAATGTGACGGGGATGCAAACGAAAAGATCAGAAACAACAGACCCGACATGGTATCTGTGGTATTTATATTGCCTGAAATATGTATTTGTCTAACCTAATAAAATAGATGTCAAGTTTCACACATATAAGGTAGATAAAACCATGCATCCGGCTCATTTCATCCCTCTGAATGCAGTACTTCCAAATGGGACCTCGAGTAATAACTATAGTTTTATGCCTATCATCATTGTAGTTGGTTTTCAGGCCTATCAGACCATTACAGTGGGCTCATATCAAACAACAGATAAAGATGTCCCTTTTTGGTTATTCTATCCAGAATACAATAATAAATCCAACAGTCACAATATAATCACTTCGATCCGTGATCATGAAACAATAACTCCAAAACTGATGCTTCTATTGGGGTTTTTGAGTAAAGAACAAAACAAAATAAAGCCAGGGAAACTTGAATCCAAGTCATCAATCACTTCATATATCTGCCCCTCCGGAAACTAAAAGCAACCAAAAAACATGTTAAGAAAAAGTTGACTTTCAACTTCATCACTGCCCAATTAGTCAGAGAGAGAGATACGCTAACTAAATCCCACCTACGAATATATCTTTAGCATTTATTCCTCAGTAAATGCCACTTGAAGTTACCTTGAAGTCCTTAACCCCCTCTATGATGACCTTCTTCTTGAGTGGAGGCCCAGGTGCTACATCGTTCTTTCTGATCGTTTTGACCTTCCCAGATAAAGTCTTCTTAATGTGGCGATTTTCTGCCTGCCATTAGAATGAGTTCAATTTAATTAAAACAACATTATCTCACATATATAATCCTAAAATATGCAAAGGAATCAGGGATAAAATTCCTCAAGTTATTACATCATGAAACTCATGTGAAACACTCTGCCTTTGCATGAGCGTACTAACAGATGCTGATGACCCAATTGTTTGTTTGGCTGAACCAGGTTTCTTGCCTAGCTCTGTGTCTTCAAATACAGGTCCTGTCATTAATTTCACCCCTGCTCTTTCCCTTTTCTTCTTCTTCTGCTGTTTATCATCATCTGCAATGAATACATTCACCATGTTCCATAGTGTCAAGGATTTTACCACACCCGAAAGACAAAATTTAGGCATGTCAAGTTGGAGGATTTTTTTAATAATAACAGGATATCCAAAGTTATATAAGTTGCTTAGGGACCATTATTCTCTTCTAATTAGATCATGGGGAGTCATTCTAAGTGCTCGTTTGGTATAAGGTTAATAGAAGTGGAAAAATTACCCTACCTCTTCTAAGATCTATTTAAAATGAAAAGATAATTTTTTGAACGAATACCTAATTTAAATCTAAATTTAGTCTTAAATGAGTA
Organism: Tamarix austromongolica; assembly: GCA_039764185.1. NCBI lineage: Eukaryota > Viridiplantae > Streptophyta > Magnoliopsida > Caryophyllales > Tamaricaceae > Tamarix > Tamarix austromongolica. The sequence goes on from CM077811.1 coordinate 15,378,795, forward strand.
TTTCATTAAAAATATTTTTATTATTTTTAATTTGATATAAAAAATAAAAATAGGGAGAATAATTTTTACCCCTATTACCTCCATACCAAACAAGCTCTAAATGGTGGTTCAAACTGTATTAGTGCAGAGCATAATTACAGACATCAACATACACTATTTAAGAGCAATAAATGATTAATCATGACGCAATACCATCCATAAGCATTCTGAAAATTTCTGCTGCTTCAGCTGCTTCATCTTCAATTTCCTCCTCCAATTGGGCTTGATATGGATGCCTTCTCATCTTAAGCCCCTTGACTCCATCAGATTTGTCGTGTTTATCCCGTAAATCATCACCTTCATCTTCCTCACATTCTTCAGCATCCAGCAAATTTTCCAGATCTCCAGCAAATGAATCTAAGTCGCTGTTTGCTTCAGAGTCACTCTCATTCTCATCACCATCCATGGATGAAAGAGACTGAACTTGACGATCCCAAATTTCCTGACACTTCTCCCTGGTTTGCTGCTGAAGTTGGAGAAACGACATTCTTTGTCCACGTGCATACTTGCCTATTGTCGTTGGATCAACTTCAACACCCGAGGCAGCTTGCTCACTGGACAATTTACGTATCATAGCAATGCGATGCCAACGCGTAAGTTTTTCTATTTGCTCCTCCGCAACGTTAAACTTCAAAAGAACCTGCAGATTAACGCAATGAAATTAAGAGGCCTATAGAGCAATAGGTCTATTAAGACTGTACTCTTCGTAACTGCACAGAGCTCTTAAGACCAAAGCAAAATACAGCAATCGAAACCTGCTAAACAACAATCATTTCAATGCACAAACTTCCTTCAGATAATGCATACATTTCAAATGAAGACTGAAACCAAGTTCTCCAATGAAGCTCGAGTTCAAGTCTCCTGCAATCCAGTAACCCCCCTCCCTTCCATCACTAATATTCTGTATTGTTAGAGAGCTTATTGAGGTTAAGACAACATATGGCATGTAGCAAGACCATTTCTCAAATCCTAATAAGTTACCAGGTACACAAACATCAAATAACAATTGCACAAGATTTTTTGTAACAACAATTATGTAGGATGCCAGTTGGACCAATGCCATTGTTTGTTACCAATTGTTACGATGCTTGAAAAGTAAACGCCATCTTACCAAAGAGGTTGTAGGCCAACGGTTAAGACTAATGGGTCTACATACATTTGGTTGAAGGTTTGAATCGCTCTCAAGCTATATTATATGGGTCTCTAGAACAAAGTTTGTTGCTAGCCTACAAACAAATAGAGGTGCCAATAATGGGATTCATACTAACTGTTCACTTTTTTGTTTCAAGCTGCTCTATTTGCAAAATTGAACTTAGTCAACTCCAATGCGGCATAACACAAGCCATATCTTTTGATCCGTATATTTCATCATTCTCTAATTTCTGTTTTTTTTTTTTAGTTTTTAGTTATATTTTATTTTGTTACTCATTATCTTTTCTTTTTCCTTTTTGGGAGGGGGCAGGGGAGAGATGCAATATTTTATTTTTACCAACATAAACATTAGCCTCACAGAAGCATGCCCTAGAGCCTACTGATCAGAAAACATGGAAGAAGCTGCATTCATTGCAGAATTTTGTCACTAAGAACATTAACACAACGTTCATTCATCAAGCAACATACTATTTTACCAACATAAACATTAGCCTGACAGAAGCATGCCCTAGAGCCTACTGATCAGAAAATAGGGAAAAAGCTGCACTCATTGCAGAATTGTCATTAAGAACATTAAAACAACGTTCATCAGTCAAGTAGAATATTATTATATTAAGGGGAAGAGTGATAAATAAACTTAAGTTTTCCATCATAATTGAGTTTTAAAAAAAATAAAATAAAAAACTGCATATCTTGTTTTATAGGCAAAAAACAGTACACAATTTCCTTCTCATCAATATAAACTTTTCATCTTTCACCATACCAGCAGAGATCTTTTGCAAAAATAAAACTGCAGTTTAACAGATACTGCTTGTAAAATGAACAGCATGTCATATTTTCAGATATGACGTTTACAGCAGCCAACTCACACAAAGGAGCAGAAGCACCCAGAAAATTGAAGAATGTCTGGGAAATTGTAGCATATTATCAATTTACTAGAATAAATAAACTCACAAACCTCTCGTGCAGCTTCCATGCTTAATCTGCGGAGATCAGCATCTGTTCCTGTCACAGTGGTATTCCGACCTACAACAGGCTTTTTCTTCACCGTGGTATTGGATAATGGAGCCTTTGGTGCAAGACGAACATAGCTGAAGCCTAAACCGCGTCCAGTTGGATCACCAACACCAGTAATTTCCAGCCGCTCTATATTCTCTCTATCCTATCACAAAAGTAGGAAGGCAGAGAACAAGAGAAACTATAAATGAATGAAAGGACAGCGGACAAGGACAAGGCAACATAGAACAGCAGTCAAATATTCTTCACGCCAGGTTTCACTGATACTTAAAGAAGAAAATAAAATATGACAACATAAGCCCAACTGAAATATGGAAATCTCTTACATGATGATCCAGGAAGTATGACTAATATTTGACCATCTCATTTTATGCATTGAACAAAAATAATTGGAATTCACCACAAGACTACATAGATGGGAAAGGAGATCTGTGTATGAAGAATGAACTCAATTTACACGTCTATCCTTCTGTTAGGAAACACATCATTGGTGGACAGAGTACACACTTGAGGCTTATTACTGTGTCCAAGAAAATTACTTGCTTGAGGCTAGTGTAAATAGGATAAAGTGTGAAACGCAACAGCCCAATCCAACAGTTGTGCTTCTTACATGAAGGAATTATGGAAATTTTAAACATGATTTACCATATCAAATCAACCACTATTTGTAATAGTGCAGGTGCAGAAAAAAATAGACAAGATTAAAATCACTTGTCATCTGTCAACTATAATATTTCTTCATAGGCTAGGTTGCACGGAAACTTTTACAGGTTGCCGTTTCCCTTTTTGAAAATGTTTCTGAAACAAAAATCAAGCAGAGACTCCAAACATTTCTTAAAAAGAAAGAGAAATTTTGGGGAAAAAAACAACAATGTTTTCGCTTTATTTAAGGATGCTAGATTAAAACAGTTAAAAACTTTCCATCCCCCCACCCCCGGGCAGAACCACCAATAACACCCGACCTCTCAAAAACCTTTGTCCCTCTCTTCACCTCTCCTACATTTCAAAAATCATTCACTTGTACAAAACTTTGAATGTCCTTTTGTGACTATTCTTTTTTTTTTAAAGTTAAAAATGAAAATTATGAACCTTTGCTTACTGTATATTAATTATGTGTTCACACTCATTCGTAGAATTAAAATCTTACACACAAACTTCTTTTTTCCGAAAATCGTTGCTTTATTGTTTCCCACATTTTCATCCTTGTTTCCGCGCAACCTAGTTCACATGTGGGTATATTCTTATTACATTCAATGGCTGACTATTTTCTAACTGAAATCTAAATCACAGCTAAAAAGCACCACTTGAGCCATGGTTACTATAACATATAAACAAGCAGGCTAGGCTAGCAACAAAGACCCTCGATTCCTTTTACCAACACTTATAGCACTGAGAGATGTTAGTAGCAGCACACGTAGCTTCAGAAATTCAAGAAACATCTGTACTCGCATTCTCTGTTTGACAGTGTCATTGTAGTTTATACAAACAACATTACCTCAACAAAATAGACCTGATCCAATATTCCTCCTCCACTAGTGTTCTTACAGTCATCAATCATGCACCGTGACAGTTGACGGGTACAATGACTTCACCCCATTGACTATGTTAGAGAGAAATTACTATTGGAGACACAAAACCACAATGCTTTGCCAAAATGAGCCATCATAAGGCTATGAGCAGAACAATAATTTAGTGAGCCACTACAACAGATTCTTTCAGCCAAAAGCACAAGCATCGATAACAAAATTGTGATGTACAAGTCATGATTCAGGTGCAAGCTATCAAAAATAGCACCTTTCAATAAGCTTGGCTCATTTGCACTTTACCCAACCCCAAGGTTGTTAGAATAGAATCAATATGGATGGGTTATTAGAATTGAATCATAGAATTCATAGGATCGAAAGATCCTACAAATACCATAAAAATATGAACTTAGATGCAACAAAATCCCATAATTGAAGTTGAAAATACTAAAAAGCTTATTCTTAAGCTCTTGTTTGATCACAAATCAGTAGTAGCAAATATAAATCAGTAGAAATTGTCGATTATATGCAATACAAAAAATATTATTATATGGGTTATACATAAAACAAAGCTAACAATATTACAAAAGAAAATAAATAGAATAGATGAAATGAATAGAAATTAATAAATAAATAGCATTCCAAAATTAATATACTTATTTTACTTCAAATTTAGAGTTTGAACTTTTCATAAGTATTTTTATTTCCAAAAATTGAATTCGCTAATATCTTGTTCGTGTTTCCATCGTATTGGTTGGTGCTCGATACAAAATAATAGGTTGAGGTTTAAAGTTATGGAAGAAATATAGTGAGAATAAGAAGGAAAATAGATTTTAAGGTAATCAATACACAGGATCATAAGATCCGACATAGGATCATCTACCATGATTCTACTATTTTAATATTCTACCTAGGATCATAGATTGTATTGATTAGTGACTTTTGGATCGTAGAGGTGTAAGATCCGAATCGGAAGTTTAACAACTATACCTTGTCCATAAGGACAAGGTCCCCCATAGATGGGACCATCATAGCAAGATACTCCAACTTCAAGCCATAAGATAAGAAATTCCTAGATGCTACCAAAGTATGTTGAATAATAGAAACATCTATATCATTGGAGAAAATATAGCAGATATAGAAAAATAAAGTAGGAATCAGCACAATTAATGGCATTCATAAATTATCAATCCCTAAAACCATCACCTAAAATGCTAATGGTCATATTGAGTCAACATGACAATACATATAAGTACCTGACTTGTGCAGGCAACAAAGTTGCTACTAAGGTTCCAAGGAGTTATTTGTAATTCCCTCTCAATGTGTGATGCAGCAGCCAGAGCAATTGCTTCATCAGGGAGTTGATTCATAGCAGATGACAATGAAGACAGCTGTGTTGGACCAGTAAGATGCGCCAATCTTGTTATTCCTAGGCGTCTGAGCCGATGAAGACCAGCCTGCATGCTTTCATATGCACATACCTATACCAGAATGCTTGAACATCAGACGGTAAGAGGACTATTTTTCCAAAGCCACATGCAAGTACAGCTGAAGCCATCAGTTTTTGGATTTGCAAGAGCAAAAATTTGAGTATCAACAAACTAGTTCAATGACCGTAAATATGGTCAATGTCGCACAAATACTAGGCTTTTCATCCAAGTTTTCCATAGACAGGTTGCAAATAGTCACAAAAATTACAAAATACTTCTGAAGACAACTTTTTTCTAAGCCATGGAATCAATTCCAGAGATAAAGCAAAACAAAGTAAGCACAAGCATCAAAAATTGTTATCCTGTCTTAAATTTCCGTCTATGTTTCTGTTGCAGGATATCCAAGTAGAAAAGACACTGAATGGACAGATCTATGTCAAACTTCTTGCAAATCCATAGTGGATTGAGATGCAGGTCTGGGTTAAATCAGATTTAGGACACTTGATGGAGTTTGAGCAAAAACATTAGCAAAGGGTTTATGGCAGCAATTAGTATTGTTATTCATGCAAGTACCTGAAAATATCATATCGCAGGTCAACCGCAGTGACCACCAGGTTCCTTAGTGATAATATATTGTTATTAAATTTTATTATTGCATTCTTAAAGGATTTGACAGAATCACTAGGAGCTGTGGATTTCAATTTGATAATATAATTGCACTCACATTTTCTGGCGTCACCATCCTTCTGAGTTCCTCCTCCGATGGAATGTGGAAATTGCGCCTCATGACCCAAAGCATCCGCCCATTTGATCTTTTCTGGTTGCATGTATGCAAAAGAATTAGGCCAATAATATGGTGATTGGTATGGACCTTATAATAAATGAAAAATAACGACCTACAACAATGAAGTACAGCATAAAACCAAAAAAATTACAACACTAGACAATTATACCTGCAAATCTGCACAGTGTTTCAATCTTTTACGAAGAAACGGTTCCGATATATTAGGGAACTGTGCAGATAGCTCATCAGCTCGAATGCAGGGAACCACTCCACGCTTTCCAGCAGCACGAAATTCACGAAACATAAATGCCAGTAGCCTGTTCATTATATATGTCTGTAAGCCCTTGGATGCCGGAGGCATTACCTCCATGTGAGGCTCCTGCCAATATAGATAAGAAGAATTGAACTTAATTATATAATAAATAACTCAACCAAAGCTAAACAAGACAAACCGATCAAACCCTAGGTTGCAGAACAATCTTACAATGGACATTGTAACATGTAAATTTCCGCAATATATACTACACTTAACAGAGAAAAAAACTTCCATGTTACAGACCATACATCGTCAAAACTGTAGGTAAAGTGGGTTTTAACTTGTAAGTGAAGACAAAGATGACAACTCATTCATTTTGGAGGCTGAAATAAGAAATGCTTATCGATGAAGTCCTATATGGTACAACGAATGAACTTGACACCACCAAGGCACCGTTTGATAAGCAATTTGCTGAAATGAAGATGGAATGAATTGGCGTATAACAATGTGTATGTACATTTGTTTATGAAAACATTTTATAATACTTTGTTATGAAAAATAAAGTAATAAAGTTTTAAACTTTTCCAAAGAGTAATTGGTTACATCTAATAAAATGAGGTTATAATTAGAAACTACTCATGTTACTAAATGGGCCCTAAAAATTAACTATTTCAACTTAACAGTCAATCCTTTCATGTACATACGAAGTTTTATGTGCCAAAGTGGGTAATTATAAAAGTTTCCAACTTCAATATTTTAAATTAAGAGTTAGGTAAACATTAGTAAATCAAAATGGATATCAATTGCAAACAAAACGGGACAAAGGGTGTAATTCACAAGAAATCACCTCCAATCCATAACTTTAATAAGCCAGATGCATGGGCATCAGCATCAAACGGAAATTAATTTCTAGATAATTGGACAACACCAATATATATCAACTTCTAACAAGTAGATGAAACTAGCTTGACAGTTAAATAGATGGAATTCCATATTAACATTAACTTAAGCTTTTCGACTTGCATTGTCCACCTGTTTCTGTTTTTATTTTCAGTTTTTTCCTTAGTTTATGAAAAAGCTAATCATCAGCTACACATACACAAAAACCAATGAAAAAAAAGAGAGTGGTAAAACAGAGGATTATAACCACCACAGAGAACAGGTACCAAACAATGTAGCCTCTGAATAAAGCTTACATGCTACATTGGGAAGTTCAACATACCTGCTGGCCAACAACATGAATCCTGTCAATGCGTCTTATAGATAACTTCCCCTTTGCTGAACGAACCAAAAGGTAGTCCGTTGAAGCAACCTTATGAGGAAATACAGGTGCCCTGTACATGTTTGTCTCAAGACTTGACTGACAGCAACCAGGTTTTATATCACCAAGAAAAGGGGATTTATCAGCAGGATCAAGGGTAAGAACAGTCCCCAAGCCACTATTTGTGCTGCGCAACACATCACCAGCTTGGTCATCTGGAGATAGTTTCTGGTAGTAAGTGCAGAGTCTTGCACCCATTCCAGCATTTCCCAACAGCAAAGGCCTTTCCTCACAGTACCTGTGATCAAACCCTCATTCATCAGAAAACATCAACAAATCCAGCATCAGATTGAACCTGAAATAAGATGGGAAATATAACCACCCCCACAAAAGTTGCAAATAGCCAAGCAACAATGAAGAGGGTATGAGATGATAGTTTGCAAACTTTAACAGATATTCAAGTTATACTTTAGATTATCTAGACTACTCCATTAACAAATCTATTACCAACATTAACAAACATAACAAAAATAAGTAATTGGAAGGATAAATCTATTATTTTGTTTAATGCCCTAAGATAATGTTTCGATGCATTGTGAATGCTCTTTTCAAGCAAGCAGTGAATGTTCATAAATAAAACAAAAGGATATTTCCCATTTCCTCCTTTGACTAGATTAGAACTCATTTATAACAATTTGAAAGTGAAGGACTGCACTCCTATTTCCTTACAATACATCCCTGATATTCAATTTTTTGCTATCTGTTAACTATCTCAAGCAACTAATGACTTCCACAATTATGAAGCCAAGGATGGGACGATCGGAGTTGCTCTGGGATGAGACCAGAACCAACCTCACTGCTCTGTTGTATCCCTACCCCAACTCTTCAACTTTCTATGGCCTCACAATTAATGAGCTCAAGATTATCGCTTTCACCTGCCTACAGTCCTTGAAGGTAGGGTGTACACCAGGTCAAACCCGGACCGGACCAGACTGGCCCGGAGACCCAGTTTTTCCTAAACTATAACCCGGAACCTGGACTGGTTTAAAAACGGTCTACACCTGGACCCGGAATGTAAGAACCTGGTCAACCCCAGACCAACCCTGTTTTGACCCTGTTTGTGCACACCCCTACTTGAAGGACAAATCTATTACCAACATACTCCTTACTTTCCCTCAAAATTGTACGAAAATTATAATTCCAGAAAATCCTCTCGCAAATCTTCAGATTGATAACTGCAATTCAATTCAGAGAATTGAAGGACAGAGGCGTACAACTCTCTAGTATCAGCACCAAGTCAACATTTGCTTCTGTTCGGAGTTCGGAAGCCATCATAGGCCAATATCCTCCATTTAACAGGAGACCACTTAGGGGAGCACATATCCACAATATTATGCCCCAAAGAATTACAAGCATAAAGTATATCAAAGAGGATTGCCTTCCAGATTGCACCATAAGTTTATTCCATTTGAAGAGAAGATAATGTGAAAGATGAAAAAAGATGGAACATATATCACTTACTCCATTAGAAAAATATGTCCATCTTTCACAGAAAGATCGGACTTCTTCTTAAAAGCTCCAGGAGGACGCAAAGACTTATTTTCACCGGGAAGCTTCTGTGCCATAGGCAGAAAATGTACCTTTGTACGAACAAGATGCAGCAATGAATTTGTCCTCACATTTTGCTCAGAAAGAGTCATGTGGTCTACCAGCTCTTTCCCAGAATAGAATAGCTTTACACATTCTGATAATTTGAAATCTACATGAAACAATAGGGAATAATATCAGCTCATGGTTTTCCACTGGATGTGGTTGGCAGAAAGCGATATTAAAATGTATGAGACCTGCATAGTTTAGTACCCAGAAAAGGTAGCAAACTCAGCATCATATAGATTATAAAGCAGATAAAGAATTATTCATTTTCATATGAGGGAGGGAGGGAAGTTGCTAACCGAGCTTTTTTGAAGCTTTTATTTTTAAGGAAGAAACTGTCTCCTGAGCATCCACATGAAGTTTACATCCTTTGCCTCCCAAACTCTTCAGTATGATCCTCATTGGACCCTGCGTGGGCAACTTCTCTTGTTCTCTGACAGCCAGCTCATTGTCATGAGGATACCATTGAGCTTTTGGCCGATGAAAGTTGGCAATATCCTTGCTGCGAGATTACAGGAGAAACTAGTTAATCTAAAAACATCCAAAGATTACCAAAACATTGAACCAGAGAAATAAGACAATGCATTATCCTCAACCATACAAACAACACACTGAAGATATTTAATACACAGAGCAAATAATCAAAAGATTGCGGTAATTAAAATGAGGGAAAATCTCTCCACACAATCAAGCAGAAGAGTCACATATCCATCACTGCTGTACTTAGCATCTTTGAAGAATAAAGAGTCCATTTATCAATTTAATATCAAGCCAAAAAATCCATGTAGAATGTTCCAAATTTTATTTCATTTTTTTTTTTACATGCAAAGCAGCTGAAAATGCTATAATTAAAGGGAAAAAACCGCTGGGAAAGCTATAATTTGAAGAAACAAAGTTCATATATTAAGGTGCATTCATGTCAGAAACGAACAATTAACAGAACATTAATAGAGATAAGGAATTAAACTTTGCCGGAGGTGAGCGGAAACACGACACAAATGTGACAATATCTATGGAAGTACGCTCATGAAGCACTTCCTGCAAAATCTACGAGACAATTGCAAGAGAGCAGCAAACTTTAATGCATTAACATATACTAACAGGAATAGATGCCAGCATACATGTGCATGAATATGCAGGCGCGCGCACACACAAATAGACATGCTGTCATAACAAATTACAAACAAAAAGAATAGACATCACAAACAGTACAGCTTGAAATATGCTTAAACAAACTAATCTAAAATGAGAGAGACTTAATTAGACTATTGTTGTCCAGCTGCCAATTAATCAGTAGTAGAATTCTCAACATATTGGTGTTCGTGTCACCAAGCACTGTTTTTAATGATTAAAATACTTTACAGCAATGAGCAGACAGGATAGATAAAACAGCTTCCTAAAAAACAGTGGCACAAAAGAAACTGTTCGTCTCCCCATCATACTTGAATACTTTTCTCTGTAGCAAATCAATGATGAATTATTTGCCACACAATCCATTAGAAAAAGGAATACAGCTGATTGCTAAGAACTAACAAAAGGGAAAACTTTATATGAGGTCAATTTTTATAAGGTCAGTATGAATTAACATTCCCACACAATAAATATATATATGAGATTGCTTTAGTGAAGTAATATACATCAAGAGAAAATATCTGCAAAATTTTTCATATAGAAAATAAATATATAGTACAAAAATTAGAAAATTGATTGGTGTTAAAAATATTCGGAAACATCATTATATCTTTGATAATTATCATTAGTAATATAGATTAAAACATTACAAGTTCGATATAAATCTGACAAGATCCCGTAATTTTATCATTTAGTATCTATAGTATATTAGTTTTCTTAATTCTATATATTTAAATGCACGATATTTCAATAACAGTACCAATCCCTTGCATAACAGTAAAATTGATAATATATTAGCTATAGTAATTAATTTTGTACATTTAACAACATATTATTAACGTTTAACATAGATATTATAAATGTATAAGGTCGGTTGAATAGTGTCAATATTTTAGTTATCCTAATTTTGTATTTTTAAACGGAAATTATCATTCTTTAATTAACAATATACTCTATTAAGATATGATAGTATCATTAATTATCCAACACCTATAGAATATTAGTTATAAATTTATAAATCGAAAGATTTGCTTGCATCCTGATTCTACGAAAGTGCAGTACTTATGGATGAATGCTTTTCTTCATAATATTTGTGAACCTACAAATAACCTGTGAAGCAATTTTTTCATCGATGAAAAGTTGACTTATGACATTTATGTACCAAAAATGGCCTGCATTATACCAAAACAAAAGGCTGTAAACCTTATTACAAAAACTTGAGTGAAAAATAACCAAGTACGTAACTTATGAATATCAAATATCAAAGATAAGGTAAGAGACCGTCAAGAAAATATGTGCTCCTCACACGCCATAACTACCTCCACTAGCGCATCTCAGATGGTAGTTATGGCCAAGGCAAAAACATGTCGGACGATACTTCACAATCCAAGAGTGCTACTTCAGCAGCTCAACATGCAACACATGGTGACACAAATTGATCTGCAACAACAGAGGATATGTGTGAAGGCAGACAAATTGTAGTGAATGATGTCAAGCCAAGTATGACCCTTCTGGAAACTAAGAAATTTGATCTTGCAATTCCTTCGCCTGTGAGTGTCTCCCCCAGTTAGTGGAGCCAAAATACTTGCTGGAGGAGAATACACTTCCAAAGGCAAGCTGGAAAGATGTGGTGCTATTGAACAGAAGACCAGCGAGTGATCTGAACCTGAAATATGTCGCTCCAGTGGCTGTTGATGGCAAACCTTAGGCTAAAATTTTACAAGAGGAAGAGCTGAAGGAATCAAAGCGACGATCGTTAACCCTAGTAGGGTATGTACCTGGTCCAAAACTACTCTACTCTACTCTTAGATGATCTGATATGTAATAACTCATCAGTTTGTCCTTAACAAATCACCTGAAATTCTTACACATGAACCAGGTTTTGTTTTTCAATTTGACACTAAAAGTGATTTGAACCTGGTCAAGAAACCTTTTTGGACTTGCAAAACTAGACCACTTTTGCTTAGGCATTGGTCTACAGAGGTCACATTTGCATAAGATACTGGAAACTCCTCCCACTATGCATCTTGTTGCCTAGATTACCACTGCACTTGTGGTCTAAATATTCCTTGAGCAAAATGGGGAGTCTATTGGGACCACCTACGTGTTGATGCTATCACAGCATCAAAAGAAAGAGTCTGTTACCCTAGATTGTTGATCAAGATAGATGTGAGTCGGCCATTTACCGACAACATAGAGTATCTAATGCCTGATGGGAGTCGCATGGAACAAGTGGAGTATGAATGGCAGACTAAATTTTTTTCTTGTGTGATGTTATGGGGAATGATATTGGTCAATGAAAGAAACCCAAGCCATTAAGCCAAAGTTTGGATTGTAATGGATCAAGGCCAACCTCAAGTAAAACCAGTCTAGCATGTAATACCTACTCAGATAGGAGCAAAAGGCAGCCTGAAGGAGACTGATCCACATGGAAGTTTCACACAAGGGGATTTTTCGCCTGTCAAAGTTTCTTCAAATGGTAGAGAAAGGAATGCAGGAGTCAGTATAGGTGGAAGTCAAACTCTTGACAAATGAACATTGCAAGTTTGAATATCCGAAGACTTAATAAAGTCCTCAACCAAAGTGAAGCGAGGCACTTTGCTAAAAGAAACAAGATGGGTATCCTAGGACTTGTAGAAACTAGAGTCATACAAGCAAACATGAAGAAAGTGATTGAGGGGTTGAAATTGCGTTGGTCATTGTTCATAACTATGAGTTTAATGAAAATGGCAAGGTTTGGGTTCCATGGGTATCAAATCTTTGTGATGTAGTGGTTGACAACAAATGTGTTCAAGGTATCCATACAAAAGCCTGCAGAAAGCAGATTTACAAATCTTTTATGCTACAGTGGTATATTTTTATAACACAGGATCCCAGACGAGTAGGTAGCAATGGTTATTCAATCATTGGATTAACAACTCTCCTTGGGTAGTCTTGGGGGACTTCAATATTGTGCTAGATGCACAAGAAAAGATTGGGAGGCGGTGATATTGATAAAAACAAGAAGTAGATGAGTTTTCTTTATGCCTTCAACAATGTGAACTCGATGATTTACAGTATACTGGGATACAATATACAATGACAAACAACCAAGACAGTTCCACTAGAATCTAGAGCAAGCTAGATAGAGATATAGTCAATTATGAATGGATAATAGTTTTCCCACATGATCATGTCATTTCTCAGTCTGGTTGCATCTCTAATCATGCAGCAGCAGTTTTCGAAGTGGGACAGATTGAGATGCCAAAGCCAAAGCCAAAGCCAAAACCATTTTCCTTCTGCAATTTTTGGGTGCAAAACCTGAATTCAGAGACACAGTACAGAACATCTGGTCTCAAGAAGTACCGGGTACTGTCTGTTTCCAGGTTGTCAGAAATTGGGAATGTTAAAGCATAAGCTTAAAGAGCTAAATCATCTTCACTGGGGTCATGTGACGGCAAAGAAGGAACAAGCTCATGCTCAATGGATGGATATTCAAGTAAAGCTCCAAGTAGATCCACATAATGTCAGACTTATATAAGAAGAAAAAGAAGCCACTGTGCTTTGGCAGGAGAGCCATGGAGGAAGAAAGTTTCTATAAACAGATGTCCCATTGATTATAATAAGTTAGGGGATCAAAACATTCACTATTGTTTTTGCAAATGTGAAAGGCAAACAAGCTTTATAATAGGGTTCATAGGCTCTAGAGTGATGCAAATCATGAAGTTGCGGGGGAAGCAAATCAAGAAGCTGAGTTTCAAAAATTCCACAAGCAATTACTGGGTACTAAGCATACAGAATTGAAAAAACCTAGATACCAACATATGTAGACACAGACAGCTCTCATCAGCCAGTAGGAAAGCTCTCACACAACCAATCATAGAAGAGGAGGTTAGGCAAGCTGCTTTTTCAACAGGAGATATGAAGAGTACAGGACCAAATGGATTCAACTCCTATTTTTTCAAGAACACATGGGACATTATTGGAGGAGATATTACTTTAGCAGTGAAGGAATTCTGGAGAATTGAAGGACTGTCAAGAAAACTAAATAATACTGCTGTCACACTTAGTCCTAAAATTCCCAATGAAACCAGAACAAGGGAGTGTAGACCAATAGCCTGCTGCAACATCTTGTATAAGATCTTCTCCAAATTTCTTAACAAATCAACTCCAACACATAATGCATGAATTGGTGGATAAATCCCACACAGCTTCTATTAAGAGGAGGCTTCTAAATGACAATGTCATGTCATGATGGCATCAGAACCTGTCAAGCACTACAATTGCAAGAATTTAGGTGCAAGAATGATGCTAAAACTGGATAACCTATGATAGCATGGAATGGAGCTTTTCGAAGCATCTGTTATTAGCCTATGGTTTTCCCTACCATTGCTAAGCCTATGATGCTAAAACTGTATATCCAGAAAACAGGCCCTTGGTAGCTTGGAATACTATATGCTTACCTAAATCAGAGGGAGGTTTGGGTTTAATAAATTTGAAAAGCTGGGATAGAGCAGCAGTTGGTAGATATCCATGGCAGCTAGTGCGAAATAAGGAGGGTCTTTGGATTAAATGGATACATGGTATTTACATCAATTGAGTATCAGCCCAGGGTTATGTCCCAAAGGCTCATCACCCCTGGTTGTTTAGGAAGGTGATGGCCTTGAGGACTCATTGGTTGCAGCACAAACACTCAGGTTTGTGAGAAGTTAAAAATGTTTATAGCCTTCACTAAATGTATGACCTGATCAGACCCAAAGAAGAGAAGCAGCCTTGGAGACATGTCTGGAAACATGCTGGTTTACCAAGACATAAGATACTGATGTGGTTACTTTGCCATACAACTCTCCTGACAAAAAATAAACTATTCAGGTGGAAAGTGACTAAAGATGCTGAATGCAGTGTATATGTCTTAGGTTGAGGCATACAATTAAATATCGGCGTGTTAGCCATCGAATTTTAGGTCAGTCAAGCGCAAAATTGGTGATACGTAAGAAATTTAGAATTTCGCACATTAATAAGCAAAATATTGGATATCAGCTGACATTTACCATTATTTGCCAATATTTATTGTGAAAAAAATCATGCAACAACAACCACCATATAAAATATCATTCGCAACACCGTAACTGCAACCGCAGTTTTATTGCTTGGGTTGAGGATGTAAACCATCTCTTTGTTCGGAATCCAATGGCCTGTAGATGCTGGCATCTGATTTTCAATTGGGTATAACTGATATTCATGCCTTCATCCTGGCACCGGCTCTTACAATGGCTGATAAATAGTGCACACACAGAGAGGAAAAGGAGAATCGCTCAACGCCATTGTAGGTGGCATTATGTATCAGTTATGGATAAATAGGAATAATATAGCATTCCATCATGTCTCTCGTGTTCCTAGAACTCTGGTCCAAAGGGTCATTAGGCATGTCTATAATATATTGCAGTGTTCATCATTTAGTAGAAAGTAAGGAGCTGACTTAGCAAGGTTGGATAGACTGCAAACCTAGATGATGTTTGATTGAACATGTGATGTACTTCTCACGCTGAATTTTGGTATTAATGAAATTAATTAATTACCAAAAAAAATATCAAAGACAAATCGTCAAAGCACAAATTACGAAAAGAAAGGGATCCAAAGTATTGGCTACTAAGATTATAAGGTAACATTGCGATGCGGGACTTTTATGATGAAGGGATTTAAAGTGGCCTTTTAATAAGGCATCACAAGTAATTCGGGATTGTATTTGCACACCCGTCAGAAAGCGGACACTGGTTGTGTGTGTAACAGGCTAACAGCTGCTAGGTGGCATTCTACTAATGATTGGTCTCTTGCAAGGAATTAAGGTGATAGTGTAGGTAGTCTGATGGTGGTTGAGGGGAGGAGCTAAATGCTCTACAAAAAGGTTCTACAGGTTCCCAACTCTATACATACTCTATCTGCTTTCCTAAACAAGAGATTTTGGAAAAAGTATTCTACGAATCCGCTCCAAATGTGAATTCCACTCTAAAACTTCCATGTTCAAACTTAGCGTAAT
The DNA here is from genome assembly GCA_039764185.1 of Tamarix austromongolica. Taxonomy (NCBI): domain Eukaryota; kingdom Viridiplantae; phylum Streptophyta; class Magnoliopsida; order Caryophyllales; family Tamaricaceae; genus Tamarix; species Tamarix austromongolica. The sequence continues at coordinate 15,395,057 of CM077811.1, forward strand.
ATATTATTATCAGGTACAGGGAATCTGAGGGCAGAACAGACTACAACAATTGCTGTAAAACTGAATGTATCAGATTACTTTATGAGCATTGTTTTATTTGTAGTTTTTTCAAAAGGCCTAGATATCCTGCTGGAATATAGAAACACATAGAAAAAACAATGGAGTCCAAAGGATGAAGTATTCACTACTAGGAATATAACATATCCTTAAATCAGGAGCAGGAAACTTGAGATCAAAGCAAACTCTATAAAATGCAGTAAGAGTGAATGTGTCATCTTACTTGCTGAGTTTTGGTTTCATTGTTTGTAGCTTAAGCCCAGGTATTGAATGCAAGATTTTCACACCATGAGCGGTACGCTTCTTTAAGAGTGACTTTAATTGTGGGGCAGTTTTCCTGTTAGAATAGAACTTATCATTAGAAATATTGAATCGACCACCAGAGAGACCACCATGACCTGGCAGCTCAACTGAATCCCCACCAACAGATTTCCCGGTTCGGGTTATGATCATAGCCCCAGCACGAAGCTGAAGATTGCTACTGTCATTGTCCTCGAGAACCTCAAACAGCATGTTTTCATCTTGAAGATCAAGAATTAGCTTGGGTTTTGGAAACCCCTTGACTGACTCCCATATTATATTGTCCAACCATGATCCGTCCATCAAGTCCTTGTTCTGCATTGCAAGTCTTCCAAAACCTTTCACAAGGTCTTTCTCTTGACGGTCTCCGCATGCACTTTGCTTACTGATTTCTGAAACATCTGAAGTATTCATTTCCAATCGAGATTCTAGTCTAAGAAGCTGTGGATGATAAATGCTCTCTGAACAGGAAATACTGACTAGTTCAGCAGCATATTTAGATCCATCTTTTGGACAAAATGGCTCCACTGTTATTGATGCACTTACACCACCATCATGATTCTTCACACTCAAACAACAATCATGATCCCTTCCAGCTTGGCCAATTCTGTTGTGAGATGGATGCTTCTGGGCACCAGACTCCAATTCTTTTCCTTCACAAACTAAAGATTCAGACTCTGGCCGATAGATTTCACAGCTATCCACAGAGTTATCACTCACAGGACTGTTGCCCCAGACAATCTGATCTTCCCAATCCTGTTGATCAAGCAAATAAAATTTTGGAGACATCCGCATTTGCCATTCCGTGGACAGATCTAGGACTAAATTCTCCCCCATTGGCTCAGCACTAAAACAAGAATCTCTTCCTTGGTCATAAGCTGAACTCATTGCAGCATTTGCTTGCATGGCGTCACTAACATCAAACTCTGAACTATCATCTGGAAAAACTGAAATATCATCTTCGGACACATGTACTGATTTCCTAAAGGGAAATTCCTGTCCAAATCCCCTTAAAAACGACTCTTCATCATCTTCAACAACATAAGAATCACCAACAGTTCCATATTTATCTGCACAGAACAGAAAATGATTAGACATTGCAGAGACAATTATGATATATTATCACACACGTAGCAGAAGCAGGCTCCAAGAAGGGACAGAGCAGAATAAACAAGATTTCATTTGAGAGCTAATAATGCAAGGGAAAAGGAACAGCAGAAGCAAATGGGAGTGTTACTAATCATGGTTAAAAAAAATGCCCATCCCCATCCAGCAGGCAAATAAACATGATAAAAACCAGAACACAATACACTGATAGCATAAGTAATCAACTAACACAAGCAGAAGGCAGCAACATTACTGCAGACTGCACGTCATGTCCCTGGGTAAGAAAATATACACAGAAAGTACCTTTAGGAATCGTATATCGGTGTTCCCTATTTTCACGCTTCTTCAAGGGCTCATGGACACCAAAAATTTCAGAGAAACGTAGAATGGCCATCCCATCTTCTATGCACAGAAGAGGCAGAGGCATGACGTTTGCAGCATCTGGAATCTCTTCGTGCAACACAGGTTCTTCCTGATTGATATGAGTCAAAAACAGAACAATGATAATAAGACGTCTAACTTGGCTAGAAAAAACTTTTAAGTAGTCCATGGAATATACAATGATCAAGGACATCAAATCAATCATACAGTGTCCTAGTGCATGATGCATGACCTTAGATGAAAAAAGGAGTTGAGGATACCACTCTGCCAGACTTGCCATCAGGAGAAAATAGGAGATTGAGATAAGAAGGACTACACTTGGGAGGAGAGGGATTCGAAGAGGAATAATTCAGAATCAAAAACCAATAATTATTTCATTCTGCCCTGAAGAGAAAACATATGCCTTAGGCCTACACATATCTGTTAAAAGAAAACAGGTGGGAAGTCTATTTTTTAGTAAGATGCTATCTCTAATAATACAATATCTTATAATAAAATTATAATATAAAATTATCTCCTAAATAACATCTAACAACATCTAAGTCCTATGATATATCAAATCCCTAAAACTTAGGCTTATGACTTCATAGACCATTCTCTATCATCGCATCAACAGATCAGGTATACCAGACAATAAATTCACAATACAAGACCAGTACTGATGCTTAATGTCAATTGTCAAACCACAGGACGTAACCACAATCACATGCATCAACAATTTGCAGTCACTCTACCAAAGGAGCCATAAAAAAGCAGAATAAAGGATGGGCTCGCTGTGGGTAATGTGAGATAGAGTTTGTATTTAGAGCTCAATATAGCTTTTTGAGATGTTGCCATCTCTTAGTGCATATGGTGGTATTTGGTATACAACAAGGCACTCTTAATTATATAGTGGGCCAAACTGAGCAGTGTGTCATAATAATGGTTGGGGGCTGCTGAGGAACAGAGGAAGGAGGAATAGGATGAAAGTCTCCATGTATAGGACATTCTTTCCCTGTTGTTCACCCACAAGCACCACCAACCCCCCCCCAAAAAAAAATAAAGCACGTACACACACCAAAAAATTATTGAGGAAGGAAGAAAAATTTTATCATACACGAAGCATGACAAGTAGGTTTTTCAGGAAAAACTTACAGCCTGAAATTGGGCTGGGTTTGCAGCATTTTCACGGTCAACTGAATCAAGTTGGTCAAACTCAACTGGATGCTGGTCATTATTATAAGCAGTTGGGCATGTCTCTTCATTCTCAGCTGAAATAAGACAGATGCAATCAAAGATAAACTCGATAAACCTGTGAGAGCAACAGAAGAACTTCATAATACAAGCAATCAAATACTTAACGAGGCAAAAAGCATGAACGCCCATGATTAGTCCTCCGCTAGTCTAGCTCCATGGAATGGAAACTCATTCTCCTCCTTCAAGCTATGCCTATATCTTTTTCTAGTTTTTTTATGCCAATCTTTTTTACTGAATAAGGATCATCGCAACAGATACTAAAGGCAATGCACATGGCACAATCATATTCCCAGGAAATAATTGATAGCAATGCGAGAATATTGACTTCAAATAATTGCACAGGATCAATACTTGAGAATAAGCAACAAAACCGCGGCTGCAGTTGCGGTCGTGGTGTTGCAGTATCAGGATGTCACAATCGATATTTTATATACCGCGGTTGTCGCGGCATAATTTTTTTATTTGTTATTTCACAATAAATATCAGCAAATATCTATCGATAACCGATATATCGCCGATAAATACGTGAAATTTTAAAACTATCGCGTATCGCCAATTTCACGTATCGACTGACCCAAAATCTGATAAATATCAGCCGATATTGTGTATTGAGACTAATATTTAATTGTATGCTTGAGAATTGACACTGTTCAGCATCCACACATTAAGTAAAATTTCAAAATTTCCCCTTGGAACTTTGTTCGCAAATACTCAATTTTTTTACTGCTTACAGGTCCAAAGAATCTTTTTGGTTTTGTACTTTTTCTCATACAGAACAAAAGTAATGAATCTGTGGGCAAAGGGGGAATTGCAGACAAAAAACTAAGACTATTAATGGTTTTACCCTGCAATGGCTTTTTCCTTTTAACCATGGAGTCCAAAGACCTAGGCACCATTTGGTAACTATATACCATTCTTTAGCTGTTGTGACCCGTTACTATTTCAAAACTTTGCAAAATCCATTACCCTGCAATGTCCCAAGATGCCAAGGACTCAAGATACATCGTTTTGCCTTGTTTCAGCAGATTATTTTCCCAAACAGTGCCCAGAGAATAGTAAGATGATATTTTGGGTACAAACCATTGAAAACATCAAAGAATCAACACACAAACATAAAAAAATATATAAATAAATAAAAAGGATCAAATCTCATATAGCTGGTTCAGAGAAACCCATAATTGATTTAGATGGCTACCCAGAACCCATCTCTGTAGCCTAGGAGTGCCCCTAAAAGCACCTACAATATAAGTCTGCCGGAACGTAGATTATATGACCAGCACCCTCAAAGATGACCAAATAGGAAACCCTTCTTGAAACCCCATTAAAATCTATGATTGCAAAAAATGGCAATAATAAGGTCCCTTCTAAAGTTCTTAATCCTCAATACACCATCTAATTAGCTATGCAAATATAAGTTATGGATTTGATAACTTTCCAGAGTGTGATCCTCTTGAATGTACTGATCTGAATTCGGAGTTACATGGACCACTAAAAAGGGAGCTCCTATGACATTATGCTAGTAATTCCGACAAAAAAATTACTGACACATGATATTCCTTCATAGGTCTCCCAAATACCGTAGACCTCCATCCCTAATCAAGAAGATGTGTATTTTAGACAAACAATGTTAAATCTACATTTGAAATGGTTTTTCTGTTTCTTTCACAGCTTTTCCCTCACCACGTTAACTGTGGCTTCCAGAAAGTGCAAGCCACACAAATGAAGCTGCATTACAATGTGATCATAATTGAAATACTCCAACTCAAAGTAGAAAAGCATTGCAGTGTAAGACAAATGGTAAATATTAGACCCCTAAGCTCTATCTTGCAATTTCACGGGACAGACTGAACCTAGTAAAACATTTTAAGGGATTCTACCTTAGCATGCGTTAGATGTGTCAACCCAATAACAAACATTTGATGAAAAAACTGAAGATTTTGCAAAATGAAAGTAATCTTTAAACATAATAATGACAAACACCGAAACTGATAGAGGGACTTGAACCTTCTGACTTGATTGTCTGAGATGTTGAAATGTCATTGACCATGCCAGGGTCCTCATTATTCTGTGAATCCAGAACCAAGTTTGTTGCAACTATATTCTGACTCTCAGTGTTGATCGCAACCACCTCAGCCTCTTTCTCATAATCCTCATCATCATCATAGTTTTCATCATCAAAAACTGAAGATTTGTTTCCCAATGTCGCCACAAAAACATCAGAAGAAAGGTATTCCTTTTTCGACAATAAATGATCTTCTTCGGTAACTTGAATCTCTGGTCCCTCATATTGTTCCTCAATGTCTTCATAGTCAACTGCATCCTCTGCCTTTTCATCGTAATCTGCCACACAATAATAAAAGAATTGAATAATTCTTTAACAATGAGTTTCTAACAGGAAGAGCCCTGAAAAGGAGTCCATCCATGAAATAATATGGCAAATTTCTAATACCAAGAGAGTATTAAACAACTAACAAAACAGAAAAAAATTGATTCTGTTAGAGACTTCCGTACTATGGTAACTTTAAAAAAAGCAAGTGGTCTTTTAGAGAATCTACAAATTCTAATACCATGAATGCATCATCACAGTTAGATAAACTTGTCCTTTCCACGTTAGCCTTCCCGTGTGTCTATACATACAATTCCATGAATGCATCACCTAGTTTAGATAAGTTCATCCTTTGCGGCAGAGTATACAATTGAAATGGAGGGACAGAGTGACGATATCCATTAGACAGATAAATAGTTATTATATTTACCAACGTTTATCCAACAATAGAGTACTCATCAGAATTCTCAGTTCAATGGACCTAGAAAAATGTAGAAGCATGATTGACTTGTCCACAATGACCAATCATGTCATGTGAAGCTTTGTCAGAAAGCATAACGAAATTTGCATCAATAATTAGGGAAGAGTGAGAAATCCAAAAAAAAATCCTATAAAGCGGGGGGCAAATTTAATGTACTGAGCAGACAAGTCTTCTTACTGACCAGTGTACACGACTTCAAATTTTTGGACCAACACTTTTGCTACATGTGTATCACAAGTATTTAAATTTTTTTCAAGGTGTCAAGGCATATACCGAACTGTCTAAAATAAAGCCCCTTTTACAGGAATGTAGATATCCATTTCAGAAGCTTCATTGGAGCAGAAAATCATCAAAGAGCAGTTGGGGAAGTACATTGCAGTAGAGATTAAATATTATATAAGGCATCTTATTGCCAAACAAACAAATAGAAGGTACAAGTTATGCTGAGAGGCCTCACTTGTGCCAGGTTTTAAAGGAGAAACTACTGGCTGGTATATACACTATTGTGCTTTCTGAAATGACCCTAGACGTGTCATAGAGGTGATTGAGAGAATTTCCAACATGGATATTATTCCACACAGGAAAACCAAGAGCGCATTGACATTGTGAAGTATTTATGAAGATTCTGCATGGAATTTCCACATTTTATTATTTCCCGCAGATTACAAGTTCATGGGCTATTTTGGGGCAGAGATAGGAACTAAGCTGAATTTCGGCATTCCTTAGTCCTTACCACCCTCCAATAGATGGTTAGTCAGAAATCATTGACTACAGGCCAAAGCATTTAATATGTTCTGTCTGTCAGACGCCACCCAATAAGAGTGGGAAGCAGTATTGCAAAAATCTTACTTTAATTATAACAGGCCAGCAAATATAACTCAGAAAAATATTATTTATTGTTTTATTGTCAGAATCCTATTAGACGGACATAGCTGAATAGAGCACAAGACGTTAATACAGTTCTCTGCCATAGGCTAACCAATAAGGGTGGGAAGCTTTCTTACAAAATGCTGAGTCTGCTCACAGCAGGACAGCAAATATAGCTCAGAAAATCCTATCTAACTGCGTTATAGTTAGAATCCCATTAGATAGCTTGATTTTGTTCAGATATCAAACATGAAAATGGTTTGAAGGCTAAAGTTTTGATCAACTACATCCAAATCGTCAATAGAGGCACAAGTAGACTGAAGATCAACTACATCCAAGTAGACTGAATCTATCTACAGCAAGCAAATGTTCACATCAGTTAGATCACTAGATTTCCTTCAGATCAATTGGTTAACTTTGGTGCTCCAAAGATTGGTGACCTTGGCTTGGCGTAGCAGAAAAGATCAGTGACATTGTCTACGAGTTGAAGCTTCCTAGACAAATTTCATCTATTTATGCGGTCAATGTGGGCAATATTCGTGCAGCAGATTAACCTGATGAGGAAAAGTTGATTTTCTTACCTTCAGGAGGCTTGGCTTACTCTAACTATTCAAGGGGATCTTGAAATTACTTGTTTCTGGTTTACTTTGTTCTACTGTATGCTTGCTTCAGAACTCTCGTTGTTCCATTGCAACAGCCATAATAGTACAACTTCTACTACCGAATATGAGTCCTGCCACAGGTAGGCTTTCAGAAGATCTGGGTGACTCTTTACAGGAAACACTTTTACATATTAAGGGGTTAAATTGTAATTATTACTACTAGAAAAAATATTTAACGAAGACTTCCTGTTTTATTAAATTTCTTTATCATTGTCAAGGCTTCAGTTAGATTAGTGTATTTAACAAAGTTCAAGGTCAATGGGAAGAGTATTATTTTGCTGTTAAAAGAATCAGATAGGCACGTCTAGAGTTTAATACAATTTAACTCCATCTTCTTGGCTCAGAATTCAGCCTTGATTTTCTACAGCTTCTGACATTACTCTTTTCTACTTCCATGCGACAGCACCAAATAATATTTACAAAAGACATGGAGAAAGATGGATTCAAATGAAATCCACGCTTGTACCAACTACCGAAAGGAGTTATAGAAAGATACAGACAATAAGCTGAGACAAAGCAATGAAGAAACCCGCAAAAGCGTCTCTGCAGCACAGATAAGAACAGAAATGTGATGGAGATCCAATATCAGCAGCCAAAGAAAGGCTGACATGGTAAAATCTGCCACTAGCATGTCATTTGAGAGCGTCATAATCCTTGCACCTAGACTTTGAGTTCCATAGATCACCATGCGTTTAGGTGATAAATGTTTTATCAAATATAAAAAGGCAACAGTAAAAATAGGAGTCCAAATAAATGAGGATGCCAAAACAAATGCACAGTGACAGAAAGAAGACTGACTAAGAAATAAACCAACATGGTTCAACCGAGCAGCCCTATCCAGGTGAAGATTACAAATACACAAGGTGAAGTAAATAGAGACATATTCAGCAAAATTTTGTTAACTGTTTTGCATGCCAGTAAGAAGAGGGGATGACCTAAGAGGACATTGGAAGAAAAACATATGATGTCCGAAAAACTAATGATGTATGTTGATAGACCATTAGTTAAATACACTTTTGTGAGGACGGCAAACAGAGCATAGCAAAGCTTGAGCTGAGAAAGGGGCGTGTGAGGAGCTGTGGAGGGAAATATCAGGAGTTCTGTTTCTATTTTATTTCCTTTCCTTATTCTTCTATTTTTATATGTTTCTTGTATGGTTAGTTATGTGATGTCAGCAGGTTGTTAGGGTTATGCTAAGTCACATAGGGAAAGGGAATTTAAATACCAAAGGAGAGGAGGAAGAAAAACAATGGATTGTTGAATGAAGGCACCAGGGTCCCAAAAGCCTAGATATCAACACTGAATCGAATCCAATTCTTGTTTTTTTCTTCTTTCACTACTGTTCCATCTTCTCATTACTCAAATTTTTCCTGCAGCTCGTAATTGCAGGATTCTCCTTACATACTTGGTATCGGAGCATTGGCGATTCTAAGCTTAGATGGCCCAAAAGAAGGTTGATTCCCTTGAAGAAAAGATGCAGGAGATGCAAAAAAGGTGGAAACGTCACATGGTAGCTATAAGGAAAGATTTGGGATGCGTACTGGAGATGGACGAGAGGATCGGATCACTCGATGGAAGTATGGGTTCTATGGAAGGATGGCCCATTTGTATGTTGTACTTGGGCGTAATGTATCAGAGTCTTCAGTAGGCCGATCACAACAAAAGGAGGAAGGAGTCTAAAAAGAGGTATTGATAAATGACAACGAAGGACGGGGAGAGGTCAAAACTCCAAGGCAACTCAAGCTTCCTACCTTTGATGGAGTGGATCCAGATAGGTGGATTTTTCGGGCTGAATGATACTTCAACCTTAACCAACGTCAAAGCTCGAGAAGCTGGAGATGGTAGTAGTGGTCACGAAAGGCAAGGCACTTATCGAGTTCTAGTACATGGAGGACAATCAAGCGTTTGGGTCTTAGGCTAATTTCAAGGAGAGATTATTGGGCCGATGTCGTCCTCGACATGAAGGGACCCTATGCAAAAAAATTCTTAGCTATTAGGCAGGAGGGGAGAGAGTCAATGAATTCATGGAGCATTTTGAGTTGCTTGTGTCGTTACAGGGGTGGCTGCCACCGGAGGTGCTGGAAAGTACGTTCCTCAATGGCCTTAAACCGGATGTGCAGGTAGTGGTGATGGTGCACAAACCCGAGGGGCTGATGGAGATGATAGAGGCTACAAGGTTAATTAAAGAGAAATATTGAGCAACTCAGAAGTCATGTGGAGGATCCTGGACCCTACCAAAATTGACAGTAAACACCCCCAACTCTAAAAACTTCATTTCAGCTGCGTTGATTTATTCTAGCCACAATTCTACTCTCTCTTCAACACACTCGAAGGCTTAGAGCCCTAGGGGATCGACTTGCTCTAGCAATGCAACCCCAACGACCCTAACTAGAGATTCACCAGAGGTTCGACAATCACTATAGGCAAAAAAGATGAATGATGCTGAGATACTAAGGCACAGGGAGAAGGGCCTCTGCTTTCGGCGTGACGAGAAGTATCACCCAGGCCATATTTGCAAGAACAAGATGCTACAAATCCTACTAAGCAAATGAAGGGAGTGTAAAAGGAGAGGAGTTAGAAGTGAATACCATAGAAGAGGCACAGGAAGTGCCAGAAGCAATGGATGGGGCGGTGCCGTGGTGGAACTCTCCGTGACTTCGGTGGCAGGGTTCACTAGCCCACACACCATGAAACTCCAAGATCAACTATGTGGTCAACCGCTGACTGTTCTGATTAACAGTGGAGCGACCCATAACTTTGTTGCTTGGGAAGTGGTGAACTAGTTACAGCTATCAATAACTTCAACCATGGCTTATGGAGTGATAATGGGGACCACAAGATCTGTCCAGGGCCACGGGATTTGCATGAATGTGGCAATTACTCTTCAAGAGATAGAAATTGTTGCAGATTTATTAACACTAGAATTAGGAAGCGCGGATATCATATTGAGGATGCAATAGTTGATGAAATTGGGAATGAATCACGTTAATTGGAAGTCCTTAGTCATGAAAGTCATGGTCAGGAATGCCTCGGTGAAATTGAGAGGGAACATGGTTTCTACAAAACGCGGATTTCACTAAGGCAATGATGAGGGCAGTTCATCGAGAAGGACACGGGGTTCAGATGGAAGTACAATGAATCCTAGAGCAGTTTAAAGAAGAGTCATGGACATGCCTACTGGCCTTCCCCCTCAGAGGGCTTCAGATGATAGAATCGAATTGCGGCCTGGAACAACACAAATGAGTGTTAGACCATACCGCTAACCTAGATTCAAAAGGCTAAAATTGAATCCTTAGTCAAAGAGATGCTGGCAGGAGGCATTATCCAACCTAGTAGGAGTCTGTTCTCACGTCTCGTACTGCTAGTAAAAAAAATGGCAGTTGGAGATTTTGTATAGATTACCAGGCATTAAACAAGGTCACTGTTCCAAATAAATTTATGATTCAGGTTATCGATTTGTTATTGGATGAATTAAAGGGGGTCGTTGTATTCTCTGAACTGGAATTGAAATTGGGTTATCATCAGACTCAAGTTAGGCTTGAGGATGAGCCTAAAACACTTTTCGCACTCATGAAGGACATTACAAATTCTTGGTAACGCCTTTCGAATTAACAAACACCCCCAACTACCTTTTAGTCATTGATGAACGACATATTCAAACCATATTTGCAAAATTCATACTCATATTTTTTGATGACATATTAGTGTATAGCCGAACCATAGACGAGCATCTGGATCATCTCAAGGTAGTATTGGAAGTCTTGCATTTTAACTCCCTTTGTATAAATACAAAGAAGTGCAGTTTTGGGCGACAGGAGTTGGAGTACCTAGGCCACATTATATCAGCAGAGGGAGTGGCAGTTAATGCATAAAAAATCCAAGCCATATTGAAGTGGCTTATTCCTCACAACTTGCGAGAGCTGAGAGGATTTCTAGGATTATCTAGATATTACTAGAAATTTGTAGCAAAGTATGCACATATTGCAACTCCTCTGACCGCTCAACTTCAAAAGACTATTTCAGATGGAACAAGGGGGCACAAGAGGCTTTTGCAAGGCTTAAGACTGCTATAACACAGGTGCTAGTATTGGCATTGCCAGATTGCGCCAAGACCTTTGTCATTGAGATGGACGCCTCCAGTTTTGGGTTAGGAGCGGTGCTCATGCAAGACCAGAGACTGATAGCCTACTTCAGCCAATCGTTGGGGCCACGAGCACGGGCTAAGTCTATGTACGAACAGGAAGTAATGGCAATAGTCCTTGCTCTCCAGCACTAGTGGGCATACCTTTTGGGACATAATTCACAATTCAGAATGATTAAAAAAGCCTTAAGTTCTTACTAGACCAAAGGGTAGTGGCAAAGGAGCATCAAAAGTGGGTGTCAAACTTGCTTGGTTACAACTTCGACATAAAATACAGATCTGGGTGTGAAAATAAGGCAGCAGATGCCTTGTCTGGAAGAAAGGAGGGCTTATTAACTTTGACAACTGTATGGACACAAGATTGGCAAGTGTTGCAAGATGAAGTAGTCATAGACCCAAACCTCAGTCCTATTAAACAGTAGGTACAAGCAGAACTGGGACAATGGCTGATTATGCAGTAACTAAGATCATTTGCTCTACAAGGGCGCCTCATTCTTCCTACTACTTCCACCCTCATTTCCAAGCTACTGCAGGAATATTTTAGGAAATTCTACAAACAATAACTTTTAGGAAGAATTTCCCAGCACGAAAGAATGGACAGTAATGAGGAGAGAAAATTGATCAGAATTATATTCAGGTATCTAGCTCCCTCCCTAAGGTGATTTAGCATATCCTAACAATCTACTGACCTCACGTAACTACCCATACAAATAAGCAGAAAAGAAATAAAACAGAATTGAAGATAATGTCTAATTCATCCCTGTCCCCGCAGCCCATCTTATGCCTTCTCTGCCCAGCTACCGTGCATTGTTTGCCCTCCTTACAAAAGTGTATTTCACCAATGGCCTATTAGATTATCAAGAAAGTGCGATCAGGGGTCATTTAGGGGTTCTACGAGCTTTTCATTGGTTATATCGCAATGTGTATTGGCTTAGTATGAGAAAGCATGCCTAAAAATTTGTGGCTGAGTGTGACACTTTCCAGCAACAGAAATCAGAAGACTTAGCACCAACAAGCTTGTTACAACCCCTTCCAATTCCCAACCAGGTATGGGAAGACATCACCATGGATTTCATTGAGAGATTGCCTACATCAGAGGGCTTCTCATGTGTTTTAATGGTTTTGGATAGACTGCCCAGGTATGCCAATTTTATTCCGCTCAAACACCCTTTCACCACTCAAATTGTAGTTGTTGTATTTCTCAAGAAGGTTGTTCGGTTGCATCGGGTACCCCAATCCATTGTGTCGAATCAAGATAAGGTATTTCTCAACCATATTCGGAGGAAATTATTCAACCTACTAGGACTTTACCCCCGCATAGCTCAACTTACCACTCACAGACAAATGGCCAAACCGAAGTCCTCAAACATAGCCTAGAAACTTACCTTTCTTGTTTTTGTTACGACAAGCCCAAACAGTGGAGTCGGAGGTTGGCTTCGGCTGAATATTGGTACAACACATCATACCACTCTGCTACATACACTACTCCATTCCAAGCTTTGTACAACAGAGCTCCTCCTCCCTTAATCTATTATACAATAGGTCACACTTCATTTGCAGTGGTTGATGATGAGTTAAGGCAGACATTTGGCATTAACCGAACTAAAATACCATTTGGACTGCTCTAAGAAGCTTATGAAGGACACTATAGACAAGAAGGGGCCCAGCATCCATATCGCAACATCTATGGGAGACCGAGTTTATGTGAAGTTGAAGCCATATCGCCAAAATTCGTTGGCTAAGCGAGCCAATGAGAAGCTAGCATCAAGGTTCTTTGGTACATATTGGGTACTCGCCTGGGAAAAGTAGCATACCATCTTGAACTCCCGATTTCTGCTACTATCCAACCAGTTTTTCATGTATCGATGCTGAAAAGGGCTTTAAGGGATCATCAACAGGCACAACCCTTACCCCCAGCTCTTACCGAAAGGTTAGAATGGGAGGTAAATCCAGCAGAAGTATTGACCACGTGTAACAATACTAGGGGAGCACTGGAAGTTTTGACTTTGAGGCTTCATGAGAAGAATTTGAGTTGCTCAATACCAGGTTTCCTGCTTTTCACCTTGAGGACAAGGTGAAAGTTCGAGAGGGGGTATTGATAGACCATTAGTTAAATACACTTTTGTGAGGAAGGCAAATAGAGCATAGCAAAGCTTGAACCAAGAGAAGCTATAGAGGGAAATATCAAGCATTTTGTTTCTATTTTATTTCCTTTTCTTATTCTTCTATTTTTTTATGTTTCTTGTATGGTTAGTTACGTGATTTCAGCATGTTGTTAGGGCTATGCTAAGCCAGGTAGGGGAAGGGAATTTAAATACCGAAGGAGAGGAGGAGGAGGAGGAGGAGGCACAAGGGTCGCGAAAGCCTGAATATCAATACTGAATCAAATCCATTTCTTTCTTTTTTTCACTACTATTCCTTTGTCTCATTACTCAAATGTTCCCTGTAGCTCATAATTGCAACATTCTTCTAACATATATTAATTTGAAAGCTTAGGCCTTATTCTCCACAGCTTATTTTTGCTCATCTCATCTTATAGGGAAAAAAAAAATGTGTTATTATTATTAGTAGCATTTTCTTAAGGTTAGTGTCGTAATTAATATTTTTTTCTATTACTACTATTACTATTGCTATCACTACTATGCTTATTATAATTAATATCATTAATTTGATATTATTTTTATTAAAATCAAAACCAGGACTTATTTGATAAGTCGTGCAAATACGCTGGGAAAACAGGCCCTTACACCATTGAAAGAAAAACTAAAGGTATAGGGTGATGTGATTAAGTATTAGGGTTAACAAAAGAGAGAAGAATAGGTTTCTTGCCCTTACCTATGATTATAACAGAAGAGAGAGAATAAGTTTCTTGCCCTTACCTATGGTGAAAGAAATAGAAAAGGCAGCTGGGTTTTGAGGGTCGCACAAGAGATAGTCGCAGGAGAGAGAGACAAAGGACGAGAGAGGAAGGAGCCAGTTAGCCAGGGAATTAGCCATTTTCTAATGCTCCAACTTGTTTATTTTGAGGAACATGCCTCTTATTTATAGGCTATTACCAGCTAAGGTTTCTAGTACATCTAGGGTTCCATAGGAATTTTATTAATAAATCCTATTAACCTGAATACATAGATCTCTACATCTCCTACTTATCAACGAGACCAAGTCTAACCCATTAGGCCTGAGACTAGACTTAGCCCTGATGCCCCCCCCAAAGCAGGACCAGCTATAAAAGCAGCCCACGGGGCACGGAAGCATCCCTAACAGTTTAAAACAAAGCAGAATGGCATTGATGGACCTAAGTAGCTGATCAGGTTTCTTAAGGCTTGTTCCCTCACAAATCACAATGCCCAATATATATATATATAATAAATAAAAAGTGAAATGCCACAAGCAGAGTGGTCTAATCCTTCAGTAGACAAAGGGAAATAAATAATTAGAAACAGAAGATGAAACATTTGTGTTCTTTAAACATGGATATACACATAAGAGGGGGGGAACGTAATGGTGACACCTGCTATGAGTCTTGTGTTTGGCAAAAGTCCCACCTTTATTAACTTGTTGGCTAGCAAGACCCACAGACAAGAGAATACCACATGAGCAGGAATTCAAACCTGAAATGGAGACCTTTAGGTACCCAGACCCTGTATTCTTAACCACTAGACCAACATCTCTTTGGTGGTTCTGCACATAGCTACTCTGTTATTTGTTATCTTTTCCTCTTTTGATATTTATATCTGTCATCAAATTTATTACCCAGATTGGCTGACTAGCATACAGAATTAGATTATAATAAGAGATTGAGGATGCCTAAATAGGGGAGCCTTCAGAAATTTAAAGTACAGAGAAGATTAAGTAAAATGCATAGAATTCTCTGAATGAAGTCACGGATATCATATAAAATGAAGATTACACATAGAGCCCTTAACACTGATCCTATGATTTATTATGGCCCTTCCATCTCAGCCAGTCAGTTACCTAGCTGCTTCTTCAACTTAAATAAAGGCTAGAAAAATCTCAGCACCTGTTTCAAAATAACTACACACGAAAAATTCAACATGCAAACTGAACTAAAGAAACCTATAGCCTCTTTCCTAAGATTGAGTTTTCCTTTCTCGAACTCCACATTCTAAATGCAATGAAACTTAGTACTACCTTTTTTATCAAAAATATTCACAAAGGAGTGAAAAGATGAGAAATTCTCGAAAGTCATGTACAAAAATAGGGCTTTGTGAATACAAGAAAAAAGGCACTAAAACAAAGAAAATATTAAAGCCAGACAAAAAACTTCACTAAACATTCAGGAGTATATTGAAATATAATATCACCTTCATCAGGAGCTGCAGTGGGCGCTTGAGCTGATTTTCCAGACAGCTATAATAGCAAACAATATAATCAGTAAGCCAAATTCTTTATGCATACCACATAGCTAGGAACATTTAAACCCCAAAAAAATGGCAAGACAAGGGTGTTCATACATCCATATCCGACAATGATGGGCCCAGTTTGTCAGCAAGAGCATCAAGGTGTTCTTTTGCATCCTGCATAAAAATGGTAAAGGCTGTAAGAGCTATTTCAAATATCAATCTCAGCCACACTCGCCAACATAATTTAATATAATATGGCCATCAGATCCTTACATCATTATTATGCTCACTGGCACATCAATGTCAATTGTGCTCACTGGCACATCAATGTCATCTTTCTTTTCCCTATATATATCTAAATTTTATCACAGCTCACAAAGAGCTGACTAACAGCGGGGCTCAATCTTTCAATGTGTTCGTTATTTGCAGAGACCCAAAGGCTACAATGCTGAAACTATTAAAAACAATACTTTACAGGTTCAACTAGCTTACATACATCAATTTTCCCAGTGACAAATGCTATGTGCAGTATCACCCCAATCATGGAAATTTTCCTTAAAGATGCAATATCTTCAAAACATTTAGCAATTAAGCACTTGGATTATTAACAGATAAATCTCCAAAAGCAAAACTCAATAAACACCCATCGTCAAGGCAATAGCCAGGAAAAAATATAATAATATGAATAAGACAGCCATATATTTCACGAGAAAAATAATGGTACATCACA
This sequence comes from Tamarix austromongolica, assembly GCA_039764185.1. Taxonomy (NCBI): domain Eukaryota; kingdom Viridiplantae; phylum Streptophyta; class Magnoliopsida; order Caryophyllales; family Tamaricaceae; genus Tamarix; species Tamarix austromongolica. The sequence continues at coordinate 15,411,709 of CM077811.1, forward strand.
AACAGATATGGTACTTCTACTCAAAACACATGTGTAGCATAAGTGAGATTGCTAGCCATTTGTTTCTTTATTTTGTGATCATTTGCAATTACAGCACATCTTTGTGTTACACAAATTCATAATGTCTTTCAAGCAGAACATTGCAAATTACAATATTAATAAACAATCTAAAAAAAATATTCTCTTATGTCCAATTTTCTATGAACAACTGAAAACGCAGTGTAGACTAGACAAAATGCTGAGGTCACTTAAGACTAGCACTCTATAAAAGTACTCATATGATGCAGAAAATGGTGAGCACCGGCATTACAGGTTAACTAAGAGTATCCACAAATGTAGACAGGTCACTTTCCATCAGCATGAGAGCAGACTGAAAATTGACATCATACAAGCATGGTTTAAGGTGCTTGTCAGTCCTAAGGGATACTCCCAAGAACAAACTATAAAAAGTAATAATAATTGAATAGAATCAGTCTTCATCTTGCTCTGAACACTAGGAAAGCAAGTAGAAAGTCATCCCAAGAAGAAAAAGAAACCCGCTTTAACAGCTGCAGATCAGCTGGATATAAAGCTCTTAATATTTCAAGGATTATCCTACTCAGAAAATTTAACAATGAAAGACGAGAATAATGGCAATGAATGTCTCATTCAAAAGCCTGAGAAGCACTAGATTTCCGTGCCATAAAATATGCTTTCAACACATTTCCTGCAACTAGCTCCACTGCTCCATCATTTTATCAAGAAATACCCATCAACAAATTAGAATGTACAATGCAAAATCTCGCTCAAAAAATTTATGCCCTTATTAAAACCCACTATTGGCATTGCTCATCATCGAACAAAGTAGACACATAAACAACTAGCCAAACTAGACTACTTCATAGGAACCAAGATAAGCTTTCCCATGAGAGATATCCAGAAAAGAAAATAAAGAATTTGATGAAACAAAGCTAAAATAAACAAGTGAGAAAGCAAAAGGAAGCAACAAAAATCTAATGGGCAAGAGAAATAAGAGGTATTTTTCTTTTAAAATTAGTACATCAAGCTCTTCACTAAAGATCTACAATGAAGCAAAATGAAGAAAAATTAATGAAGTATGCAGATTAAAAGCAGTTCATTCTTATTTAAGGTAAAATGTCAAGTAACAGATTAACTGCCCTGAATCAAAATATGCAAAGGAACAAAGGCAACAGCAGCACATCAATCAGAAAATTACTAAATTACAAAAGGCAACGCAAGTGCAAGCCATTTGTTCATCAATATAAATATTATATGGTCGAGAAAAAACAGCAATTGGAAGCAAGGAAGATCATTACCTCATCAAGGTAATCAACATCAAGTTCACCAGCATCATCAACATTACCGAACATGAACCCCAGGAGACGGTTGTCCCCACCAACTTCCTCATAGTCTTCTTCATCCTCTGTCATGCATATAAGGAGAAGCAATATTAAAGTTCATGCATGTCAGAAGAAAGATTAAGGACACATATACTTGAATAAATCTAAGTTTTCAGTAACATATTTTAACCAGACAGAGCCATTAAAGAGTATGATTACAAGCAAAAGAAAAAAACATCAGTTTGACAAAGCGAGTTACCTGTATCCCCATCATCCCGAGAACCATTACCCCTCTCTGAACCCATGCTTGAAAAACAACTGCAAACATGACCCAAAAAATAAGATACACTCATACACAAGGACAGATCTAAAAGAATGAGTCTTTTTTCCTTGGATCAATTTGAAGAATGAAATCAAATGTCCAAAAATAAAACAAAATTGACATGGAATTGCATAAAATTTATTCTTTCAGTGTACTTACACCAAGCTGTCAGTATCCCTTAGTTACAAGTCCAGAATTTCAAATATATAATTCATTAGCAAATAAATAGCTACATAAAGTGGACAACATAAACTCAGCAATGAATCAAAGCAAATAACTCTCTGATCCGTTTTCAACTTACACACCTGTCTACTCTCCCACTCCCACACACAACAAAAACTTTAATCCTCAAACTTTTCAGACTTAAAATAAGGTCAGCTCTACTCTTTGACCTAGCTGGCCGCCTATTCTCTTATCGCATGTATTCGGGAGGCAACATCAGCAAGGCCACCGATGAGGCCAAAATCTACCGCTGTCAATCATAAGCAGATTGCGAGTCCCGCTGCAATCCCCAACACATAGAATCCTTCGAGTTTGAAGACTGCAGAGGAGTTATGTGATGAGGTCAAGGCTAACCTATTGCTTGAAAACACTACAATTTGCCCTTCTATCACGGAAAAGGTGATCCATCCCTCAAAAAACACAACAGTTGCACAGTGATTATGGGCGAGGTTGAAAATCACGCATATGAAGGGTCAAACCATATATATATATATATATATATATAAGCTGAATCATAGCTTGCAATACAAGACAACTATTATCCACCCAAACTCCCATCTTAATGTTAGTCAGGAGTGTAATTCTAATAAACATATGTAATATGTCTCGGCATTTATGACTTGACTCTTCATGTCTCTCAGTAATTATGACTTGCCTTTTCACAACAAGCATATTTAATATTAACAAGCTGCACAGTCAAATTTAACCAATTAGTCCAAATATGATTTCTAGAATATATATATATAAAAGCTGAATCATAGCTTGCAATACAAGACGACTATTATCCACCCAAACTCCCATCTTAATATTAATCAAGAGTGTAATTCTAACAAAAATATTTAATATGTCTCGGCATTTATGACTTGACTCTTCATGTCACTTGGTATTTATGACTCGCCTTTTCATAACAAGCATATTTAATACCAACAAGCTGCACAGTCAAATTGAACCAATTAGTCAAATAGAACTGGAATAAATTTTTTATTTTATTTTAATCTTTTGAAGTTGTAACTATCAATAATTAATTCTTACTTTTCCTTCAACATCAAGCATCATGATCAAATAAGTAGTTAAAATTATGATTATGTTATGTTTTTTTCATTTTTACCAACTATAATGCATTTATCAATGTTCTATTTTAGCATTTAAGTATTATTATTTTTACAATCAATGATCCAAGTGTCAAATATTTAATTGGCTTTTTTAGTTTGAATTTTGAATTTCTATGTCAAGGTTATGTTTTCTCGGTCAACGATAGAGGTACCAAAACAACGAAATCACTCCAATCTTGCTTGTGTTTTGTTATAAGTTAAAGTTTGACTTTTGAATTAAAATTCCTGGAACTAGATTTTATTTTCTTTTTAAAAAGTCTCTCTCTCTCTCTCTACATATATATATATATATATATATAACTCAATTGATGAGTAATCGGAACCTTGTCTTGCTACTTGGGCTTGTGTATGACTAGTTGCACTTTCGTTACTGTAAGTTCTTTATCTTATGGTGATAAACATATATCAACAGTTTACATCTTTAGGGAAAATTTAATTTATGCAAAAAGATTTTTCTATATTAAAGTACTTAAATTAACTGTAATTGTTTTTTTATTTAATTTAAATAAATTACAGTTGTCCAAAAAGATGACGAGGTTAGGAGACATAAACCCAAACACAAAAAAGATGACTCATCTTGACAAGTACTGCAAACAAAAAAAAATGATGATGAACAGAATTTGAACTTACAATAATCAAATTATAAATTGTAAACAGGCTGAACACATAATCAAATCAACCACTAGGTCAAAATTGTGTGGTGATTTAGTTGAAGGAAAGAGAACCAAGAAATCAAAAACCCTATGAGAGAGAAATCAAGATGCTAGCAAAATTTTGTAAGGGAGACATGGGGTTGCACTTACTATTTAGTGCAGGCGGAGACAATATGAGAGGAAAATCAGTTATGTATGGTTGTTTATATAGGGGCTTGAATAGAAGGCCCTAGCAGAAATCCAGCTAATATTGCCACTTGGTAGAAGCAAAAATTGTGTTTGATGCCCTCACGCACACTTTTGTGGAACCACCCAAATCCCTTTGCCTAATACTTATAATCTATAATCCATAATTATATAAAAATAAAACCATGTTCCCTAATCCTCAACATAATTTTTCCACAGAAAAGCCCTTTGCCAAATATAGTAAAATCAAAATCACAACTAAATAAATAAATGAACATATCATTCTTATTATACAATGAAAATACATAAACGTTAGGAGACATAAACCCTAACACAAAATTTTAACCCATCTTGACAAGCACCACACCCACATTAGCACATTTTTCTCTCCTTCCTTCTACATTCTTCCATTCCCTTCCTTCCTAGGCTACTTCTCTTTGTTCATTTACTCTATCTCTTCCTTTCTTCTAGAGGCATGAATTTTTAATTTATATTTCTATGTAGCCGCTGAATTAAGCCCCTTCAATGGGCTTTAATCATCTGCAATGGATTTTACTTGTTTGTTCGATTGAACTCCACCTTTGAGGATGCTTTCTCATGTCATTCTCCATTGCCATTTACGTCTTTTCTCCGCTAGCAACGCCACTTGATTGAAACAAGAAAGGACAAGGTAAAATTATGGAGGAAATCAATGGAAAAAGTTCAAAACATAGGAATTTTGGCACATATGGAATCTGGGATGACCACACTTACCAAGCAAATCCTCTACCACACTAGTAAAATCCATGAGATCCATAAAGTCTGAAGAGAGATGGGGTTGGTGCCAAAATGGACTATGGATCTAGAGAGACAAAAGGATATCACTATTCAGTCTCCTGCAACTTATTGCACTTGGAGAGATAATCGGGTAAATAAAATTTTCACCATATACTTTGGGCCTTGATATATGAAAATGTAATAACACCATGCAAGTTGTGCTGCACTGCAAGTTGGTTTTTCCCCTTCTAAATTTCGTTTTATCATTGTATTAGTTTCTCGTTTTCTTAGTGGGGAAATGTTTATTAAGGGCATTGGAGATAGGATTTTTTTCATTTGTTTTAACTATAGAAGCATTTATTATGCAGTTAGGTATACAATGGAGGAGTGAAATATGATAGATTGGGTTGGGTTTTAGCAGTCTCGTTGTTCATTGAGTTGGATTTTCCTAAGTCATTACAATTCTTGTGTATTTGTAGAAATAATGAATGACCAATTTTACTTTTATCGTAGACGTCTAATACTATGCCTCATGCCTAATGAATTAAAGATGATATAAATATTTGGTTCTTAGAAAGTTAAAGAAAGAAGGTGGAAGCAAATAAATGGAAGAGCCTATCTCATACTTATGCTTACTATAAGATGGGAGAAACTCACAAAGATCGAGAGAAAACATGGTTTATACGTTCCTCACAACTAATTGTTTGTCTCCCTCCCATTAAGTGGATTTGAGAATGAATTACAAGAGGTTGTTCGCATATGTTGTCATATTCGATATCTCAACTATTGATAACATTCTTACTTTGTCCCTTCTCGTCTTTGGGCTAGACAAGCCTAGTTCACTCTCCTTATCCCGACCTATATGAAGCAAACATCACATAATCTCGTCTTTCTTTATATGCTACTTTGATTGCTACACAAATGTAGCACCCTACTTCTCGAAAATTTAATTTTTATAATTTATGAGTCTCAACTTTTCATTTAATTTTGATTGGATTATTTTATATAAATAATGACACTCGATATATTTTTTTAAAGTTTCAATTCATTTTATGGTTACATTGATGATTTTAAATTTATGTTGGAATTTATTTAATTGTTTGTCGTTTCATTCACGACCATGATTTTATTAAATTAATGTAATTCGATTTCTATTTAAAATATATTTTCATTTCACTTGCGTGTTTTGATTTTAATAATTTAATTTATTTTTTATTATAACTTGTTGTGTGATTATGATCTCGTTTTAGAGTTATATTTCACCATCTATAACAGAAAATCATGGCACATTTAATTACACACAACTATTCACTCTATTTATTTTCATTTACATCATTCACTTATTTCAATATAATCATTCCAGTTTAGTTCATAGAACCACTTATTGATCAATTCCACCAAAATATATTACATCACACATTCCACTTTCCATTATTGCCCATTTAATTTTTTCTGATATCATAGTTCACTTGTTTCACTTATTCCACTCATTTCATTTATCCATTTCCAATACATAGTATACCTCCCATCCAAAACATAATGTTATCCATATCCAAAATATAATATTATTCACATATAGGACAAGGCAGCCAAGAAACCACATGAACGCATCACCTATAGCTTTGTGGCTATGGCCATCACAGCCGCTCAAAATACCCTAACCTTTAAACATCGATACCTTCTATAAGGTCCATAAGTCACCTATAAAGTAGAAAAGAGACTCGTTTTCGCACTACCGGTGCAGCACTGACAAAATCACAAAGACGGCATCCGCCACACAACCCTACCTCGGAGGCCATTCCAATTCTACTTGAGGTGGATTATATACAACAACCAGCTATGGCCACTATGGTGACCTATAGCACAATTTCCATAATTTATTCTTTTCACTTATCACTTGAATTATTCGCCACTTATGCCCATGACCACATATTTTATTAAACATAACCCATCATTAATGTTCTAGGCAAAATTAGACATATTTAACAATGATGAAATCAACCAATTTGTATTCACATTAGCAAACACGAAAACAAAAGAATAGATCATAGTACACTTAAGCATTCACTCTTTTGTCTTCTTCAAGGCATATATAACTTATGAGCTACAATTATGAAGAAGCGTGTTTCACAGCTATGAAGAACTACATGATATCCCAGCACAAGGTCATTGCATCATTAGAACATCAAAATAGTCAAATGGCCGAGACACACAAACATGGTCATACTTGCTCATTTACATACAACTTTATATAATATCAAATGTTTTCTCAACAAAATTTAGTATGCTCCTAGCATGACCAAGGTATGGAACATCATACATCAACACATAAAATTCTATTAATTATGAATTTAGAGGGTTTACCTAGCTTCCAAGCTTTCCTAACACAGGAAGAAAGAAAACTCTAGCTTCAGAATCCAATAGATCCCCTGTGAAAATCGTAGGACTAAGTTAGGAAAAATGAATTGAAATAAATTTTATCAAAAATCACTTAAGCAATTAGGGTTTACAACTCAAAATGTCAAACTGATCAATTTCAGAAGAATTGATCCAATACAACAAGTTAGAAGTGCAATTTAATCGGTTTTAAAGCAAGTTAGAAGAATTGACCAATAAGTAAAAGAATAAAACACAACTCAGTTTCATAAACTAATTCTAGGCTTTCAAAGCCCGAAATACAAATTCGGACGATTCAAATCAATTTACCCAAATTGAAGGTGTTAGAATGCGATTAAACCTATTTTATAACATACTATATAACAATTGATTAAAAGCAATAAAGAAAAAACCCCAATTTAAAACAATTTTAGAGCCCAAAATGCAAATCTAGCTAAAATATTTAAATTGATGGTTTGAAAATGAAATTAAACATATTATAATGCAATTTGTATAGTCAATTTAATAAAATCACTCATAAATCACTCCAATTTAAATCTGCAATAGTTTTGAACTACAAAATCCAATTTGGATTAATTTCTCCCAAAATTCTCTAATTAAAACTTCTGATACGAAATTAAATATACTTCAAAGTATATTTTATAATCAATTTATAGAAAATAATACAATCAGAGATCCATCCAAATTTCATATATCACACAATTAACCCATCCAAATCAATCATAAAATACATAAATACTCAATTCAGCAGCTCAATTAGCTTAATTATAGCTAATTCATACAAAAATTAAATCAAAACAGAATAAGGTTTTGGATAATTTATACCAAATAAAATGTTGCGAATCAGAGCGGGTAAGGACTGTTGGAGCTTCGCCGGAGATCAATCACTGCTCCCGGTGGTCGGATGGGTTCGCGGCGGCAGGACGTCGCTGCTACTGCACTGCTGCGTCATGTCTGCCGCTGTTGCTGCGGCCTTGCTCGCGTGGTCTCCAGCTTGTTCTGCTGCGATGGAGGGGAAGAGACGACGAATATGGAGGGAGATGGGATGTGGAGTTGCAGTGGTAGCGGCTGCAGATCGAAAGCAAGTAAGGGAGCAGGGAAGGGCCAGGTCGGGGGGTCGGGGGGTCGGGGTTGGTCTTCAGAAAACAAAAGAATGAGAAGAGACAGAAGAGAGAGAAAGGGGGTCCGAAGGTATTGGTTTTTTTCAGTACAAATATTGTAACTATTTTTTCGCATTCGTAAATTATTGAATCAGAAGTTGTAGTAATTTATTTTGAGTTGAATTATACATTTACTATTAACTAATTATATATATAATTTGGTGAATATGTCAAACTACAGTGTCACAGAAAATATAAAAAAAATATCTATATATATATATATATATATTAAATATATAATACTAGGTAAGTATCCACTCAAGTATAATTAGCTATTTAATTTACCCAAGTAAAATTATTTACCTATAATATTCTATCTTACATTTTTACTTATTATATTTTGTTGTGTAGTTTAGATATATTGTTTTATTAAAAAATTTGTCAGAAAAAATCTAAACAAAGGAAAAAAAATAGTGTTGTGTATATAAAACCCTTCCTCAATTTAACACGTATCTCAAAAATGATGTATTTCCGACTTATATATTAATTCTTCAAATCTCCTATGTTGTAAATCTTTTGTGAATAAGTCAGCTAGATTTTTGAATAATTGAACTTGTTGGACATTAATTGTTCCTTCCTCTTCTATATTATATGTGGAGAAAAAAATTTGGTATTATGTGATTTATTTCGTCTCCTTTGATGCATCTTTCTTTTACTTGAGTGATATAAATTATATTATCCTCGTATATTAAAGTGAGATAATGTGTAATTGTTTTCGTACCACATTCATTTGGTATGTGTTTAGTCATTCATTATAACCATATACATTCTCGTTGAGCTTACGTTCTCATTTAGTCATTAATTATAACCATATGTGTTTAGTCACAATTTGCTTTTTTATCTCCGTGATATTGTAATGTTTCCAAATATGAACACATAATTAGATTAAATTTTTCCTTATATGGATTAAATAAGTATCATACATCTGTATATCCAGTGAGTGACAACTGTATGTCTTTGGTGGAATAATCTGATATCATGTGTACATCTGAGGTAGCGAAATAAATATTTAACTTCCTTCTAATGCTTTCTTATTGGTTATAAACTATGTCTTGATAATAAGTTAACATGAAGGGCAATGTTGGGGCGTGTATTGTTGGTCAAACATATTAATGCCCCAATTACATTCAAATACGGTACTTCGTGGCCAATAATTTCTTCATTGTTCTTACGAAGGCGGAATGCATCATCCTTTATATTTAGAAAGCAAACCACAATTGGAGAGTTGAATGGGCGTGCTTTATCCATGCTTTATAATCTTCTCGATGTATGTTGATTTGTTGATAAATATACCATCACTTATGTGCTTAACCTATAAACTAAGACAAAACTTTGTTTTTCTAAGATCTTTCATCTCAAATTCTTTAATCAAATATCTTACAATACTTTCAAATTTTTCATGTCTTCAAGTGATATTAAAGTCATCAAAATAAATTGCAATTGGTAAATTCGAAATGGGATAGCTTGATAAAAGCACAATGGCCATTTGGATCATCGTTAAAACCTCTTTTGAGAGGATATTCGATGAGACGATTACACCACATACGTCTAGATTATTTTAATCCATGCAGTGATTTTCTTAATTTTATGAAAAATATTTCTCAAGGCTTTGATTTATGTGATTCAAAAATCCTTTGGAAACTTTTATATAAATGTCTATATCAAATGATACGTATAGAGATGTGGTCACAACATCCATAAGATGCATCTCTATTATTTGAAAGACAACTAAACTATTTAAAAATGTCAACATTGTTGTCAACAAATGGGGAATATTTATCCTAATAATCCTTCCCACGCATTTGAGAAAAACCTTAGCCAACAAGTCTTGCCTTATATCTTAAAATTTAATGTTTATCATTTTGTTTGTGCATGAACGTCTATTTGCAACCTGCGAGCTTTATGTCTCTTGGTGTAAGGACCACGTATTCAAATGCAACACATTTTTCTTAAAAAAAAATAGTTTTACTTTGATTACTACTTTCCACTTTAGCCAATCTTGTCTTTATCGACATTTGCCTATTGTCATTGGATCAATATCACTTCATTTAACATTATTTTACATGCAATTGAATCTGCAAATGCTTCATCCACTATGGTGTTGTTTCTATCAAATTGTTGTTTGCTATAAATATAGCTCATTGATGATCATCGGTATTTCCATCATTATGCACCTCTTTTTTAGGGATGTAAACATGATTGATTTTACCTAAAATATGATGGATTTTATCGGACATATATTTAAATAGATATGGAAACGGATATGTGGGATAGAAGAAACATCGGGTTCGGGTACAAATACGAGTAAGGGGTATCCATATCTATAACCGTATTTGTGCCTATTTACCATTGAATTTAAAATAAATATAGTATAATATTAAAGTTAAAATTATCATTTAACTTAACCCTAAATGGGTTTATCCATTGTCCGAGTAATCTATCGAGTAATGGATATCTGATAGATATAAATATAGATGTGTTAGTGGATACTTATTCGGGTACGGGTTTGGACTCAAGTACGGATTATCTTATTGGATATCGATACAGATATAGTCATACCTGCTCCAAACCTACCTTGTTTATATCCCTACTCTTTTAAGGTGGTATCCTCAACCTTTGAGGTGTGATTGTCTTTTTCTTCAATGGAATAAACAATTTTGATATTTAGCATATTATCCTGATCTTTTTTCCTTTTTGGTTTCAAGTCTTTTGAACCAAGTGGTCTATTATGCTTTTAATGTGTTGTCATTTTATTTGTAGAAGTCCTATCTAAAATTTTATTTAAGAACTATGATTTTTGTAGGATCATTCATCAATGGAGTGTATTACTTTGTCACTTTTTTATGTCGATGAATGCATAGCCAATTGATTATCTAAACCTTGTAAATATATAATTTTTTACACTTCGTGTTCACACAAGTTTGATGGTGGATTAAGATAAGATAATTTTGTTGCATTTCATATAATCTCCTTTGTATATGGATCCACCCTGCTCTTATCTCCCCTAAAGTTAGGAATATTGTTTCCTTAAAATGGCAATCAACAAACAGTGCTATGAACATATCACTAATCATTGGTCTGATATACTTAATAATTGATGGGGATTCAAAACCAATATAAATTTGCATCCTTCTTTGTGGGCTCATTTCCGTTCTTTTTATTTGAGCAATAGGAACATACACAACACAACCAAATACTTTTAGATGTGATATATTTGGTTCTTTACCATATACCAATTGTGATGGGAAGTATTTATAATAAGCAATCAGTATTAATCGAATTAAAGTTGTCGTATGTAGTATTGCATGTCTTTAAGCCGGTGATGGTAATTTAGAACCCGTCAACAATGGTCCAACAATCAATTGTAATCATTTAATTAAATATTTAGAAATACCATTTTTTTATATGAACATGCGCCACTAGGGGCTCCACATCACTCCCAATTGGCATTCACTAGGTATTAAATACTTGAAATGTAAATTCAATGGCATTATCAATTCTTATATTCTTTATTGTATGAGTAGGAATATGAGTTAATCAAATGATTTAATTTAGGAGTCTAGCGAATGCCACATTTCTACTGAACAATAAACTCATATGCTATAAACACGTTGATGCATCAATTAGCACTATACAATATTGAAATGGCCCACATGAAGGAACAGTTGGTCCATAAATGTCTCAGTGTATTCTTTCTAAAAACTTTTGGGACTCAATGGAAATCTTATTCATGGAGGGTCTAAATGATGTAGCTTAGGATTAAATCAACTAAGAGTCATCAAACTCAACAGGTGCAGCATGACTTATGAAGGGTCACACGAGTTTGGAGCCTAATAACGGATGTTTTAATTTAAATAAATGCTAAAGAGAGAATTACAGAGGTGGAAACTAGTCATTCTCAATTGATTTAATTTAAACATGAATTATGATAAAATAATTTTGAAGTTCGTGGAGATATTGCAACAATTATGGTTTGAATTAGTATAATTATCTTGGCTTCAATTTGAATTAGCATAATAATACTGACTTTATTTCTAATTAATATAATTAATATCTACGGTTTGAATTAGCAAAAGGTTTGAATTAGTAGAATTATTAAATACGGTTTGACTTAGTGGAATTATCTTTATTTTGGTTTTGATTATTTAAGCCAAAGAATATCATGCCACAAGCTTAATCTATAATTTCACTTTTCCTTGTCATAATTTCTCTATTTAGCATTTGTTTAAATTAAAACCTCCATCGTTAAGCTCTAAACTCTTGTGACCCTTCATAATTCAGGTTGCAACTATCGAGTTCAGTAGTTGTCAGTTGATTTAACCCCGATCTACATCATTGATATTAGAGCGACAATTCCTTATATTGGATGCCCTTAACCATGATGGAACTTACCTATGATCAAGCCAAAGTTATTGCGTTACAAGACAAAATTGATAAAAAAAAAATCATATCTAGGGAGAACAAACTCACCAACATGTTGAATAATCTCTACCAAGAATTGATAAAAGCTTCAAGAAAGCATAATGAAGAGATATATAACAATATTTTGGTAAGTCCACTTGTCAATCTTTATGCTTATGCACTTATTATTCAAATTAAGAAAATAAATGACAATTATGTGAGCAAATTGGAAATGACCAACATCAACTTGTCGAAAATTTAAACATCAACATCTAATGGAAAAATAAAAACGAAGATGATGTATGGGTTACGAGTTTGCAGGCTAGATTAGTGGAAGAAATGGTGGAGCTGGAATAAAAGCGAATTCATTACATCTAGCTATATGTAACTTGCATGTTTCTAAGAGGAATGATTTTGCTATAAAATATTTAAATGTCCTATTAGTATAAGATGAGTGCTTGGGGGTATGTATTATCATATTCCTCCATCTCTTTATTTTTCTTTTTTGATGAAAATTCCAAATGTTTATTTGTGATTATATATGATTCCATATGAAAACGTGGGCAGCGATCATATATTGGGATTACATAATTGTTTTTTAAGGTGTGGCTATTTGTTTAAAAATCGTGTCGATAAGGAGTTCAATGAAATGCCAAAAGTAAAGACGGTGGAATTGGGGTTGCAATTTTTTTTGCTATTTCATTATGAAATAATATTTTGAAGAATTTGCATCATTATGTATTTGATCCCGGTATAGAGTTGATATAAATTGAGTAAGTCTAAGGAAAATCTACTAGCTCCAATAGTATTTTGTTTAAGCATGTCCATTGGAGATGACAACTTGCATATCGTGATGGAAACCACTCAAGTATTGGTTAAATAGTTGGATGTGCCATCAAAGGAATAAACTTAGGAGTACTATTTTGATATTAAATAGAAGTTTATAGACTTTACCTTTGAGGAAAAATATTATGAAAGTAGGGAGATACGATAAAAAAATTATGGAGTTGGCAAAGATATTACAACAATTATGATTTGAATTGGCAGAATTATCAAATATAGTTTGAATTAGCATAAATATCTTAACTTTGTTTTGAATTAGTAAAATTATTAATTATGGTTTGAATTAGCATACTTGTCTTAACTTCAGTTTGAATTAGCATTTTTTCCATCTCATTATAGCGTAATCTATAAATAAGGATATTGTATATCAAATATAAAAGAGAGAAATACAATTTCACTTTTACATCCCCTAAATTATTTCTTTATCATCTATTTAAATAAAAAATTCCATTGTTGAACTCCAAACTAATGTGGCCCATCATAATGCACATTACACTTGTTGGGTCCAACAACTCTCTATTGATTTAATCTTGAGCTACATCATAATGTGCATCCACTATCATCACCTTCATTTGAAATACCTAAAAGAAAGAAAAAACACCTAATATATGACAAATATTAGACTGATAAAGAGAAATCAGTGATGATGATGATGAGGTTATGGGTAGGAGACAAAGAGAGGAGGGAGGTGATAAAATACCCCAAAATTCTAATTTTAGAAAGTATGGCCAGATAAAGATTTATTAGAGAAATGAATTAAATAAATTAATTTATTAAAATGAGAGGAAGAAAATAAGGTAAAATCAAGAGGAAGGTAATAAATAATTTATTTAGGAAAAATTAGGGTGTTTTGCTAATGAAAATGAAATTTAGGAAAAATTATTTAAAATATCCTAAATTAACCCAAAGGGAGTTTATTTATTATTTTATTTAAAATATTATTAATTTAAATATTCAAAAATATCAAATGTCCTAAATACTCCAACCCATCTATTTTTTTTCTTTATGTTTTCCTCTTTCTTTTCCTTTTTCTTCCTTTTCTCTCCTTTCTCCTTTATTTTCTTTTTCCCTTATTCCCTAATTTGGGCCAGCCCACGCGACCCAGATTCCCATCCTCCCCCCTTCTTCTTCAGTGTGGCCCAGGACCACACCATTTTTTTTCCTTCGCCATCGGCCGACCCCGGTTCGCCGCTTCTTTTTTTCTTTCTTTCTTCCTAGACCGCCCGATCCACTTCCTTTCTTCTTCATCTTCCCCGGCAACCTACGACTTGCGAACTCCCCTCTTCCACCACCGCACTCCATCCTGCCTTCCTCCCCTCTCTCCCCTATCGTTTTCTTTCCATTTTCGACCCAACCAAATTGTCCTCCCTCCCCGCGCACGCCTGTCCCCTTTCCTTTCTCTCCCCCAACCACCAACCCTCCTGCTATGGCAGACCTGTGCCTCCTGCCACCGCTGACTGTTGTCCCGCCTCACCTGCCCCCTCTTATCCTCTTCCCCCTTTATTGTTTTCTCCTCCATTTGGCCTATAAATACCCCATAGGTAGCCATAATCGAGCCATTTGTTTTCGCAGCCCAAAAAATTAACCCTTGCGCCACCGCCCAATCAAACGATTTCCCCATTACCCCCACCCACAGAATCGCTCCCTGCATCACATTCTACCAAACTATGCCTCCCTCTGCCCTCGATTTGCCCTACACAAGTCACCTCGACCTTGCAAAGTTTACCTCCCAATCAGCCCCACCTCAACCACCACTACCCGTCGTCACCCCAACAACCACCCCCTCTACCCTCCAAAACAACCAGGGGAGCTTCCTCTACCTCCCCATACCTCCCTTTTTCCTTGAATCCCCCTCCTTCTCCCTTCTCCTCCCTCCACCACCTTTGGCCACCACACCTGCTGCCGTGCACTGCCCCCCTTTGCTTGCACCACCGCATCTATTCCAACCCTCTCCACTTGAGGCACCCACCACCACCTCAATCACCACCTTATTCCCTCTCTCCTAGACTTTACAACCACCTCTCCCTCTCTCTTCTCCCTCTACCGCCACTGTGCACCATCGCTGGTGCCACCATCATCCTTAGGTGGTACTCTAACCTCCTCAACCCCTAAACCATTTTTATACAAGTGTTAGTAAATTTTCACAGTATTAATAGCATTTTTATTATTATGTTATCATTATTATTATTTAACCTAACTTTAGAATTATTCTAACTATTATTATTATTATTATTATTATTATTATTATTAAGGGTCAACAACCTCCTTATTATTATGATTATCTTTATTTTTATCATCATTATTGTTATTATTTCTATTATTATTAACATTATTATTATTATAATTATTTTCTTACTATTATTATTAATGCTAACTTTGGCCCATTATCACTTTAATTATTATTGTAAATATTTGAACCCTTATATTACTATTACCATTTCGATTTTATTATTATTAGTATTATGCTTAACATTATTATTATTATTGTTATTATCATTACTATTATTACTATTATTATTATTACTACTACTACTACTATTATTATTATTTCCATCACTATTACTATACTTGACCATATTATCACTAAGGTTACTATTATTATGATTATTAGAACCCTTGTTAATATTATTCTTAATAGTAGAACTATTAATATTTCTATTATTAATATTATTATTATTATTACCTTGCCATTATTGTTAATATTTCATATATCACTAACCTTACTATCACTACTAGCATTATTATTATTAGTACCATTATGTCACTACTTTTGTATTACTAATATCACTATTATTATTATTACTAGGATTTGGGTTGACATTAGTACTATCACTACAACTATTACTATAACTATTATTATTATATTATTATTATTATTATTAAAGCTATTATCTTTAATAATATAAATATTGCTATTAATACTTTAACATGAACCAATGTACCTCCTAAGACCTATTTTGGCTAGTAATGACATGGTTAGCTACTTTGAGAATAATAACCCTGCTTTTATTTATAAAAAAATTATTACTATTATTAACCCTAATAGTAGGCCATGATAAAGGTAAGGTAGGAAATGATGGTAATTTTGGTAAGAGGGAGGTTAACCCTTAGTATTTTTCTCTTATAGGTGAATCAAGTCAAAACCCTAAGAAGGCATAGGAGCGTGCTCTAAGCCCGGTGTCGTATTAGGTAAGGATATGGTTAAGGCTTTTATGTGTAAGAGTGTGCTATGTGTGTTGGTTTGATGTGTGTGCTTTATATTTTATATTATCACGTTCTTGTAGCGCAGCTTGCTAAGTAGGGAGCTAAGGTAAGTTGCATGTGTTTATGAAATGCGTAATGTGATGTTATTACTTGTATTTGAATTGTACTTATGTAATACTACCCCTTTATGACATGCATGATAGGAGGTCCTAATTAGTATAATGTCGTTGTGAGAGAAATGGAAAAGAATGAGGAAAGTGAATTGACTAGAAAATGGTAATTATTGCCTAATAATCTTATAACTTATGGGTTGACAAAAAGAGGAATAATAGGGATGAAATTAAAGGAATGGATCAAACATGCATGGGAAGTTTAGGATTTGCATGAGATGGTTAGCCTTTGCATGAGGATGACTTTTACATGGGAAAAGTTGATTTGAGGATCAAGTAAAGTAAGGGAAGAATTGTTAGGGTGATTGAAGTCTATATATGAAAAATAGTACATGGGTTGATGTAAGGATGCATGGGAGATTTTACTAGGGTTTTGGGAGGAAACCCTAAGTGAGAGAAATGTGTAAGGGAGGAAAAAATAATGAAAATGGTTAAAATGAGGATAAAAGATGGAAGGGGTGTCACGTGGAGGAAATGTGAGCCAAGTGAGAAGAATGTATTTGGGTGTTGAGTGAGTGGCATAAAAGAAAAGAGAAGTACTAGGGTTTCCAGGGAGCTACCTAGGGTTTTGGTGATCATGTGCGTGATTTAGATAGTGAGATTGTAATGTCAAGTGTGGATCAAGGGAAGTGATGGTTTTGGTAATAAAGAAGAGTTTTGGGTTCATGATGAGTGGAAAAGGTGGAATGAAGTCTCAGGGTCATAGGTTATATTGGATATGTGTCATGTGGAAGTGGTGATGGTAAGTAAGAGTGATGAACGAATAACATCGTATGGGGAAAGAGAGGTGCTAGAGTTTTGGGATGGCCAACTAGGGTTTCATGGCCACACGTATTATATGGGAAGTAAAATGTGGTTCTTGGGGCTGAATCGAGTGAGTTGATAAATTGGAGGAATATAAGTTGTATGGGAGAGAGGCAGGTTGGGTCATATAGGCCAAAATAGGGTTTTCCTAGAAGAAAACCCTAGAGAGTGATATTAAGTTGATTTAGAAATATGGAAAGTGGGCCTCGGAGTTGAGTATTCATGGTAATGAGGAAATAATGGGAAATGATATTTGGATGTACTAGAGGAAGTAAAAGTCCCAAAATATGGGATAGGATTGTCAGGAAGTCGAGTGGGTCATGCATGTCTAGTTGGGGTTATGTGTGGAATAAGATACAATAAAACACTAAGCACTTAAAGTGAAAGATTATCGATCTAGGGCCCGGTGATGTTATATATTCTCCGGTCCACCGGCTATAATAGTGGTCAGGTGTGTTTTTTCCTGTTGAGTGATTTTTCGGTCCACTAGCTATAATAGTGGTCAGGAGCGTTTTGCCCTATTGAGTGTTTCCGGTCCACCGGCTATAATAGTGGGGGATTTTGGGCTCGATAAACCAAACCTTATATGGTAATAAGTCATGGGAATATACTATTTACTTACAGTGAAACACCTCGTGAGTCGGGGCTAGTGAAGTCCACCAGCAATAATAGTGGTTAGGTACATTCTACCATGTGGAGTGTTTTTGATCCATCGTCTATAATAGTAGGGTTCTCATACTCACACATAATTAATATGAGAAACGTGTGAACCAAAAGTATAAGGCATGGAACGATACCAATTATTTACAGTGGAACTCCATGTGAGTTGGGGCTAGTGAGGTTATATCTATATATATATATATTCCAGTCTGTCGACAATAATAGTGGTTAGGTGCGTGTTGCTCTGCCGAGTGATTTTGGTCCACTGACTATAATAGTGGTCAGGTGCGTTATGCCTTGTGGAGTGTTTCCGATCCACAGGCTATAATAGCGAGGTTCCCGTACTCTCATGGAATTAATATAAAAGAGGCGTAAGATAAATTATTAATATAAGTCCGACCTGATCTTGTAAATCTGAATTATTGTCTTGTACGCCTTATGTGTTTATCTTATTCCATGGCCTTACTTGTGTGCTTTTTGCTGGTCTTACCCATATAGTTACCTTACTCAGTACGAACCATACTGACCACCCGTTTCATGGGTGCTACTCATTCCCACGAGTAGAGGGCCCACCCGAGTTTGTGCAGATAGGAGATGTTATCTTCGATGCCTACGATACTTAATAGGCATTGGGTGGGGTAGAGAGTTGAGCCTGGACTTGGCCTGGGGATCGAGAGTGACCTGGTCAGATTCTATCTTTCATTTTATTTTACCATGTATCGTTTTATTTTAGTTATGTTCTATCATACGGTATTTTCTATTATTTGGAAGCTTTAATTACTTACTCTTTGGATTGTAACTCTTTTACTCGTACTCTGATTTCTGTATGGTGAATGATTCAATTATTTTATGAATTCTCGTTTTAAGTATTGACTTGTATTTGATGATAATCCTCTTCAGCCTTAGCACTTTATACTGGAACAGTAGGAGTGAGCTGATCTGGTACTAAATGTGGCGGTAATATTCCCAGAATTCATAGTTTTGTTATTTTGCTTCCGTTAATCCCTTTTATTAAACAAAAATTTTCAGTAGTGAATTTTGGGGGTGTTACAAGTGATGAGAGGAACACTAGTGAATCTTAGTCGGGACTTTATTGGATTTACGATTCCCATTTCTTGAGAATAAGAATTTTATTTCTAACATATGTTTTAATGCCAAGAGGAGGAATTCTATCAAAAAGGGAAATGCATTTTTTTATTTCTCATGAAGGCACCCATACCAATTTTGTAGGTGATATTTGTTGTAAAGTATCAAATGACCAAAGCTATTAGAATGGAGATTTCTTCTAAAATTGATAAGGGTTATTGGAATCAAATCATAGTATTGGATTGTAGGGTCATAAGATCATACACATACCTTAAAAATATGACCCTTGAAGTACTTGGATTCTATAAAATCTTATAGTTCAAGTTGAATAATAATAATAATAATAATAATTATAATACTCATTCTTAAGTTTATTTGATCACTAATTAAGTTGTATCAACCAAAAGGTAACATATTGTTGAATTATTATCATACTAAAAAAGTTGGCATATGAGTTATGCATATTAAACAATTTAACGACACCACAAAAGAAAATAAAAAGGAGAATTATGAATTAAATAGGCATTAATAAATAAATAATATCACAAAATTTAATATATGTATTTTATTTTGCATATAGAATTTGGAATTTTTCATAAGTATGATTCCCCCCCCCCAACAATTGGGTTCATGGCCACATCAATATCTTACTCATGTTTTTTCTGCTTTACTTGGTGCTCAATATATGATATGTGCAAAATAATATGGGTTGATGTTTAGAGTCAAAGAATATATATAGTAAGGATATGAGGAAAAATAGAGTCTAAGGCAAATAGATAAAAAAAAAGTATTTTTAGTATGTAGAATTGTAAAATTCTTCCTAAGTCTTTAAAATATTATTGATCCTACATATGATCATAAGATACTACCACAACTTTTTTTTTAAGATTCTACCTAGGACCAGTGATCATTTTGTAAATTTTGGGTCATAGAACTATGAGATATGGGTCAGGAGTTTAACAGCTGTGTGAATGGCATCATTTTGAGTTAGTTTTTTTCCTTTTTATTGTTTAAGTTTAGAATTTTCTAGGGATTTATATATGTGTTTATGAGCTTGTTCCCTTCCTTGAAACGTCTTGAGGTTGCAATTTGTATGTTAACAATTATCCTTATGCTTCCATATTCACCGCCTCTTCTTCTTCTTTAAATTCATATTTGCAACCCTATCATGGTACAAAATTGTAGATCTCAATAATGCATGTGCAAAACAAACTTGTGAGGTGAAATTCAAGTAAAATCTAAAATTAAATAGAAACACACATTAAACTTGGTGAGTCGTCAATATGTATCATACACCATATTGTTGGGTTATTATCCAATGTTGTGTTTATGTAAATAATATGAATTATGGGCTGTCATATAAGTTAAGCTTGTATAAAGACTACTAAATTTAAGTATAATGAACTTGGGTTTAATGTGTCTATATTAGATCTGTATTTATACGTGTAAAGACTTTGAAGGTTTTAGATTGTCGTTGGACTGAACTAGAATGATGTGATAGATAATTAATTACTTGTCTATAGATATAAACATGGTCCACAACCCTCAATTATCTTTAATGAGCTTTTCTTTGATACAATAGTTAGTTTTGTTTTGTGTTTTTAAGTGGTTCCAACTATGTATTTTTTTTGAATTTCTATCCACTATTATTGATCTAAAAAAACTGGTTGTGATCAGGACCGACCTTAGGTATTTTGAGACGCTAGGTGAATATGTCAAACGATGCCTTTTTCATATAATAAAAAGTATATTTATATAGAAGAAAATTATTTAAACTTCATTTTTCTTGCTTTTTTTTATGCAAATTCATTGATTAGATGTTGAAAATCAAGTTTTGATACTAAATCTTTTTCAATCGATGTAATGGCTAATCCATTTAATCTTTCTCGAGACATGGTTGGCCGTAGAAAAGATTTTATTAATTATAACTTTGAAAAACTTATTTCTGTTGATGCAACTCTAATAGGAATAGTTAATAGCACTCTATATGCAATAAAGGCATTTGGAAATGAATTTAATTTTTGTATGAAATTAATAATACCTAATGGGCCTTTTGCATCATCTTGAAAAACTTCTTTAAACACTTTTAGTTCAAAAAATAAATCTAAACCATCAAGATCTGAAATTGTATTATGTTTCAAAAAAAATTCTAGATTAAGACAACATGTTTTCAAACTCTCATCATCTAATGATTTTAACTTATTTAGATCATATAAGAAACCAAAAACTTCTTCATATAGTTTAAATTGTTCAAACCTACTTTCAAAAGAAGAAATAACTTGATCAATCACATAATAAAAGTAATTAATTTTGAATGATTCTTTGGGAGAATGTGAAACATCATTGGTATTATTTTCATCAAATTGTTTCTTCTAACGAATTATTCTTCTTTCGCAAAATATAGGTTCTATATTCATCTTAGAAGATATTTCTTTAGCTGAAATTAGTGATGTTGTGAACCCATTTTCTCTATGATTTTTAAAAATGAAATAAGACCTTTTAAATGCTTTATAGCAACATCAATTTGCATATCTTTGGCTTGTAAGGTTTTACTAATTTCATTAACAACAAATAATAAATTATACCAAATTACAATGCCGAGTAAAAATTCAAATATTTCAAGTTCGTATGTAGCCAAGCAATAAGCTTCACCTTTTGTCTTAGGATCATTACTAGTTTCTACTAATTCAAATAGGGCATCTCTTATTTATGAAACTTGAAATCTGACTGCTTTAACACTTTCCATGTGACTTTACCAACACGTTTGTGATAGTGGTTTCAAGGTTAAAGAAGGTACATGTTCTCTCATTATTTTCCATCTTTTAGTAGAAGAAGAAAATATTGAATAAATACGTTGCAACACACCAAAAAATATACTAGCTTTAGAACAACAACTAGCAATGTCAGAAAGCAACAAATTAAGACTATGACAACCGCAAGGAGTATAAAATGATCGAGGATTTATATCTAATAATCGCTTTTGCAAACCTTGATGTTTTCCTTTCATATTAGAGCCATTATCGTACCCTTGTCCTATAACATTACTAATGTCAAGGCCAAGGTTGTTTAATGCATTTTTAAGTTCATTAAAAAGTCCTTGACTTGATGTATCATTAACATTCAAAAATTCTATAAAATAATCTTCTATTTTTATAGGAAGAGATGAAATATTTACAAATCTTAATACAAGGGACACTTGTTCTTGATGACTTACATCAAGAGTACAATAAAGTATGATAGAAAAATACTTTGATGCTTTAACCTTTATTACAATTGTGCATTTTATTTCATTTGCCAACTAATCGATAATTTCATATTGTATCCTATGACCAATATAATGATCATGAATTTCACATGATTGAATACGCCTAAAATGTTCTTGCATTATAGGATCAAACCGAGCAATCATTTCAATAAGACTTAAAAAATTTCCATTGCTATTTGCATAAATTTTTTCATTTGTTCCTCTAAATGCCAAATTAGTTTTTGCAAGAGTTTTCACTATACCAATAATTCTCAATAATACATTTCGCTAGTGTTCTTTTTCTTTATTTATATGATCTTGTAGCCTATTATCAATTGTTTTTATTATTATTTTGTAGTCTTGCATTCGCATCGATCCAAGAATTCATATTAATAATGTGTTCATTGCTTGTTTCATGTGCCTTAAAGATTAGCACCAAGATTTTTCCAATCTTTGCAACCGTCATATGCTAGTTGAAAATTAAAATTTGACTTTGAAAATAATTTACAACAAAAGCAAAATACTCTATCTAATTTCTTGGAGTAAACTAACCATGTTCGATCATGTATTTCTCCATTTCTTAATTTTCTAGTGTAATGTATTATGAAAAAATGCCTTAAGTTTTCATCTTTTGGAAAGTCTTTATTGTCATATCTAATAGGTCTCTTCTCTACTATCAAATCTCTCAAATTATTACTAATATTTTTCCAATTTCCAGGATCATATATATCAACATCTACATATGAATCTATTATATCCATACATTCATTTTTCTCTTCACATCCTTTAACTTTTTCATTATACTCTAAAGTATTACTAATATTATCATCACTAATAGGTGGTTCATTTGCAAGATTTTCACATGTATTTTTTTGAAGTATTTTGATTGCTAGTGCTTATAAATCTATCAAGTGCACATTTTTGAGATTGAATAAATTCTTCAATTTTTATCCTTTTCTTACGTTTTTCATATCCCGATTCATACTTCCTAATAGACACTAGTAAATATAGAAATAGGTAACACAAAGTAACATAAATAATAAAATTTTACAATAATCTAATGAAATGGAAATTGGAAAGTAACACCCGATCTTTGTCTTGGAATAAATAACCACAACCTACAACTTATATAGAATGTTATATTGTTATTATGATGCCTACACAAAAACAAAGTAGGAAGAAAAAGAAACATTAGTAATACAAATGAAAACAGAGACTAAGCTAAAAATAATGGGAATCCACCTCCAAAACTACAATTTACAAAAATGATAATATTGAACGTTAATTAAAAAATAAAAATTATTGAAATACACAAATTAGTTAATATAAATTATAGAGTCGACCATTGTTTTGATTTTGAAACAAGTTGAATGAGAGCATATGTTTGTTAATTTCATAAATCAAAATAAATTGCTAAGCTGCTATCATTAATTCCACAAAATACCCATCTAGCAAAGCTTCAATTGTAAAGGAGGTGGGACTTGGGAGTTGGGACTCGAGAGACTTAGCCCTACCGAGTATCGACAGCAGTAGCTGGGCGATGAAGCCAAAAGTAGCAAGGATTCAGTATTTGGGGAAGAAAATTGAAGACGATGAATGGATGAAGGCTAAAGAGTGAACCCACCCAACGCCCAACTGCCTGAGCTCCTCAAACTCGAAGTAAGCAACAAACAATGAGCACAAAATTTTTTTAGCTTCTCTGGACTCTAGTTCTTTTCCCGACAAGTTGTGAATCAGTGATTTTTTTTTTTGTTCTTGACACAGGGTTAGCTAAAATTGATTTATGAAGATGGTAATTGTAATTTGTGAATGGTGAGTTGAAACAGATATTTATATTTAGTAAACAACTTTTTTTTTTCCGTTGATGATAGACAATTGATACTAAAATTAACAAGAGAAAGAAATTTTTTTTACCTATTGGTTTTATTGTAAAAGTTGATTCGAATCTCAATCGGCAGAAAAAAATGACTTGCAGTTTACCGTTTCAAATTTTTCGTTGCCCATTACTGCTTGAGTTGAGACCAAAAAATACAGATATATCATCTTCTGAATGTTTCGCTTTTTTATTCTTTTTCTTCTCTGTTTTGTATTCTTTCTTCTTCCATGTTTTAACTCTTTGATTTTTTTGAATGTTTTGTTTTCTTTCTTCTTTTTCTTCTCTGTTTCGTATTCTTTCTTTTTCCTTGTTTTAGCTTTTTGACTTTCGTCGACCAGTTGTCAGTCAATTTTTATTCGTAACATTTACCAAATTTACTATTAACTAATGACTCCTGACCAAGGATCTGAGGAGTGTGAGGCTTCAGACTTTTGTCCTCTCCATGAAAAAAGTAAGACGGTCGGGTGGTGCATGCGTAAGCATTCATTGAATCATTTTACCCTAGATACAATAAATATATATATGTAGGGCTCTATTTTTTTCTTAGTCCTAGGCCTATGCCTAGTTGACTTTCCCTAAAGGCCGGGCCTGATTGTGATTGTCGAGTCACACGTACTTTATTTTAATGGATTTCAATTAATTTTGAAAAATAAGTGAGTGCGTATTTAATCTAGAAGATTACTCTACCACTTTTACATATGTTCTTTCGAATTCAACATGCATATTAATAATATTAATTAATTTTGATGGATTAACATGCATCTCTGTTAAATAATTTTTTTCAATCAGTATCATAGCCTCCTTGTTCAGTTCACAAAATATTACGTATTTAATACATGTGATTAATCAGATCTAATATTTATTGTGTTTGATATTGTTGTGAATCAGTACTGTTCATCTTCTCTCATAAACCGTGCGTGCTCCTATTTGAATTAATTATTAGAATTGTTATGTAATGTGCATCGCCTCTTTTGGATTTGCTTAACTCGGCCTTAATTTTTGTCATCATTCTCGTTGGGTGTGGCCACGCATATAGGTTCCGGTGAGTGCATGCGACCATGGCGACGTGCGCGTATGGGAGCTCGTTGGTCAGACGTCCAGGACTACGGTGGAAGGGCAATAGGGCAGCGCTACTTCAGTGGTTTCATCTCCTGCCTCGCCAGTCTTCATTAGTTCTTGTTGATGGTGATGTTAGTCGCTTTTTTCGTAGCGGCAGTTGCTTTTGTCGGCGGTGCTGGGTTGTCAGTGGTGTTCATCCTACCTTGAGCTCGACTGGCAATCGATGGTCGCTGCTCGACTGATGGTGATGCTCCGGGTTGATGCTAGTCATATTGTAGGCCGATGCTTGAACTGGCAGCGGACGGTCGACGGTGGCTAGAAGCTAATAACCTAGAGTGCCAATGATTGTTCAAAGGTAAAAGGACTTTGGGGTTTAGTTTTATTAATTAAAGTTAATTAAGCTAATTTTGTAATTAATAAAAAAAATAGCTTTCCTATGTGTTTCCAACTTTCCTGACGACTGAAGTAGTAATGCGGTATTTATTTTTTCTTCATTTTTACTATGGAACAGTGGGGGCTAATTCGTTTGGGCCAGTTTAGGCTCTAGCCCAGCTCTTTTGTTTTCCTACTTGGAAAACTTGTCTTGTTTTTAGGTTATTGGGCTTCGATTGGGTTGTCATTTGCAGTAACCTTATTTGATTTTCCTTCTCCTTAGCTAGGTTAGCCTTTTTGGTTCCTTGGCTTGGGTCGTTTTCAGTATTGGCTCAGTTTTATTTTATGGTGTCTTGGGCTATTATTTGGACTATGGTTTGGACCTATTATTTAGTATATGGTTATCATATATTATTAATATACACAATAGATCATGCATATATGGCATAATTTAATTTAATTACATATTTAATTTGTTTTATTTTATCCCAGTAATTTTTTGCATGAGACTTTTTAAGTGAATTATTTGGCATTCATTTTGTTAAATGCAAGTAAGGTTGGATATAATATTGTAATGGGTATTAAATCAAATTAAGGTTGGTCTTAACGTTATAGGCCTAAATTTATGAATAAAATTAATGGGTAAATTTATTTAAATAATTAATTGTCTAATATTAGTAGGTAGGCTAGTTGACATAATATGTGCATCAACTTAATACTCTTCTATGAAAAATAGTTTATGGAAAATATTAGATGTTTGTGTGTATGTTTATTCATGTGCAAATTTAGTCATCCCAAATGAAAAAAAATGTCTAGAAAAATTTCATAGCACCTAAAGTGATAATATGTAGTGATTATTTGGTTGTCACGTGAATGATAAGTTCATAAAAAAAGTTTTTTTTTATTTGATGTGCCTTATTGTCAATATTTGATCGCTTAAACAAGATTAACACTTGAAGTTTAATATTATTATCCAAAGACTTGATATTAACATTTTAAATTTATTGATTATTTATTATATATATATATATATATATATTATCAACATGAATATTTTTTTATTGTTATGTTTTATTTATAACTATGTCTACTATTATTATATTTTCCAACTTAAGTTATATTCCCATGCTAAACGGGAATCACTTTAAAAAATGAGATGGCAATGTCATACTTAACCTCGACTACATTAATCTAAACCATGCACTTAGGCTTGTAAGTCCCGCTGATGTGACAATTGAAAGTTCATCCGATGGGAAAATAAATTGGGATCACTTAAATCTCACGAGTCTCATGATCATCAAACATGGCATTCTAGAATCCTCTAGAATCTTTTAGGGGTGGCGTGTTTGATGACATCACCGACGCTAAATATTTTCTTACTGAAATTGAGAAGTGTTTTGCAAAAATAAAAAAATAAAAAAATAAGGCTAAAACAAGCACTTTTCCAAATCACTTGATTTTGATGAAGTAAAAATGCAAATTAAATATAAGGGGGTATATCATGGATATACCTTATGTAATACCCCAAATTAAACGGAGTGTTATAAGAATTGATTTGACTACTTGTATCAATATGGTATACCATCCTTTTGGTGATTCCATCCTAAGAACTCCATAGTTAAGTGTGCTGGCTATGGAACAATTTTTAAGATGGGTGACCTTCCTAAAAAGTTTAGAAATTTTTTAAAAAATTTCTCACAAAGTGTGTGAGTGAGGATAAAGCGCGCTGAAAGGACTTGTGTTGATCTATGGGGTCAACCGATCAATTTAAAAGCGCTCCAAGGTAGCCCCCGTGTGGTCTTATCAACTCAGAGTGTTACGCCTTACATTGATTTGAAACTTAAGGAATTAAAGCTTAAGTAATCAAGTGATATAATGGTGCATTTAGTATTAATACCCGAGTGGTCCTATCGACTCGGGGTGTTACACTTTACATTGATTTGAAACTTAAGGCGTTAAAGCTCAAGTAATCAAGTGAAATACTAGTGCATTTAGTATTAATTTCATTTCTCACACAATTCCATTAACTTAAGGTTAGCTATTACTACTACATGGAGATATTGACTCAGCTCATTTCATACTGTGTACAAGAGGAAACACCTCTAAAGGTTAGTGTATGAAGTATGAAGCTACTCCTAGGGGTCTGGTAAAAAAAATAACCTAAGGGAATATATATATATATATATACTTCTTTTGTGAAATTATTGGACATGTTTACAAGGATTGTTATAAGTATCATACATAGTGCATGAAGAAAGGAAAAATCCTTGCTTTGGTATATTTTGAGCTGAATTTAACTCCAGTAGCTAGAAACACATAGTGGTTAGATTTTGGTGCTACTACTCATATAAATATTATCTTCTAGGTTAGTAGTGTTACTCAACATGATTTCATGATTCCTTATACGCTTGTAGTCTATGTGTTTTCATGTCTAGTCATGTATTGATAAGTCTGAATCCATGACCACATAATTTATCGCATGTATCACATGTATAATTGAGCATGAGTATTGTAAGCTAAATATTACCATGTTTTGTGTGTATCATGTTTCCTCCCATGAGTTAGATAGTTGTAATTTACTTAGTACTAGACCCTTGCTAATACTACCTTAGTTGAATTGGTCCTACTACAATCCGCCGATGGTGGAAAGCATACCTCTTATGCAAGCTTGAGATCGATTGTTATTGATGGGTTGAAAACTGGGGCTTTGAGAGAGTAGGCAACCTAGAGTTTTATCCCCCAGGAATTTATCTTTATTTACTTTTGGAAAATTTATAAGTGTTGTATTAAAATTTTAAGGGTGTTGTAATTGAATTTTAATTTCCTATTACTTTGATAAGCTTTTAAAATCCAGGATTATTTCACCGATTTTTCATTGATTTGATCATCAATGATTTTGTTCAATGAAATTGTTCATTTACCATTTGCCATTGGATCTCCTTGTGGGAGTTTATTCTCACGGTATAGATATTATTTGAATTTTAGTTGGATAAGTTTTAGCCTTCCATCTAGCATAAGATAGATGGTGGACATTTATCTTATGTTAGGTGTGGTAGTAACATTTTTCATTTTCTATTTTAGCTTCTACATTATTTTCTTAAACAAATTTTTTTCAAAAGTGAATTTTATGGGTGTTATATTATTTTACCCTTATTTCATCAAAACACTTCAAAACTTCTTATAATTATAACGTAACTTAAACAATGTCAAAGTAAAGCACATTGTGTATCAAATTTTAGGTAAAAATCTCAACAATTACAATGGTAGACTTAGGTTCCACAAAATATCACCAAATTGACTAAACTACCCTTATAGCCGATTCTAGCACAAATCACCCAAAATTCAATACTCATCCGAACTTCACCAATTTCACACATAATCTCTCTCATATTATTAACACCTAAAGACGTATTTTACTCAAATACAATCACACAGATCCTCCACTAAAACCCAAACGTTCAAAAACCCCCAAACACCCAAAACTACTGTAAACTTTAATCCACAACACAAGATTCCAAAAATTAATCAATTACATGATTAAAATGATTAAATAAATGCTTGAAAGAATTAACTAAACATATTATCATGCTTGAAATTTTAAGATAAAGCCTATCATGGTCTAAATCATGGGATTATATAACTAAATCATGCTTTAGTGAAATAAAGAAAATGCTAACATGGGAGTTAACACAATACATCACATAACAAAACTTCCTACTTCAAAGAAGAAAGGGAGTTAACATAATTTTTTAATTGATGTTTTAAAAAAATAATATAATTTATAAATGATTATACGCACCATCCTTTTTTATTAAGTACCAAGTAGTATATTATAAGATCTACAACAAATTTTTTAACTGATGTATAATGTACTTATGTACAATATAATTACGTAAAAATACTATTTATATTAATATATTATGTTGATATTTTATAAAAGTGAAAAATATTCAATAAAAATCAATTTTTAATGTTTTATTCAATTATATTGATATTTTTTAATTGATAAATTTTAAATATAATCCAATATTTTTGTTTATTTTTATACAATCACTTTTAAGAAATTTAGTTTTTTTTTTCCAAAAATTTTATTAATTTAAATATAATATGTAAGTGAAGTATGAAGGCATATATATATATATATATATATATATATATATATATATATATTATCATAAAAAGTACAAAAGTATTTTTCTCAATAAATGAACATTGTGTAATTATATTGATTGCTAGTATGAAAATAAATTACGGTTTAAATTAGGGAATTTAAAATTTTTAACAAATTTGTCATAATTTCTTTTAACGATATTTTCAAATGATGGTTATTTTTTATTTCACTTAACTTGATAAGTTAAATAGTGTGAATTTTCATGATAATTATATCTTGAGGAGAATCTTATATTTGATTTCATTTTTATATAAACAAAAAATAAATAAAAATGAATTATTTCTTAAAATTGAATTCTTTCAATTAATTATTTTTGAAATAACTACAATAATATAAGTTTTAAATATAAAAGTGTATTTGAAAATTTAGATTTGCGATGACGATGTCCATGAGGGTAACTAATAACAAATGTAGCATTTAATAAAGTGTGTGATAATATTTGATTGTGTTATTGTATTTCATTTTAGTTTGTACACACTGTTTACTTTTATTTAATTAACTTTTTACTTAATATCAGTGTTCGTAAATACTTTAACTGCCAAAATAATATCCATTTATGTCGTACAAGTGAATATAAATATATATATATATATAGCTAGTTAAGATCACATGGGGTTGCCTGACCCCATGCATTTTTTGTACGGATATATTATATATAGATAAGATATATGCATAGCACATAATTATTGGCGGTTGGTTTATCCATTTGCGCTAGAAAAGTTACTATTAGGGCTGTAAACGAGCTGAGCCGAGCCGAATACCCCTAGGCTTGGGTTCAACTCATTTAACTAAACGAGCCTAAAATGCTGTTTGGGCTTGGCTCGTTTAACTAAACGAACAAGCGAACCGAGCTTTTAACAAGCCGAACCGAGCCGGGCTCACGAGTCAAAGCCAAAAAATGAACCGAGCTGAGCTTTTTTGAGCTCGAGCTCGACTCGTTTAATAAACGAACCGAGCCCGAGCCTCACTTTGAGGCTCGTTTAATTAAATGAATGAGCCAAACCGAGCTTTTAGCGAGCCGAATACCGAACTGACTCAGCTCGTTTACAGCCCTAGTTACTATAATGTTACGTGTTCGAGACCCTATGACGAGGTTTCCTTTATTTTTGGCTCTAGTTTCTAACATATGAAGAGTTACTAGAACTTTCGCGTAGCACATTGATCCTCCTTCATCTATTTTTCAGTCATTGTGTAAGCTTGAACGACCACTTGTTCAAAAAATTTATCTCCTTCTACCATCCATTCTCCAATTTGTAAGTTTTGCATGTATTTTTAATAAGTTTCAATATAAAATTAGGGTTTTATCGATTCATGCATTTACAATTTGATCATATATTTCTTATTTGTGTGTTTTGTCAATTAGTTGATTCGTGTGAATTAATTTTAAATTAGGGTTTATCGATTCATGAGTTTACAATTTGATTGTATATTTCTTATGTGTGTGTTTTATCAATTAGTTGATTCATGTGAATTACTTTAAATTAGGGTATCTATTATTGTGAGATTTTATACTGTTGGGCAATGACGCACAATAATCCTTTTGTTGTTGCTGCTGTTTGCTTTAGTTTTCTATCCCACATTGGTGGGAACATATATATATATTTTTTATCATCCGGGCTGGGCCGAGTCATAGATTTAGATGGGTTCGACTTTCTTTTTACTAAAATTTTTTAACAGTTTGATAACTTGGTTTACGGAGGTTGAGGTTTTTATGCCATTTGATCGATTCTTTCTAAGTGTGGGGAGTGGGTGACGTTTCACTCTTCCATGATTTTTTCCTTGGTTTTAACTGAGTCTTATGGTATTTAATTTCAAAAAATTAGAAGACTAAGCATTTGTTTTTTTGACCTAATTACTTTCTCCTTCACAAAAGCTTAAGAGATTTGGGCATTATTTTCTGCATTTTTCAAAACCTCTTCTCGCGAGTGCATCGATAGGAGATAGTTGTGTAAACTTTGGGAACGATCTGCCAGTTCTAATTTACATCACAGACAGGGTATTAATTGCTTTAAAACACTGATTAAGAGTCATAACACAACATTTGATAAGTATTTCGTTTATGATTTTGTTCTCCTGCCTGCAACATTTATTTTTTCCTACATATACAATTTAAAACTAGCGTTGATAATTATGTTGGGACCTCATATATTTAAATTTCTGGCTTCCTATCTATCTATATAAATAAATATATAAGGAATTAAACGGATGACTGATATTATGTAAGATTCTTATATTGACATTTATATTTTGCGGAACATCCTTGTGAAAACATTCTTAATTATTATCTGCTACAATCAAGTTGTACGTGAGTATTACCTAAAAATTAAGGACTAATTTAAGCTAGCACGTTGGCTCCGGCCAATATATATATATATATATATATATGTAAATCGATCGGGATGGACAGTACGTAGTAGGATAGATAGATGATGGCATTTCATAACGAAACATATATAAAAGGAGTTGATTTCATTCAAACAAATTGGAAGGGAAAAAAAAGACGGACATTACAAACAGAGACTCGATAACACAGCAGCATCTAGAATTAAAGCAAGTCCACGCACAATACCACGGACACTCGTAAAGGTTTAGGACACACAGCAGCACACCGCCAGAGAGATCGAAAATCCAGCAAACATATTGTGGTAATAGATGGAGCATGCAGCACACAAGACAAACTAATTAACCAGCTAATTAATACTAAAACTTAGTAATCACGACGACCATCGATCCCGATATACGTAGCATTCACGAACGATGGATTGATTGCTTTCTTTTTCAGACAGCCATAGCCGCTAGGCTGTAGCACGTACGTAGGTACCGACGCACGCTCAAGGAGACGTAGCTGGGGATACGGTGGGTTTCGCTTTAGAATCGTCCGAATGTGGAGTCAAAGGTATAGCCGGCACAAGGGGTATGGAATCCGGGTAAGGAATAGAATGAGGAGTCGCAGTAGTGCATTTGGACCCACCATCGTTCGAGGGCTTATGATCGCTCTTGTCCGCCGCAGCCGCCTTAATTATGTGCTTCGGCGGGATCTTGAACTTGGGAGGATCGTGCTTGAATATCGGTTTCGGGACAACCTTAGGTATCCCTTCGTGCCCTCCTCCAGGAGTAGGTTTCAGCGGAGCTACTTTCGGATGAGCGTGAGAAGGCATCTTGAATTTCGGATGATGAAGCTTAGGTTTGGGATCACATGGTGGTTTCTTAAAGAATTTGGGCTTACCATGACCGAGGGTATCCTTAAACAAGGAATTTTCTGTTGGCTCGGAAGTCGTCAGGAGAATGCGAGCCCCTGAAGCGGTGCGGCAGATCAACGGCACAGAAAATGCAACTAGGAAAGCCAACAAGAGAAACAAGTTATGGGGCGAATAAGCCATTTGGGTGAGAGGAAAAGGTTCACACTTCACAGGTAAGCTCTGTGTGTGTGTGTGTGTGTGTTTTTCTTCGGGTGCATGGGACGAAAAGGTTCGAAGGTTAGCTGGGAATTTATAGGCGTTGAGTTTCTGCATATATATATATATGGTTCGAATTAATAAGGAATATTATTGGTATGTACGTATGGCACATGCATGATTTATTGTGAGTTTGGTGAGATATGAATACAACAGCTTGCATGGCCAATCCATGTACAGAGTAGTAACTTTAATTTTTGTGCATGAAATGATCAAATCTGGCCACCTACGTACATTTGAGCTTGTTCATTGTCTTGCCGTTTTTGTTAGGTATCACATTACCTACCTTACCCTGTTAACTATATATATATACGTCTTTATATAGAGTGTAGCTCATTTAGTGATTATCATACCGATCAAATCTATACAACAGCAGCTGGTAGTTCATATTATTGATTATGCGGCTCCTTATGAAATGAGGTTAGCTGGAATCTCGTAAATTAAAAGTTTTGCCTACCGATACGGCTGTGCGCACTGTGGAGTCATTAGCTTGGCCAGTCAAGTTTGATCTTAATTAAATCTTCTTTCTTTTTCCCTTTGTTTTTTTTTGAGTGGAGAATGTGGCCGGGGGAGGGGGAGTTGTTTTTTTTTTAATAGTTGGAGAATTACATCAACTAAATAAGTAACAAAATATACCCCATGACAATAACACTTCACAGAAAAGTTTGGACATTATAGACCACCTCATCTATTCTATAGGGAAAATTTTCTCTTCTATTCTTGATCAAGAATCTAATTCTTTGCTTTATGAGTAACGCCCTCCGACCTCTACAAATTCGAATCTTATCAAAGAAGACCTTATTTCTGAATTCTCAAATAGTTCCTATTATGGCAAAGAAAGTTGTTGACCAAATTTCTCCCTGTAAACCTTTCTCTTTACCTCCTAACCAAACAACAGCAATGTCTTCAGTTGATCTTGGCATCACCCAAGTACGTCCAAGCCATTTACAAATTTCGTACCATAACTTTCCCGTCACACTACAATGAAGAAAAACATGATTGATTGATTAATGAGCATCTCTGCAAAAAGGGCATCTTGCATCATTGATGTTTCCAACCCGAAGTTTGATTAGTCTATCTATCGTGTTGAGCCTTTGTTGTATCGCAAACTATGTGATCAGCTCGATTCTCAATGGTGCCAACCCACACCACACCCGACTACAAAAGTTGTTGTTCGAACTCCCCCCAAGCACATTCTGATACGATGTTTCACAAAAGGATTTGACAGAAAATATACCCCTCTGATCATACCTCCAACTAATACCATCCTGTCTCCCCTTACATAATTTAACTTGATTGACCAAACTTTCCATTTGTTCCCTTTGTCTTTCCTCCTAATCGAATAGTCGTCTCCTCCACAAGAACTGCCAATGCCATTGCTCCCCATCCCAGAAGCCCATATTAGCTATATTTCCCTCCTTTTGAACATATACCATAAAAAAAGTCTAGGAAAATTAATTTTTAGTAGATCATGCTCTATCCATTTATCATTCTAGAAACTAACTCTGCTACCCTCTCCAATGATGATCTTCAAACCATAATTGAGAGCAACAACCTCCCTGTAACACAGCAATATTGATTCTACCGTATCATATTGGGTCGTCTTAATCTATCGATAAAGATTCAACTAATTATGTTCTAACACTAATTAAAATAAGCAGTTTAATTTAGTTTCAGAGTACGTAGCATATTTATTTATCTATCTTCCATGCTTTATTTACAAACGTGGTTTAGTACCTTTTAAGCCATTGCCATCGTAACAATTTTTGTTTTTAATTTCTAAACAAGCTATCATAACTTGAGTAAATAGTTGGAACCACTTGGCTTTTATGTGACCTCGGCAAAATGAACGAAAAAAGGGGGAAAGAAGAAGAAGCCCTAACTTTTTATAGTTGGTAATTTTCTTCCCATACGACACGAGGGCATAGGGCAGCCATATTAAATTTCGAGCCCACCATAGCATTGCTAGACTCGATACTTATAACTTTGAAGCAACACATACAATCAATTATCCAACTTATAAACAATTAAATATCACTTTAGATTCTCGCCTGTATTCATATTTTAGATCAACGAATATATGTAAAATTTTCAATGCACAATCATTTCAGAATTATATATATATATGGATTATTTGTTAATATTTATTAATATTTGATGTAGAAAAAATATCACAACCTAAAAATCAGAACATATAATTTATCATTCGTAACACTCCAATTATTGCCTACATTGTTCATCTAAATAAAACACGGTTCAATTAGCGTAAAAATAAATAAATTTATATTTAAAATTACTTATTAAAATAAATTATTTATAATAATTATTTATTTTAAAAATATTTTAATCTAAAAAATTATTAAAATAAATTATTATTATTATTATAAATAACTATTTTTAACAAATGATTCCAAAGAAGCCATAACTCTCGTCGAACGCCGTACTAAGTCGGCTGTCATTATGTATGAAGTAGTAAAACTCTCCCGCAGCAAGTTCTCGCTCTCGATTTTAGTACTCAAAGCAAGTCAGGACGGACGGAACTTTCCCAAGGCTGAGCGCTGCTAATATCAAAATCACGGAATGACGTTTCAGAACTGAAGTTTTAATGAATGAAACGAAATGCGGTAAAAGTCGAACCACATTGCAGCTGTGCGTAATCACTGTCTCAACAACATTTCCGGGCGTAATTAAGAGTACTAGCAGGTAGGATGGCGCCAAAAGCAACATTTTTCATTATCATAATATCACCATCATTATGCTATGTTAGCAGTAAATTTGATTTGAAGTTACGCCTGGCCGAATAATCTAATAAATTTTTGATTCTGCAGCTGTAAAACGAATTTCTACATCAGGTTTGGTTTTACTCTGCGAAACTGGCACAACAGAGATACCCAGGCTTTCTTTCTCTGGTTGATTATTATTGTATCAAAATCAGATTATATAGAATGTGTATAAATGTATCGCTTATAAAGAATTAACAAAACTAATCCTGGCAACTTGAACGACATAATTGTAAACAAAATGAAGTCTATATGAGAAGCTGAGCACGTGGTGACCAAAGATATATATAATGATGATAGTGATGGCAGTAATATATATGTTAATATATTTTGGTTTTATAATTGTTATTATTTATTTTTAAATACATTTTTTATATATATTAATCCTAAGATACTATTTGATTCTAAGAAAATTTAATGAAAAATAAAATCAAAATTAAATTACTATCTTTTAATTTTTTTTAAAAATCAAATAGTTAATCTTTAACAATTTTATTCTTTAATTTTTTTTTCTATTTCATAATCTTATGTAAACAAAACATAAAAAACTATTTTTTTCTTTATTTTTTTATTTTCTTTAAAATTTTTCATGAATTAAATGGTGCATAAAGTGTGACTCATATCAGATCATCTATAGATTTTGACCGTAAAATTATTGTATTAAATAAGGTTTCAAGTTAATAATTTATTCTAATTATCCTCAAACACAAATCCAATTGAACTTGAAAATTCAAACGTGATTTTAACATGAAACCTAAAACAATTCAAAATCGACCTGTAACCTAACTTGAACTTAGCTAACTCTGTAATGACCCACATTTGAATTGATCTGACTTAAATTCTACACATATTTGCACGAGTTTGTTTGAGTTAAATAATTATCTCACAGGCAGTTTTAATGTCTTTGATTTATGCTATTGATCTTTATATTATGTTATATATTGGTAAAGATTAAATATATGTGTTTTGGATTTAAATTGATCATAAGCAAGCCTTCGTGTTTAAATTTTGTAGCAAATTATCCTAGTTTATTTTCTATGTCTGATCTTAATATTGAAGTCCCTGAGTTGAAAAGGGACATCTATAAAGTATGGAAGGAGATAATTTTCCTAATGCTTTTTTGTTGTGACATTGATGAAGCTATTGAGTATCCAAAGCCAGTGGTACCAGACAAAATCACTGAAGGAGATATTTGCACATGAGCGATAGGTGAAAACCAATCACGTAAGCTGTATGCATATAAAGACCAAAATATCTCTCTCTATTAGAGATGTAAACGGGGTGGTATACTCATATCCAATAAAAAAATCCGTACCCGTACCCGTATCCGAATTACTATCCGCTAACACATCCATATTTGTATTTGTTGGATATCTGTTACCTGACAGATTATTCGTTTACCCGTTAATGGATATTATCTAGTGGATAAATCTATTACTTGACGGATAATCCATTTAGAGTTAAGTAAAATGATAATTTTAACCTTAATTTATACTATATTTATTTTAAAATTAAGGGTAAAAGGGTAATTACATATCGGATAAATGGGTATGGTTACGGGTACGGGTATGGTTATGGGTACGGGTATGAATATTCCATACCCTTATCCGTACCAGAACCCGATGGATATTTTTTTCTATCCTCCATGTTCATATTCGTATCTGTTTATCCATATTTGTTTAAGTATCCATCGGATAAAATCCGTTGGGTTTCGGGTAAAATCCGCCATGTTTACGTCCTTACTCTCTATCAGTGAATCTTTAGATCACCATCAATATGACAATGAATTGCTAAGAGCCATAGATGAACAATTCATCTATTCAAATAAGACCCTAGCTAGTACACTGATTATGAATTTTTCATCCATGAAGCTCACTATTGTTAATGGTGTACACCAGCACATCATGAATACAAAGGGTTTAGCAACACAACTCAAGTCTTTGGAGGTTAACATGTCCGATGAATTCCTAGTTCACTTCATCCTGAATTTGCTCCCATAAAATTGTAACACCCCCATCTTTAGCACTTGAAAATTTCTTTAAAAAGAGTTAATCGCATAAGCTAAACCATTAAAAATGTAGAGTGTTACAACCACACTTAGTATAATTTTGATACCTCTACCTTTCTTATACTAAGTATTAAGGCTTAAATATTTATCTGCTTAAATTAAGAACCAAAATTGATAAGAAATAGAGAAAGATTTCATTAAAATATTAAATTGTTCCAATTACAAAAGATTGGACCAAAGAGTTACAATTGACAAGGGAAAGAAATACAAAATAGGATATAAGAGTCTAA
The DNA here is from genome assembly GCA_039764185.1 of Tamarix austromongolica. Taxonomy (NCBI): domain Eukaryota; kingdom Viridiplantae; phylum Streptophyta; class Magnoliopsida; order Caryophyllales; family Tamaricaceae; genus Tamarix; species Tamarix austromongolica. The sequence continues at coordinate 15,450,280 of CM077811.1, forward strand.
GGGATATTTAGATAAAAAAAATATCGGAATGGAGATCGGATAGTCCTAACTTTCAACCCCTTCCAAAAGCCATCAAAATGTACCCTTAAAGTACTCCTACAAGGTAAAGATTGCCCATTAAATAGGTAGGGGACAATAAAATGAAACCCACTTGTACAATGATACTAAGTAAATCTATACACAATACTAAGCATACAAATATCACATGGAGCGTATAGAAGGTAACGCAAAGTATCATGGAATGACACATCAAATAATACATACCATAGATAAGTGCTACATTCATACCATAACTCATATCATACCATATGCCACATGTTCATCACATCAAACTTAACCATCTTATGATTATTTCATTAATCCAATTACACCAAGTGTGTCCTATGAAGGGAAACACCAAACCATAATTAATGCCTTTTACAATAACCACTTCTATAACATGATAAGTAAAGCACTATGATAATTACCAACAAATATACCAAATCTAAATAGTGCATAGATGCAATTATCAAACTAACATACCAAAACCAAGTAGTGTGAGGAGACAAATAACAAACCAACAAACTGCAATAATCCCTTTAAATCCTTATACAATAATTATTTTTATTTTTAATTACTCAAGTGGATACAATAATAAGTTGGAGACATATAAAGTACACCTGTCATATCAGGACACTAAAGAAACACATTATTTTTTTAACATGTAACCCAAAGATATCCAATTACTCTGGTCATACTGGTGCAACAAGGCAACATAATATCCTCCTATCATAGGAAATCTAATTCTTAAGTATCAATACCCTATATAGAGCTCGTATGTCACCTGTAGAGTAGACTAGGGCTTTAGTTGAAATGTTGAGGCATCTGATAAACCATCAAACCAAATTGAGGGCTCCTAACTCGTCTCTAGGATAGCTAACTTTGAAGAATAACCATTTCTAATTATCAAGGTCTTCTACTTTAAATATTAATATCTTAATAAGATGATCATAAAATATCACATAATGCATAATGATTCCAATTCCATACTTAACCATTTTCCCTTTATTTCCAATTATTCAAGTTGACTATAAGGTTAACAATCCAAACCAAAATCAAACTCAACACTTAGGTCAACCTAGGAATCTAGTAAGGTCATCCTAGTCCTATTTTTCATATTTTTAAGCATAATAAGTCTTACATGACCAAAATCCCCTTAAATGTTATTCAATCACTTATTTCTCATTTTAATGCCAATTGATATTAGAATTAAGCAAAATTCATAATATGAATAAATAAAATTAAAATAGGTACATTAATATAAAATTATAATTTTCAAAATTTTAGAATCGACAAAATTACCATTTGCCCCTAAAATACAAGTAAACTCATTTAGCATATAAAAACTTAATCATGCATAACTATTTTACCACAACAACTCTATTGTAGCATGCTATCATATGTATATTAAAATAAATAAATTTTAACATGTACTTGCATAAAAAAAATACACAGTGCATGCATATTTTTTTTATGATATTATAAGGAAGCATAAGTTACACTTAAGCATAATATAGGTAATCCCAAACATGCTATCATATAATTTTTACATATTTATTAGGAGCATATGTGTTATCTCTTTCCAATCATAAATAGCAAAATAAAATAAAGAATCACTAAAAGAACTTCAACACCTTAAAAAGATGGAGACACAAAAGGAGGAGACAAAATATGACAACTTCACAATTTAAGCAAAAATATGAAATTTTTTTTACTTATTTAAAAATTTATAAAGGCTATATATAAGGAAATTTAGAAGTGAAAACAAGGGAATAAGGAGATAGAGAGGATGATGAGTCTAAGTTATAGGCTTAACAAAGCTTAATAACACTTAGCAAAATAACCAAAATAAAGAGAGAGGTGGGAGCAACCAAGAAGAGAAAATGAGGGAAAGGATAAAATTTAAAAAAGACAATTGGGGTATAAATAGGGGATGGAGGAACCAAAAAATGCAGCCACAAAAGAGGGAGAGATAGCTTGTTCAACATTTGAATGATAAAGGACAATGTAATTGAGTGTGTGAGGTGGTTGGGTGTATTTAGGTTGAATGAAGTTATGAAAACCTAGAAATAAACCAAGGGATGTTGGAGGTGATGGTGTGCAGATCAAGATCAGATTTAAGCATAGGAAATACAAGTGAAGGAGATTAGGTGCAAGAAAAGCTAAAAGGATATAGTTAGTGTAGGTAGAAAAAATAAGAAAGTGGCTTTGGCTCAAAATTTGGTTGAATAAATAATAAAATGGTCAAATTGATACAAAGTATGATCATGGAATTGTAGGGAATTAATTTCATATATCAACAGTAATTTTAGGATTTATGAATTATTTTTAGTGGTGGAAAGATCAATAAAGAAGATAAAATTAAGAAAAATAGGAAAAAAGATCATAAAATTAAAAAAAAGTTATTAAAAAAATATTTTAAAATTAAATGTAAAATTTAATTATTTTAAATTAAGGTTTGATATATAAATATTAATCTGACGGTGAATTAAAAAGCTTACAAGGTAATTACAAAACTAAACACACAAAATGTTCATAAAATAAAGAAAATTTCCATATTCTCATATTTATTCATTTAAAACCTAAATATAAATTTTTAGAATTTTTAATACACAATTGATTTGATTTTCAGCTAGCATGTCTGAATTATATATTTTACGTATAAAAATTAAAAGGAATAACAAGCACCAATAAAATTAAACATATATATATATATATATATATATATATATATATATATATTTAAATTTTAACCTATTTATGATCCAAATAATTTTTTAAAATAATATTATTCAAGTTGTAACTTAAAATTTCACAAATATAAATAGTATTTTATAAGTAAAGTGCATTTAGCCGTAAAATTGCAATTACTATCGAATCACATAAAAAATATTGAATCCTTAAAATATTCTAAAATAATTTATTTAATTAATTCAAAATAATTAGAAGTAGTTAAAGATTGGGCATTACAGGAATACACGCCATTCATGGACTCTTACCAAACACAAAGGGATAAATTGTTAATCAATGAGCTTATGTTCATTTGTGTGCAAGAGGATGAAAAAAATTTGATGGATCATGGGGAGAGAATGGTGACAAGGACGAAGGTTGAGGAAAAAAATAAGAAATCATTCCATAAGGATAAGGGGAAGATCCCACCCTAAGGTGAGGTTTAAAGACTAAAGGAAGGACACATGAAGAAATATTGTGTTAAGTATTAGACTCAGCTCGTAAAGAAAGGTAATATAACCTCTTTGGTATATTTTGAATCTTATACAATAGATATAAATCATAACACATGGTTGAATTATTATGGTTCTAAAATCCATGTATGCAATCCCTTGCATGTTATGGCAAAAATGAGGGAACTAGTGGGAATGAACAGAGTATTTTTACAAGAAGCAATATACGTTTAACTATTCAAGGGATTTACTTGTGTATACTTATTTTATCTAGTAGTCATGTATTGATGTTATAAAATACATTTTGTATTCCAAGATTCTATAGAAACTAGATTTTTATTTCTAAACTTGTACGATTCGGATATTCACTTGTTTTGAAAAATATTAAATTTATTCTATGAAAAAAATAATGTTGGGTATGGTAAATTATCTAAAGGTCTTAATTCTCTCGATTTGTTGTATGATGATACAATTGTTGCAATGATTTTGAATATTGATTCAAAATGATGTATTATGATTGAGGACTCATCAATGCTATGGTATAAAAGATTAGGTCATCTCTTCATTGAAATAATGAGATTGGTGAATGATGGATTTATTAGTATTTTTAATTTTATCAAATTAGAACTTGTATAACTTGTATAAAGGTAAAATGAGCAAAAAAGTCTAAAAAGGTGCTAGTAGGACTTCTTAACTTCTTGAGATTATATATACCAGAATATGTAGTCATGAAATCGACTCACATAATTAGAGATACTTCATCTCTTTATTGATGACTATTTATGATATATGTATCTCTACGTGCTTAAAAATAATCATGAAGCTTTAGGTGCTTTTAAGGTATTTAAGATTGAGGTATAGAAATGGTGTGACAAACATAATAAAATTATGAGGTTAGATAGGTGTGGAAAGTACTACGATACATACACTAAGGATGGAAAAACACTTAGTCCATTTGCAAAGTTTATTTAGAATAATAGGATAGTTGCCTATCATGCCATGCATAGTTCACTAGACCATAATGATATAACCAAAATAAGAAATTAAACATTATTAGACATGGTGCATAGTTTGGTTTGCAACTTCAATCTTTTTAGATCCTTGTGGACTAAGGCACTGCAAATGATATTGTATATTTCAAACCAAGTTATGACTAAAGCTGTTTCTACAACCTTTTGAGCTTTTCAAAGGTTAGCAACCAAGTTTAAAACATATGTATGTTTGGGGATGTTCATCTAAGGTGAGAGCTTATAATCCATAGGAGAGGAAGTAAGACTCAAGGACCATATGTAGGCATTTCATTGGATATGCTGAAAGGTCTAAAGGATATATGTTATATTATCCATCATATAACACTAGATTTGTGGAGTCAAGAAATGCTAAATTTCTTGAGTATGACTTTATTAGTGGGAGTGATCAAATTATGGACTTATTTCCTAACCTACTCATCCAGTAGAGGAGACTTCCACTTCATATGATAGAGTAACTTTTTTTGGCTGTGTACTTCCAATTTCAATCATAGTTAAACAACTAGTTAATGTGACTCCACAAAATGGTGATGTAAATATAGTAGACCAGGTTGTTTATAAACTTCCTAAAGTTGTTGAAAAACGATATATTTAACATCCTTGTCAAGAGAATGTTAGGCATACTTTAAGAAGATCTATTAGGGAAAGAAGGCCACTGTACCTATTGACTATTAGGTGTATTTACATGAATCTCACTTTGATATTTGTGTTGTTGATGATCTCTAAACCTTTTCACATGCCATGACTTATTCAAAGTCTAAGCTATAGTATAGTGCTATGAAGGAAAAGATGAACTCCATGAAGGTCAATGAAGTATGGAACCTTGTGCCGTTATCAAATGGGATTAAGCCTATTGGCTATAAGTAGGTTTTTAAGACTAAAAGAGACTTATTAGAGAACATTGATAGGTATGCGGTTAGAGTAGTTTCTAAGGGGTTGACTTAGAGAGAGAGGGAGAATAACAAGTATATTTTCTCTCTTATGTCCACAAAATATTACCTACACATAGTTATGACATTAAAAGCTCATTTATATTTTAAGATGTAATAGATGGATGTGAAAATAACCTTGTTGAATAGCGAGCTAGAGGAGAAGGTGTATATGAAATAACTTGAAGGGTTATTCTATAATGAAGGAAAAAAACCTAGTATGTAAGCTTAAGAAGGCTATATATATATATATATATATATTAAAATAAGCCTCTCGCTAATGGTATCTAAAGTTCTATGTGGCTATCTCTTCATTTGAATTTGAAGAGAATGTCATGGATCGATATAAATACATCAAGGTTAATGGAAGCATAATTTGTTTATTATTTCTATGTGTGAATAATATTTTACTTGCATAAAATGATAAATGGATACTATATGAGGTGAATCAATTTCTTTTTACTAACTTTGATATTAAGGATATAGGTGATGTATCTTATATTATTGGCATTAAGATTCGTCGAGATAGATCCCAATTAATATTAGAACTATCTTAGGAAGAATAAATTAATAAGGTGTTAGAAAGATATAAAATGACAGATTTTCAAGGGTGATAAATTACACTTAAGTTAGTGCCCTAACAATGATCTAGAGAAAAATCATATGAAAAATGCCCCATACACTTATATAGTCAGAAGCCTTATATATACCCAGGTATGCACAATACCTTATATTACATATGTCATTAGGGGTATTGAGACATTTCCAAAGTAATATATTTATGAGGAGGGGTAAATGTGGGAAGGCTTTGAGGAGGGGAGTTGTTTGGGTGGTGGAGGGTTAAGGAGAAGGTGCTCGTTGGGTGGTGTTAGTGGTGATGAGGGAGGCAAGTTGTGGCAAGATGGAAGAGCTCTAGTGGTGGTCATGGTGTTGGTACGACATGGCTGGAGAGGGTTGCAGTGAAGAGGGCAATGGAGGAAAGAAAATGTGGCACGAATTGAGAAGGAGGTAATGGAGAGGGGTGACATTATAAGGATGTAGGGAGCGGTAGTGAACACTGGTGCTAGTGAGGGAGGAACGAAAGAAGAGAAAAAGGTGGTTGGGTTGTGGCGTATGGTGGTGAGGCCAACAAAGCTAAGTAAAGAAGAAGGAGAAATAGGAAGAGAAGGAAGGGAGGAAGGAAGGGAGGATCAAGTAGTTGGGGTGAAAAATGGAGGGGAGGAGAGGAAGGGAAGTGGCATGCGTATATGTGTGTGCGTAGTCGGTGGATGTAGAGAAAGGGGCATGATTGAGGAGAAATGGTTCGAGGTTGAGGGGGTGGGTTGATGGTTGGGCTTTGCTTGTTGCAAGTGAAGGATGCAAAGGTTGGAAAATTTAGGGTGCAGAGGAGTGGATGTGGAGATGCAGGCAGGCAAAAGTTGGTGGTCGAGGTTGTAGGTTAGTAGGTAATTGGTGCATGAAGGAAATGGAATGGGCACGTGAAAAGGAGAAGTGTAAGGGAGTGTTTGGCCTCATGGGGAAAGAGGGAAATGGTATGTGAGGGAAGTAGGTAGGGGGCATGTTTGGGCAACAAGATGGGTAAGGGAGAAATATAAGAAAAGAAAAGGAAGAGAGAAAGGAAAAGAAAAGAAAAAAATTGTCTTGAGTTGTAGTTTGGATGGGGAAAGGAAAAGAAAATAAATGGATGGGGCGGGCTGACATTCAGACTGGTAGGAATGAGAAGTAAGGAAAAGGAAAGAAGGAAAAATGGAAAAGAAAATAATTTTAGGGTTAGAATTAGAATTAGGTTAGATTTAGGATTAGAATAAAATTAATTTATCCATATTTAGGGTATCCAATTAGGAAAAATGAACTAGAGTAAACTTATCAGTTTAGGGCTGATTTAAATAAAAAAAATATAAAATAATTATGATAAATTTATTTAAGAATTTATCTAGGTTTGTGGGTCAATTTTTAACAAAATAATTAAACTAATATTTAAGGAATAAGTTAAAATATAAATGAATTGGGATTAATATTTGATAATATTTTGGATATTACACTATGACTAAGGATGCATTCCGAATGCACTGAGGAACACTTTATCCTTAAGTATTGATTCCACCTATAGGACTAGTGGGTTATCTATAGATTAGAAAGAGGCATCGCTATGCACTAATGACGTAACACAACCACATATATAATCAGGAAGGACATCCACTACAAACTTCATTTTAGAAGCCATTCCGAGACTAGTCACCTAAATTCCAAACTCAATCTTACACTTGAATTATTAATAGATTTTAGATATATTAATGATCACCACCCCAAAATATGCATGCACACCAATTTTATAAAAAACTTATTATTCGCCAACAAATTATTCTTATACCGCAAGATATGCAGAAATATGCTAATAAACTTGCATTTAAAAATAAAAAAATTATTCCCTAGATTTACTATTCATATTATTTCATTACTCATGTTAATTAAATATTCACATTAATTTTTTACTCATATGAAATCAAATGATCAAGATCAACTATTAACCCTAAAAAATCTAATTAAGGCCTTTAGGTGCAAATTGAAAAAAATCAACCCTAATATGCCTTAAGCTAGATAATTATGAACAAAATATCAATCATACCCTAAATTCATGAAATTAAATATTTAAGCATACTTAATTTGTAATACCCCAATTTGAGTATAGTGTTATACGGATTGATTTGGCTACTTATAACAACATGATATACTATCATTTTGGTGATTCCATCCCAAGAACTCCACAGTTAAGTGTGCTAGTCGTGGAGTAATTTTTAGGATTGGTGACCCTCCTAAAAAGTTTTGAATATTTTTTGAAAGTTTATCGGAAAGTGTATGAGTGAAGACAAAGTATGCTGAAAGGACTCGTGTTGATCTGTGGGGCCAGCCAATCAATTTGAAAGCACTCTAAGGTGGCTCCACGTGGTCGTATCGACTCGAGATGTTACAAATAGTATTAGAATGAAACCATGATCATCAGTTGAGCTTGGATGAGCCAGTTAGCCACCTAGCGGAATGATTCTTGGGATAAACTGAATTGAGACAGTTAGTGGTTGAGATGTAATGAAGACGCTGCGTTCTTTGAGTAGGGATGTAAATGGGGCGGATAATACCCGAAACCCGACAGGTTAATTTTACCCGATGGATATGGATATAGGTAATGATAAATGGATATGGATACGAATATGAGTAGGGGTTAAAAATATTCGGCGAGTTCAGGTACGGATACGAGTAAGGGTATCCATACGCATATCTGTATCCGTTTACCTGTTATATATTTACTATTTTACCCTTAACTTTTTATATAAGAATAGTTTACAATTAGGAATTAAATTGTCATTTTACATTTAACCCTACTCATACTCTCACTCATATTACCAATTTAAACGGGTGACAGGTAACAGATAACGAGTTTACTCGTTGGATAACGGATTATTTGTTGGTTATTTATAATTTATCGGGTAAATAGGTTATCCATCGGGTAACGGATATCCGTCAGGTATGGATATGGGTTTATTAGTGAATATCCATTCGGGTATGCGTACAGATATGGATATGGATTTTTTAATCAGGTTCGGGTATGGATATACGGTACCTAATCCGAACTCGCCCTGTTTACATCCCTATATTTGAGTGGGTGTGAATGTAATACCTCAATTTGAGTGGAGTGTTATAAGGCTTGATCTAACTACTTATTTCATTATGGTATAGTATCCTTTTGGTGATTCCATCCTAAGAACTCCACCGTTGAGCATGTTGGTTGTGGAATAATTTTTAGGATGGGTGAACCTCCTCAGAAGTTTTGAAAATTTTTTGAAAATTTCTTGGAAAGTGCGCAAGTGAGAATAAAGCTAACTCAAAGGACTTGTGTTGATTTGTGGGGCCAGTCGATCAATCCGAAAATACTTCAAGGTAGCCCCCACGTGTCGTATCGACTCATGGTGTTACATAATCATTATTTCACATGTTAGAACTTCATTAATGAAGTTAGATTGCATGTCAAAAGACCAAATTGCCCCTAAACCCTAAAAATAAATAAAGTAACATAACTCTTAATATATAAAGATCTAAATTCCCAAATTTTACACATTATTCATTTAACATGAAAATATAACATCAAAACTTCACAAACACCCAAAATTTCCTCCTACATGTAAAATGACAAAAATACCTCTTTTTATGCTCAAATCTTCAATAGACTCTTACACTCCCTAAACTTGGTCAAATCCAAAAATGGTCTCAATAAATAAGGATCTAAACAACTTCAATAACATAATCTTAAAATTCAAAAGCAATTTCACAACCACAACCCCCAAATCAACGAAAAATCCGAGAAACTCAAATAAGATCAAAATGGAAAATTTCATATCAACAACTCCTTAAAAAAATCGTACACATCAAAGGCTACTTAATCTCAGTATGATTTAGTCCATACTTGGATATAATTATCAAAATTAGTTATTCAATATAAGTACTTATTTTAGAAACCTTCTATGCTAAAACATTTCCAAAATAAGTAATTATTTTGAATAAATACTTTTTATAAGTAACTAAAAAAAATCCATTAGTTTACCAATATCCTATCTCCAATATTTCACAAAAATCATCCCAAGATAACCACTTTCTACCTCTTGGAAACCTTACAACAAAAATCGATAAAATAGTAAAAAAAACACTACAAAAATATAAATAAAACACATAAAAGAAATAATAAATGTAAAAATGGATTAATATTTCTTGTAATGAATTATGAAATTAAGGAAGATGTTAGAAAAATATATCTTCAATTTCTTATATTTTTAACACTCAATTGTTTAAAGAAAATAATAAAGAGCTAAAAATAAGAATAAAGAAGGAAATTTTTTCTCAAGAATGGTGTAATAAAAATGGAGGAAGGAAGGAGGTTCAAGAAAGATGTTATTTGGAGCTAATGGGAAAGGTACTTTAAATGATATAATAAGGTAAAATATCAACAAATATTTAAGTGGGTAGGCTGCTCTGATTTTTTACGGCCCTTGGGTCATAATTCCCCCCCCCCCCAATTTTAATAAGATATTTTAGGAATATAGGATCAAAGTTAGGATATTTAAGATAAATTTCATTTCGTAAAAGTTAAGTTTTGTGGGTTAATTATTCTTAAAATTAAAAAAATTATCTAAAAATATAAAAAATATTTTTTAATAATCTTTATTTTATATTTATCTTAAATATGCTAGAATATAATTATCTTTGAAGTTTTGTAAAATTTATTTTCTAAAACACTCGTTTAAGGGCTTAAATCGCGAGTAAGAATAAAAAAGATAGTGAATAATATTTTTTCATCAAATTCTCCATTTATACTTTTGAAAAGGTCTAAAAGACTTATAAAAAGCCAAATAATTAAAATATAATCAAATTAGATCGGTTTGGAAGAAGTTTGATATATATCTAAATTTTTGAATATTCAATTTAATTGATAACATCATATACTCAATCGGACGAATACCGTTATCAGACACTCCTATCATGTAAGTACCTGCCAGCATATGCGAGTATGTTAGAGCAAACTTCAGTCAGCATCTCCCCATCTACTTCGCCTTAATTCGCTTGACAAGACGAGTTGTCAATTTTGTACGCTTGGCCGTAATACATAATAATCCAATCACTAAACAAATTAATTCTTTAACAAGAAATTACAATCGATACATCTTCTTGAAAAACAAAGTCAATCGAGAGCTCTATAAACTAATTTGTATAGTAAATTCTGCCTATTGTCCAATACGGAGAAGGGAAGGAAACACTTAATTAAAGTAAAACTAATTATGCAAGAATGAGTCAAACAGCAGAACCAGACGACCCTTCAGAAGAAGTATCATCAGTACTGGAAGAGGGGTACCCAATCCCATGTCTAACACTAGGAAACAAAGTATACACGCCGCTCGCAACCGTCCCAACCACAACGGGCAGAACAGCTACCAAACTATTCTCATAAATTTCAAGCTTGGGGAAGAAACACTTCACGGTATTAGTGTCCAAAACAGTCACAACACCAAAGACCAGAACCGAAAGTGCAGCATGTACGAAATCAGCAATCTTGAGCTTATACTTTGCATTTTCCTCCTCCTTTTTCAAATTATCACCACCACCCGAAGCTGATGTCCAAAGACCGTTTGTGGTGACGATTCCATAATGGATTTTGCCGTTCTTGTCCTTGTAACTATCTGTGAAACAAGAAAACGCGCAGGATAGACCACAAAGGGTTATGAGGATGGATGATAGGACTTTGCTCGTAGGACGACGACATTTGCCATTGTCGGTTAAGATTGGGTTGAGGAATTGGTATAAGAAGACCGTGCCTGTTGGTAGGTGTCTTACAAGGGTGGCTACACCTGAATATGTCTTTTCGGTTTTGGACTTTGAAGTGGTACTGCCGGATGAAGCAGTCGTGGTTTTTGCAGCTGCTGCCATCGCTAAGTTTTTTGGGCTCTTTAATTAATTTACTCTGTAGCTAGCTATCTCCTTGCTTAATTTTTGGGTTCTTGGATCTATGTAGTGAATATATACTTGCGTGAGTTGGGTTTATAGGTAGGATACTACGTACGTACCTACCTACTTTCGGGTTCAGCAGCTCGATCGAAAGTTGGCTCTGCGTTGCATTTGGTGGAAGCTCAGGTCAGTGTAACACTAATTTGCATGCGCATAAGTTCTTTTGTGGTATATTTTTATAAGGAGAATCATGGGATTCATAGATAAATCTTTATAGCTATATATATGCATGCATGGGACGGAAAGAGTCAGGGAATTAAGGACGATCATGGACGCTGAAAATATGATTGACTTGGCGCTGCGTGCTTCTACTATAATTAGAAAAGTTGAATTGTCTGCACCCATTGAAAATTTCAACACTGCTAGCTATAAATATCAGTCTCAATGCTCACAGGAAAATTCTATTTGCGAAGAAGGAATCACGTTAGTCAGTCAAGCTTTCGTGCATGGAATTTTCATTTTTAAATTTTGTCAGTTTCCAAACAAGATGCCTGCTGCAACCGATCCTTCCTGCTTGCGGGGTTCGTGCACCAAATACACCCACGTACGTTCAGGTTTAGAACGAGGAGAAATAGACAATTCCATGCATGCAGGGCTGGCCGGCCGCTTGCTGACAATTATTTATTAATTAATACGGAGGACGTGACCGCACCATAATCCAAGAGATCGATATATCTAGGAAATTCCATCTCGGCCTTTAGGGCTCGATGTCTACGCCCTGCGGGCCTTGCTTGCTCAAGTGGTCGCGAATTCATCGTCCATTAATTTGTTGGGACGCCGATAAATACGAGATGTTACTGGTAATTTGGCTGTTTAGACCAAGTTAGCGTACCCATTTCTTCTTCTTCTAATATATGGGGGACCCAAAAATTAAGTAAATAATACCATATAAATAACGATATCATAAGTATATTATAATACTGAAACAAAGAAAGAAATATTCGAGAATGAGATTTCTAATAAGTTAAGGAGCTGGCTTTTAATCTCATTTGGTAGGGTAAGTATTTCTATATGTATAGATGTGATATCATCGACCGGAGTAAGCTCAAATGTGTGTGTACATATACTGCACTTCAACTTTAATTATATCGCGTGCCATAAAAAAAATATGAAAGTGGACTGATGCGCATACATATACCCAAAAGATGACATCAGTGGGGATCGAACGCCTGAATAAGGCAACGCCTCGTAGGGCATGATACCGGCTCCAGCCGTGTTACATAATCTTTGGTGTGGTAGCTGATGATCACTATGGTAGATTGAAGCCAGCTAATTGGGCTGCTTGAGTTACTTAATTTACGAGCCCCCGATTAATGTGTTTGTTTAATTGCTTCGTATTTGTTAGATACATCATACATCTACTAGGGTCGTTTGGGTCGAAGTTGGGATAGGAGGGACAAAAGTCCGTGATGTAAACCGTAAATGGGAAGAAGGTTGAGGCGGGGTTTTGAGGACGGGTCATTCGTCCAGTCATAAACTGAACTTGAGGTGTGCATGGCTGGCCCTAAACCCCTTTACGTAATTAAAATCTGAAAGTACCGTTTCTATTTTCTTACTCGGGCTTTTATCAGTAATGGTACATTATGCCTAATGAGTTGTGGGGCCGACTAAGGAAAAAAAAAAAAAACTGAAATGTAAGGGAACGCCCTTGCCATGCTCCCCTTACCCTTTCACCTCTCTCTTACTGCTTTCCCATACGTACGTGTTCTTCTTTCAGTGGCTTCCCACCCTTCCTTCAAAGATCTCTTCAAGGATAGAGATATTTTCGGATGGACTCTGTGATGGAGATAAGAGAAAATGCAAGAGAAACACAAGTAAATCACTGGATTTTTCATGGGATATGATCGGAGACTTGATCTAGTTCTACAAATGAAGAATATCAAAGGAAGATCGAAAATCTTAGGACACAATTTGTGAAACAAACGACAGCTGAGAAGAAATTCAACCGAAAGAGAGAGACTTAACGGAAGAGAAAGAAAAGAGCATACAATTTTTTATTTATGAAATGAACAAATGATACAAGCTGCCAAAGTGAGTCAGTATAAATGAGCTTTAATATGAGTTTAGATTAACCCTAACCTTAATGATACAAGCTGCCAAAGTGCATTACGCAACCCATGACACAATTTCATCCCAACAATGCAACTTACGATGTATTACGATTCAGAATGATGATATGGGTTTGGTTATAATTTTATAACCTATCCATATGCAAAATAGTTGGTACAAATTATATCTTAAGTTTCATCAACTTATATGTATCTTCGATTGTAGTAACTAATTGGGTTGCATCGGCTACAATTTTGCTAGCCAATAGGGCCAGGTGGCTACCAGTGCGACATACTCTAACACTCTAAACTTTGTAACTGAAAAATTTTATTTAAGAAGAAACATAAAACAAAAGTAATTAGGTATTACTGTTGTACTCGACATAAATTTGGCTGACTATGCCATCCTTACATTGAATACAGGCAAAACAATTAAATATTTAAACATAATAAAATAGAGGAAGAGATAAATTTATAACATAAATAAGATTTTTGGCTATTAACTCTAAATACAATATTTAAAATACAAAATATAATACCTTGGAGGAAGAGTCCCAAAATGTATTCATGTCAAAACAAAGGACTAGACAACATGACTTTTCAATCCCAAACTCCATACATAAAAATTGATCACTCTTCCCCGACTAAGGTGCTATAAGTAGCAAAGTCATCCAGTGGGTCATCAATTATTTGCACAAACTCAACTAGGTTATCCGTTTGTGGAAATGAGTAACACCTATGAAAAAGATAATCAATACGCTACATCATGAATAAGGTAACAATACAACCATAACCAAGTTACACAGAAAACCTAAACCATATGGAAGCACAATAACATAATATAAGATAATATTAATTCCAAGACCCAATCATTAGTTACACACATAATCCATATTCTTAATACATTGAGTTCAATGATCCTACTATTATCAAATTGGTGGAACGATTTGAAGTACCTTTTATGAAAAAAACACACCAGAACCATTATTATTATTTGGTAGAACGAACCTAACACCTCTTAGGATAATACTCTCCTGACCACTATTCTTAAATTGAAAAAACAGTCTAAAGTACATCTCAAGGTAAAAAGTCTTGAGCCACTATTATTGTCCGGTGGAGTAGACATAACAACTCGCACTTGACTCACATAATCTTTCACTTTAATTGATTAATATCTTATCCATGATTACTTATCGCAGATCATATTCTGGTTTACGTTGAGCCCAAGAACCCCACTATTATGAACCAGTGAAATGGTCTGGAGCACCTCTCAGTGAAAAACACAGCCGAGCCACTATTATCATCTAGTGGAACGAACACACAATGTAATACCCTAATTTGAGGGTTGTGTTATAAGGATTGATATGACTACTTATATCAACATGGCATACCATCCTTTTGGTGATTCTGTTCTAAGAACTCTATACTTTTGGTATATTTACAGGTATAGTAAAATAAAAATCATGATATCACATCACTAGTATACTTATAGGTATAGTATCATAAAATCCATAACATCACAGGTATGCTCACAAACATAATACCAACACAGGTAGGCATTAAGACTGCTACCAAAACCACAGGTAGTCACAAAGGCTGCTACCGAAACCACAAATAGGCACGAAGGCTACTACCAAACCACATGTAGTCATAAAGACTGCTATTGAAACCACAAGTAGGGACATAGACTACTACCAAAACCATAGGTAGGCACAAAGGCTACTATCAAACCAATCCAATATCCAATAATAATCATTCTAATCAAATCATATCATTTCTATTTTTATTTACTCTAGGGGGATACAATAATAACCTAGAGACATAAAAGTACACTGGTCATACTAGCGTACAAGGCATCACGGTACCCTCCCAACAATCCAACCCAAAGGCATAGCAGCACTCTGGTCATATTGATGCACAAGGCACATAATACCCTCCTCACCTCGGACACCTAATCCTTAAGTATCGATACCCCCTATAGGACAAGTAGGTCACCTATAGAGTTGATTAGAGCCTTATTGGGGCACAACCGACACACTAAAAAACTAAACAAATCGAGGACTCCTACCTCGTCTCTAGGGTAGCAACCCTTAGAGGAATAAAACAGTATTAAATTTGAGAAAACTATTCCAAAAAAGTAGGGTTCCAAAGCCCAAAATATAAATTTTAATAATTCAAATCAATTAATTCAAATTGAAGGTTTTAGAATACAATTGAAGTCATTTCAAACAATTTTATAATATCACATTCAGAAGAAACAATTATACCAACGACCATTTTCATAATATCATTTGAAAGGTAGGGGTTTAGGCTCAAAAATACAATTCAATTGAATTTTATTCATTTATTTAAATTGAATGTTTAGAAATGTAATTAGACCTAATTCATTATATGTTGTATAATCATTTGATTAAAAGTAATAAAGGAAAGATCTCATTTAACATAATTGGGGTTTTTTAGCCCAAAATACGGACGCTGTAAAATCTTGCTAAAATAAATAACTTGATGGATTGAAATTAAATTAAACATATTCTAATACCAATTGTATAATTAGTTTAAACAAATTAGTCATGGATCGATCTAATTCAAATTTGTAGTAATTTTTCCCTATAAATCCAATTCCTATTGATTTCTCACATAATCCTCAAATTAACAATTCTAACATGAAATTTAACACATTTAAAAGTATATTGCATTATCAATTTATAGAAAATAGCTCAATCAGACAAATCCAAGAAATCCAAACATAACTGAATCAAAGTCCTGTATTCCAACATTAAATCCCATACATCACTATCATCACATCCAATTTATTTATACAACACATGTAAACATAATTAAACAATTAATTTAACTTAATTAAATCCAAACTATACAAAGTTGGGAAAATCAAAGGTAGGGTTTATGAAAATGTATACAAAGTGAAAAGTTGAGAATTGAAGCAAATGAAGACCGGGGAAGTTTTGTAGGAGGTCGACCATCGCTTGCCGACGGATAGGAAACACTGATGATGGCCATGGTTGGCGTCACGACTTGTCGAAGCTCATCGCTGCTGTTGGTGGTAGAGGAGCTAGCGTTGATGATGGAGTGGTGTGGTGGTATCGCACGACAATGGTGAAATGGTGTGGTTGGATGAAGGAGAAAGTGAGCAGAGAAGAGGGGGAGGGAGCAAATAGTTGGCTAGGGTTGGGGTTTGGGTTTCATGCAGAAAGTGAACTAGAAAGGAAGAGAGAGAAGATAAAATAAGATAGAGAGAAGAAGAAGAATAAGAAGAAGAAAAGGTGGGTGGGTTCGACTAGTTTGAGTCTTTTTTTTTTTACTTATACACATACGCACAAATGGATACTAAATATATGGGAAGTATTAAAGTATGATTTTAACTAAAACTCATTTAATGAAAATCATCTCACAACCAAAGATATAAAATCAATATAAAAGTTATTTAAAGGATTTAAAAAAGCTTTCGGTAGAAAACACAAGAATTTGTATTATTTACAAAACAAAGAATATAACCTCAAAAAATATATAAACTATCTAGTAAGTATTTAAATCAAAATCTAGGAAACTGGGACTAATTTATTAATTTTCAAAAAATCTCTTCCCTAAACCTAAAAGGAAAAAAATGGAAGAATATTAATTTTGGAAATAAATTCATAAATAAGTTACAAAAATCTTTAATTAAAAATTTTCTAAAGATCATACTGACTTTGTAAAAACAAATAAATTTAATGAAGAAAATATTTTCAATGGATACAAATCATTCAATTAAAAGGAATTTTATAATTTAAATAATTTATTTCATTAACTTAATATAACTTCAAAACCAAGTCTAACCATACGACGAAGTTATAGTAAAAAAATATAAAAACTATTAAAAAAACAAACCACATAAAAACATATAAATATATATATATATAAATGAAAGTCAAAATTATATGAATATAATAAAATCATGACCGTGAATGAATTTATATAGAATGATTTGAAATAACAACAATTTACTAAATTCTAATATGAATTTAAAACTATAGATAAAATTATAAAATGAATTAAAATTAACACAATTAAACATTTTTATCAATTTATGCTAATAAAAGTCAAGAAAAATGAATTTAAAAAATATGAGGTATTACACATATCATATAGTGGAACATTTCAAAACAATTCTATATAACCCGGAATCTAATATCAAGATGGATTACCACATCACAACCTAGGATTAAATTTTCCTAATAAAAGAAAATAGATCTTTAGTCAACTTAGTGTTGTGGGAAGGTCTGAAACTTTTGAAAAAATGTCTAACAGACTACCCATCCTTAAACCCTCATGTAAATTTGATGCCATTGATTTAGGGAAAGGGTTCTACATTACAAAATTCTACAATAAAGATCAAGAAAGGGTCCTCTTGATTGGCTCTGATTTCATGATAATAACCCCCTCTCTTTTAGGATCTATTGACTCGTATCTATAATAACTCAAACTGAAATATTCCAATCCAAAAAGAAACTGACCTAAACTCGGGCATAAATCAAATAATGAAGCAACACAAACTTATGCGACTTGAACTTACTCAACCTAAAATAACCAGACTCGAGCCTGACCCATAACTGTATATAATTTCAAACTTGATACAAACTAAAATTAAATTTGATATACTAAATTAATATTTTATATCATATAAATTTCTACATAAACATTAATAGATTGTTTTATTAATGAAATTTTATATAATAATAATAATAATAATAATAATA
Source organism: Tamarix austromongolica (assembly GCA_039764185.1). NCBI lineage: Eukaryota > Viridiplantae > Streptophyta > Magnoliopsida > Caryophyllales > Tamaricaceae > Tamarix > Tamarix austromongolica. Next base: position 15,468,806 of record CM077811.1, read on the forward strand.
ATAATAATAATAATAATAATAATAATAATAATAATAATAATATGTAACCTATATAACAACAAATGAAGCAAGATTAAGAAGACTATGTTTTCCTTACTTTATTTTAATATCATATTAGCACTGACTAGATTGGATCATGAAAATGTCTATTATTATTATTATAAATATAATAATTATAATATATATTATTACAATAACAATAATAAAAATTGCATTTATATTTCTATTTCTAATAATAATGATTATTATGTTTCTAAAGATGATGACGACGATGATGATGATGATGATGATGATGATAATAATAATAATAATTATTAATTATAGTAATAAAATAAATATTATAATTAACATGATAATTATAATTGTTATAAAATTCATAATAATCATTATAATTATGTATATAATAATATTTATAATTGTATTCATAACAACTACTATAATAATACCACTACTAACAATAATTTATTATTAATATTACATATTTTATAACAATAATTTGTTATATCATTACATATATTATGATAAATCTTACTATTATAAACATAACAATTATGATAAATCAAAAAATTTAATTAATTTATTATATTAAATCAATAACTATCAATATCAATATAAATTTTAAACTCATTAACTTGACTCAAAATTGATACGATTTGGAGTCTATAAATTCAAACAATCCAACCCAAACTGATCCAATTTGGGGTCTGCAAACCTAAATCAAATCCAAACCCGATGGGTTAGACTTGGACCTGACCTGATATTCTTCTAACCTGATACAACCCAATCCAATATGGGTTAGACTAAACTCGAAGGACACCCTACCCGAACCCAATGGCATAACAAATTTAATTTTAATCCGACCTAAATTAAACCAACCCTAACCCATTTTCCTCCTCTAAGTATGATATATCAAATTTTCATTATTGTTATCAGTAATTTTTTTTTATTTAAATATGAATTTAAAAACATTATAACTAAAGAATGATGTTTTATAACCCAAAACAGATAAAAGTCTGTTACATCCTATTGGCAACTAAGACCCACTTCCTAGAACAAGTCCAAATTTTATGAAGTTGAAAAAGTATATCATTTTCTTATTTTTAGCATGGTTATCCTTTCCCTAGAGAATTCACTCTATGGAAGTAAGATAGCAGCTAAGACCCTTTCTTCCGCATCAACTGGCTTCGTGTGCTAGATGGAAAACTTGGAAGTCAGATGACGACCTTTAGCTTCTACTACAACACCAATGGACCAATCCTTACTACTTTACCGCTTAACAATAGCTAAAGAGTGTGACACTCGAATCCAATCTTGTAAGGAGTAAAAAGATTGCCCTTTTTTGCTTTACTGAACAAGATAAATTCTTGAGACAGGCGTAGTGTATCCTTTAAAGTAGAATTAGCTATGAGACAAGGAATCAAATACAAATATCAACTACTTTATTCTGTTGGTCATAATATTTTATCGTAGTCAACACAACATATTAGTAAAAGTGTACTTCTTTTATTTCTTCTTTTAGTTAGCTGGGGCTTACTCATTAACGCAACACTATATATATATATACACATCTTCTGTAATAATCTCGATTAGTAATAACAGAGTACTGCACTTTCTTGATTTTCTTGTTCGACACTTTTCTCCTTTCTCTTCTTTCTTTCTTTCTCCATTCTTTCCATGGTTGCGCTCACATGGTATTAGAGTTTGGATTAAATCAATCATTCTTTTCTTGCTTCAACTTTACAACTCAAAATTCTAGTCACAAATGGCTACCTCTCTAAATGTCACATCTGATTCTTCTCCGAACACAATCACTGAAAATGCTGAACATTCCCCATGGTTTCACATTCACCCTTCGGATACTCTAGGTTCTATGCTTGTTTCTAAAAAATTTGATGGATACGGATTTACAACATGGAAGCGATCTATGAAGATCAGTTTATCTGCGAAAGATAAACTCTGTTTCGTAGATGGTACCTATCAAAAACCACCTACATCTAACCCTAATTTCAGACGATGGGAGAAATGCAATGACATGGTAATTGCTTGGATTTTAAATGCTGTCATTAAACCAATCACATGCATCATCATGTTTTCTTCCACTGCCAGAGAAATTTGGCTTGAACTCAAAGAAAGATTCGGACAAATGAACTGCACTCAATTATTTCAAGTGCAGAAGAGTTTATGTTCAATTGCTCAAGGATCAGACAACATCACTTCTTATTTTACCTGATTAAATTTTTTTTGGGATGATACAAATTATTTGTTGTCTGGTACAAAGTGCACTTGTGGCTGTACATGCGACGCCAATGACAAGAGAATACAGAACGATGAAGCCATGAAATTGGTCAAATTTCTTATGGGATTAAATGACCGTTATAGCAATCATCGTGGAAATATTCTCATGATGAAATCCTCTCCCTTTGTCTCCCAAGAATACTCCATGTTGTTGCAGGAAGAACAACAACGAGAAGTTTATTCAAACAATGGGAGTTTCTCAGATCAATCAGCCTCTTTTAATGCTTTCAATAAGCCAGGAACATGTTTCATTGGAGGAGAGAAGAAAAGCAGTGATAGGAGATCAAATCTCTACTATAATTACTGTAAAAAGAGTGGGCATACCGTTGAGAAATGCTACAAACTTCACAGATTCCCAGCTGACTTCAATTTTACCAAATCTAAACCAAGAATAGGAGCAACTGTTTAGAATAATTCTTGAACTGATCCTTCTGGAACTCCTCCTACCAATCCTATTCCTGGATTGACTCCTGAACAATGCACTCAACTGCTAAACCTTCTCAATCAACACAATTTTTCATCCAGTGCTTCAAATAATGACAATCAGATTTCTACAAATTTTGCTGGTAAGCACGTATGTTCTTGCCTTAAGAATGATGATAGCCATACATGCTTCCATTTCCAAATGAAACGAAATTTTTGGATCATTGATACCGAGGCCACAGATCACATGTGTTTTGACCCCAAGCTTTTTCATTCCACTAAACCCCTTCTTAAACCATTCGACATCATCCTGCCTAATAATCAAACCACCCGGGTCATTCATTCTGGCACTGTCATTTTATCTTCTTCCATTACTCTCGATAATGTCTTATTTGTTCCAGACTTTGCATATAATTTGCTGTCCATTAGGAAATTATGCAAACAGCTCTCTTGTTCTGTCATGTTTACCACCAGTACTTGCTTTTTGTAGGGCCCTTCCATGAAGAGGCTACTGGCACTTGGTATGGTACAAGGTGGATTATACATATTTGATGCTCCACATACACCACCTCCACAGACTTGTCCTGTCTCTACTTTGCTTCCTTTTTCTAGCAGCAATAATGTCTGTAATAATCAATTGGCCTTGCTGTGGCATTATAGACTAGGACACTTACTAATGTATAAACTCAAATCTCTTTCCATGTTTGAAAATAATATACTGTCTGAATTCATTCACTATGAAATATGCCCTCAAGCTGTGAAATATGTCCTCAAGCTCGACAACATAAATTACCATTTCCTCGCAGCACTATACACACCACTCATACTTTCCAATCGATACACATAGATGTTTGGGGCCCTTATAAAGAGCGTACATATAATGGCCATAAATACTTTTTCACTATTGTTGATGATTTCAGTAGAACCACATGGACACACCTTTTTTCACACAAAAGTAATGCCCTATCTCTCCTCCAATACTTCCTTAATATGGTAAATACTCAATTTCGTACAAAGGTGCAAACCATTCGCTTAGACAATGCTCTTGAACTAAGCACAAGCCGTGCTACCACCCAACTATTTCATGATCATGGCATCATTCACTATACTAGCTGCGTTGCTACTCCACAGCAAAATAGTGTTGTGGAGAGAAAACACAAGCATATTCTGGAAACCTCTAGAGCCCTCCTTTTTCAATCCAAACTTCCCTTAAAATTTTGGGGAGATTGTGTTCTCACGGCTACTCAACTTATCAACAGATTTCCTTCCAAGGTTCTTCATGGGCAAACACCATTTCAAATACTTTATGGTTCTTCTCCAACTTATAACCGTCTCAAGTCCTTTGGTTGCCTCTGTTACACCTCTACTCTTTCACATAACAAAGACAAATTCTCTCCTCGAGCACTACCTTGTGTTTTCATTGGATACCCATTTGGGAAGAAAGTTTACAAAGTATACAGTCTCACTACCAATGATATTATCATTTCCAGAAATGTCGTCTTTCATGAAACAATATTTCCTTACAAACTCCACCCACCCATCATCTCTGGATCATTACCTATTCCAGTCTCTGATGATGTCCCCTATTTCCCGTCTTCATTATCTCATTCAAAACCCTCAAATCACCCCATTCAGCCTTCTCCACATACCAACTCTATCTCTCAGTCTACTCATCATTCATCGCCCCCACCCATCAATTCTCCTAACCCACCTCTCAGACGATCTACTCGCCCTACAAAACCTCCATCACACCTTCGCAATTTTATTTGCAATGCTGGTCAAAATCCAATTTCATGTCCTCACACTATTACACATTCGATTTCTCCTACTTCTCACCTCTGTTTCTCTACCCTTTCCCCTTCCAATCAACATCTCATTTTTTCTCTCTCACAAGCACAAGAACCATCTTCTTATGCTGAGGCAGCATCTCACCCCCATTGGCAGGTAGCTATACAATAGGAACTTGATGCCTTACATGCAACTAATACCTAGGAGTTGGTCCCTCTCCCCAAAGGTAAGAAGCCTATCATTTGTAAATGGGTTTACAAGATTAAACATAGGGCTGATGGAAGCATTGAACGTTTCAAAGCCCATTTGGTAGTATGAGGCCTCACTCAGAAAGCTGGCATTGATTATACAGAGACATATTCACCAGTTGTCAAAATGACAACTATTCACACTATCATAGCCATTGCTGTCAAAAGGAATTTATTCATTCATCAACTGGATGTAAATAATGCTTTCCTTCATGGAGATATAGACACCAAAATCTATATGCGCTCGCCTCCTGGTCTTCTCCTTCTAGATTCCTCTTTGGTTTGTTGCCTCAACAAAATCCTTGTATGGCCTCAAACAAGCCTCAAGACAATGGTATGCTAAACTTACTCAATCCTTACGTTCTCGTGGATATGTCATGTGTCAGGATGATTATTCTTTATTTTCTCGGAGAAATGATAAACTTGTTACTTTCATTGCTGTCTACGTTGATGATTTACTCATTACTGGCAATGATACCCATGAAATTTCTGATCTTAAGACGTTCCTTCATACTCAATTTAAGATCAAAGATTTAGGGGCTCTTCATTATTTTCTTGGCATTGAAGTCATTCGGGAATCTCATGGGGTTATTTTAACCCAATGAAAATTTTCTCTAGATCTTCTCCATGAATTTGACATGCTCAATGTTCCTCCTTTGTCCACTCCTCTTGATTCTCACACTAGACTTACCCCTCTTGATGGCGAAATATATCATGATCCTTCTCTATATTGTAGCCTTGTTGGTAAAATCAATTATCTCACTCACACTCACCCTGATCTTGCTTTTACTGCCCAGTACTTGAGTCAATTCATGCAATGTCCCCGTGAACCGCATTTTCAAGCAGCTATACATACACTCAGATACATTAAAAATGATCCATCATTGGGCATACATTTGTCTTCCTCACCTTCTTATTCACTTCAAGCTTATTGCGACTCAGACTGGGCTTCATGTCCTCATACTAGAAGATCGGTAAGTGTTTGGTTTATCATTCTTGGCTCTTCTCCTATTACCTGGAAGGCCAAGAAACAGTCTACAGTAGTTTTGTCCTTTGTTGAAGCTGAATACCGCAACATGCACCGAGTTACTACTGAATTAGCCTGGTTAACTCGTTTATTACACACTCTTGATGTTCCTCAAGTTACTCCTGTCCCTCTCAAATGTGAAAATCTCACTGCTGTACATATTGCTAAGAATCCGGTCTTCCATGAATGCACAAAACACATTGATCTCGATTGCCATTTTGTTCAGGAAAAACTACTTGAAGGACTTATCTCTGTTTCTCACATTCCAGCTCAATCTCAGTTGGCTGACATTTTTACAAAGTCTCTACCAGAGCATTTACATGTAGATCTTTTATCCAAGTTGGGTGTGTCTTCCACTGACCACTCTCCAACTTGAGGGGGGGTGTTGGTCATGATATTTTATCGTAGTCAACAAAGCATATTAGTAAAAGTATACTTCTTTTATTTCTTCTTTTAGTGAGCTGCGGCTTACTCATTAATGCAACACTGTGTGTGTGTGTGTATATATATATATATACATCTTCTGTAATAATCTCGATTAGTAATAACAGAGTAATGTACTTTCTTGATTTTCTTGTTCGACGCTTTTATCCTTTCTCTTCTTTCTTTCTTTCTCCGTTCTTTCCATGGCTTCGCTCACATATTCTCCAATTGAGGGAGTTTTCGGATCTTAAATTTAGTGGGTGCTATATATAGACACCCCTAATTTAGGCTAGCAGCAGCAGCCAAGATATCTTTATATGTACAATGAAATGGGCTGTCGGGCAGTAGTTGGACAAAGATGATGACATTTTATAACGCAACATAAAAGGAGGCACACGCACATAGTTGCTTTCAGATGAATTGAAAAAAGAAGAGAAGGGACATTTTCGACAACACGCTAACGCTCATCAGAAAGCAATTAAGCTCATGACGTGCAATAATGCCTTGCACAAGTACGATCACATGAAAGCGTTCTCTCGGAGAGATCATGAGAGAAAAACCATTTCTTCGGCCGCTAGCGAAAGACCGAAGAGCACACAAACAAACTAGCTAAAATTTAATTATCATGATCATCCCATTCCTAGATTTCATTCATGATTTATTCTCTGGATCGACCGCCTTCTTTTCTGCCATGAGCGAAACTATTAAAACGAGGCAGCAAGCCAGTAGTACCGACGCACGTACGCTCAAGGAGACGTAGTTGGGGATGCAGAAGTTGTAGTAGATTTCACTTTAGAATCATCCGATTGTGGAGTCAATGGAATAGCCGGCACAAGAGGTATGAAATCCGGGTAAGGAATAGAAGGACTACTCAACAAAGGGGGAAACCCAAAATTCGGTAAACCAGAGTAAGGAGTAGTCCCTGCACTGAATTTGGATGCATCATCCAAAGACTTATCACTCTTTTCCGCCGCAGCAGCCTTAATTATATGCTTCGGTGGGATCTTGAACTTGGGAGGATCATGCTTAAATATGGGTTTCGGGACAACCTTAGGGATGATCGCTTTGTGACCTCCAGGGACAGGTTTAGTTGGATGAGCATGGGCAGGTATCTTGAACTTTGGATGATGGTGAAACTTAGGTTTCGGATCAAATGGTGGTTTCTTAAAGAATTTATGCTTTCCGTGGCCTGGGATTTCCTTAAACAAGGAATTTTCCGTAGGATGCTCAGAAGAAGTTGTCAGAAGAATGCGAGCGCCTGAAGTGGTGCGGCAGAATGACAAGGAAAACGCAATGAGGAAAGCCGACAAGAGGAACACGTTATGGTACGAAGCCATTTGGGGGTAAAAAAGAAAAGAAAAAAAAAAAGTTATTGAGTCTCAAGGAAGTGGGATGGGGGGTGTGAAATATTGGCTTTTGTTTTTTTGGGGGCAAAAGGTGCAAAGGCTAGATAGGAATTTATAGTGTTGATGCATATTTTTTGATAAGGAATTATTTAATTTGTATATATGGAAGGTGCATGAATTAATTGTATAGGTACTGAATGATTAAATGTGGTTGGTGATCAGATATGAAATTAAGACAGTAGTTATAAAACAGTGTGCATGGCCATGAATAATAGATCAGGAACTTTCTTATGCATGTAGTGAATGAATCCAGCCAGCCAACTACCTACATCGGTTGCGCTTGTTCATTAACTGTGCTGTTTTTGTTAGGTAGCATTACCCTGCAATTACTTACGACATTCTATATAAGCTCAAATATATAGAATGTGGCTTGGCTTTCAGAATAAGTCTGAAACACCCCCCCCCCAAAAAAAAATCTGTGTGTTATAGATTTCTGTTCCTGATTATTCGCGCTTCATGCATATTACATGTTTTCAGGTTGCTTTTTTCTTCTTGTCGATCGTGGTGATTGATACCTGGCTGCCTGCAATGCCTTACGCCATTGTACCTTGAACCAACCGATTTGTATTTTTTTTTTTTTATCTTAATCTCTCTACGTCATGCCCTATGAAACAAGCATGACAGTCGTATATATACAATATTATGACCGACACTCTTGACCCTATACTCGATCAGGAGCTTGATATATATGCAATGCAATCTTTATCTCCCGCGGACACCATCTTTGCTAGCACCCCTGCAGCTACTTTTGCTTGAACACAACAATGTTTCCCTTCGTATTATAATGTGTGACTGTGTAGATCACTATCTATTAATTTATCGATTATCAAGAGTTAAATCATTTTCTAACAGTAATGAAAACAAGCAGTTTATTTGATATCATAGTATATTTAACTATCATTTTCCGTCTATTTAACACCTAATTATCATTATTTTATAAGTAGGCCCCTTCAATTCTAATTAATACCAAAAAATAAATTTATGCTATTTATCATTATTAAAAAAAAATAATTTTTTGATTAAGCCCCACCTACCTTATCCATATGTCTAAAATTATCATTATATTTTAATTCATTTCATTTAAAATAAATTACCAAACACTTTTGTTACTAATTCAACTACATTCATATACAAATAATTTATATATTTAACTAGCTTCCATGCTTTATCGGAATTTTTTTGCTTTGATTTTAAGTACATAAATCCAAAACAACAAAACTTTGTTCGGGAACCCATATTATCTACTTTCTTCATTTCACAATATAGGTCACCTTTAGCATGGATATCCAAGTTGAGAAATAACAATTTTGGAAAAAAAAAATCTCTAAGATAACTAATAAACCTAGTCTTTGGAAATTTTATCATTAATTAATAATAATAAAATAATAAAGTGTGTAGTAAGAAATGAAACATTTAATTTATATGAGTTTTTGTAATATACTTTATATTTTAAAACAAGCTTGAAAAGGAAAACAACGACCTTTTTTTTGTGAAATTGAGATAATATATATTATCTAATAATATAGACTTTAGGTTAGTTATTTTACCTATTGTTTATATATTTATTATCTCATTATCAATAATTTATTTATGCCTAATTAATATTTACTATTCTATAAGTAGGTCTCACCAATTTCAACTAAATAAAAAAAATGCTATTTATCTTTATTAAAAATATATATTTTTTAATTAAACCCCTCCATCCCTACCCATGTGTCTAAAACTATCATTATAGCTCAATTTATTTCATTTAAGATAAACTATCATAAACTTTTATTACTTCAACCACACTCATATACAAATAGTTTGTACTAAATACTCTACCATATTATCATTTCATATATTATTACTTTAGATTAAATTTAGATTATGTATTATTTTACCTAAATGTTATCAAGTCATCATCATCATCATAACTTAAGCTCTATTTTGTAAACATTCATTTTTGATATTATATATTTGAGTATTATTGCTTAAGGTTATTTGTTTTGTATATTATTTTTATAACATACTTATTTATATTATCTACTATATATTATTACTTTAAGAGTAATCCCCACTATCTTTTATTAAATATTTAAACTATCTAATACCTTTACTCTTATATCCTAATTAATTATGCCCATTCATAACATCCTTACAATCATTAATATTACTTTTTATTAATAATTATTCATATTCATTATTCATAATTAATATTCATTATTAATAATTATTAATATTTATTAATATTATTATGGGAAATTATTATTTATTAATATTAATTATTAATGATTATTACTTATTAGTAATTATTCATTATTAATATAAATTATTCATAATTAATATTATTAATTAATTATAATTAATATTAATTATCTAATATTAAAAATTAAATAATAATAAAATATAATAGTTATAAATTAGTAATAATGAATGTTAATAATCAGTATTAATTATATTATTAATAATTATTTATGATTAACATTCATAATGAATAATTACATATTTTTAATCATAATATTAATTATTAATTTTTGGTCATTAATATTGATAATGAATAATTATTAATCATCAATATTAATTATATATAATTATATAATGAACATTAGAAAGTAACAGTTATGAATAATAAATATTAATGATTATTAATAATTAGTAATATCTATCAATTATTAATATTGATAATATTTATTAATATTAATTATTATAACTATTATCATCATCATCATCATTTATTAATGTTAATTATTATTAACTATTAATATTTATTATTATGATTACTAGTTATTAATTAATTTTGAATAATTAATATATATTTATTATTAATATTAATTAGTAATAATTAATATTAATATATAATTAATAATATTAATAATTATTAATACTTAAGATGAATTATTAATATGAATGATTATTTATTAATATTAATTATAATTATGATAAATTATTATTATTATTTATTGATATATCTTATTAAAATTAAATCTATAAACAAATAAAAAAAATTTAGAATATATCTTATTGAAATAAAGAATGTCCAAAATTACCAATATATATTAATTTATATTTAATAAGATAAGTTATCCAATACTATTACTACTTTAACAAATTTTCCACATAAGTAATATATGTTTACCAAACATTATTATTACTTCACTCTTATTATTATCTTAGACACATTAGTGGTTGAAAAATGGATGGATTACTTTAAAGCTGCATTGAGCTTACCCAAGAGATAAATAGTTGGAACCGCTTATCCAAATTTTTATTCTATAAGACTAACAAATAGTTTACTTTGTACTCGTCTTTATGAGCTCTTATCACTACGATAGAATATGGATAAGATAATGGTCAAATTAAGGCTTTAGTAACGGTATGAATTGTCATCGTAACTGACATTATCAAATCTTTGATAACAATTCCAAAATTGTCATCAAGAAACACACTAAAGAGGAGAAAGTATGACTTTTAAAAACAAGTCTTGCTGAAAACCATTATCAAAAGCAGGTTTCAATATTTGTTTCTAGTCAAAGCCATTATCAAAAGTTAGATCTAAACTATTTTTTATATCAATTTTTAGATCAATGGCAATGACATTATGAAGTGTGAGGAAGTTGAATCTTTCATAGTTACACATATAACTATGTATTATATACACTCAATATATTAGCTTTCAATTTCTTTAGATCTATAGTTTTAGCCATGAGAATTTGAGAAAGAGATTCATATCTATAGGTTTTTAGCCACAAAATTTAGATATGTATATGGAAAAATTTGTAGTATTTTTTTTTATCAAGCCAAAAAACACTTTGTGGGAGGCATTATGTAACACCCCAAAATTTACTATTAAAAAATTTTGTTTAAATCAAAAGGTTTAGCGGAAGCGAAAGATAAAACCGTAAACTCGGGGGCGTTACCGCCACACATAGTACCAGACCGGTACACTTCTACCGCTCCAGTACTAAGTGCTAAGGCTAAAACCAAATAACATCAAGTGCGAAATATTAAAACATGAGTCGACATTTGACATAAATCATTAACGAAACACAAGTCAATTAGTATTTAGAATACGGTTTAGGAGTACAACTTAGGAGTACGATTTCAAAACATGAAGCGTAGCACAAAATACAGCTAAATAAAACAAGTCCCGAAGGATCAATATCCGGATTGCCTACTCACTCAATTCAAGCCTTCCACCCCAAAATAGTATCCGATCTTAAACCTGCACAAGAGATCTGCTCCCCACCATCAGTGGATCATCGCAGGACCCATTCAACCAAGGTAGTATCAGTACGGGTCCAATACTGAGTAAGGACGCCGGTGCGCTAAGGCCAAGCATACAATCATACAACATAACACACATAGCACAATCACATAGGCAACGTGCAATAACACGCATGATAAGGCCTGAATACTTCCGGTGACTTATTCTTTATTCTCATTAATAATATGTTCATTCCACACATATTCTTTAATAGTCCATGTGAGTGCGGGAACCCCACTATTATAGTCAGTGGAACGGTCACGAGGGCCATGCCCTGCCACTATTATAGTCAGTGGACCGGTCACGAGGGTAACATACTCTGCCACTATTATTTACCGGTGGAGCGGTCTTGTCCCGACTCATAAGGTGTTCCACTGTAAATGTTTGTATCTTTCCCATGTCTTATCATTATTCTGATTAGTTTGTTGAGCACGGAATCCCCCACTATTATAGCCGGTGGAACAGTCACGAGGGCCATGCCCTGCCACTATTATAGCCGGTGGACCGGTCACGAGGGTAACATATCCTGCCACTATTAGTTGTCGGTGGACCGGTCTGGGTCCGGCTCAACATCTTTCTCTGTAAGTGGTTAGTGTCTTAACAGATCTTATTCAAAGGATTTTCACCCTTGACATGCATAAATCATTCTCTTAATACTTTACACATCACAAACAATAAAATTCCACATTCATAACTACACTTTAATCAATAATATACGTGATAACACCAAACAACTCTAAGCAGCCATAACCAACCCTAATTGTCCACACCAAACTGTGGTTAACCACTCTTAACCCTATTTTACCATAACAACCATACTTAGCCATCCCAAACCTTAATGATCCTCAGCAAATCACAATTAGCTACTCCAACCCTACTTAATCACAACGACCCAAAGTTAATCACTCCAAACCCTAATTCTGTCTCCTCCATACCCTTATAATACTCCACGTACTATTCTCCGTCCAAAATAGTTAAACACCCAAATAATACTTGCATTACCTTCCTTAAATCCCAAATCAGCCTTTCATACGTAAATTTTGCTCCCACGCAAACGTTACACATCCCATGTAACCTCTCGAACTTTTCACACAAACCTTAAATCCCATACAATCATTAACTCCCATACAAAACCCTAACTCTACCATGCAAACCCTAATACCACCATACAAACATTAATACCACCACACAAACCATAACACCACCATGCAAATCCTAATACCACCATAAGCCATTAATACCACCATGCAATCATTAATACCACCATACAAACCCTAATACTACCATGCAAACCCTAATACCACCATACCAACCATAATACCACCATGCAAACCCTAATACCACCATGCAAACCCTAATACCACCATACCAACCATAATACCACCATGCAAACCCTAATACCACCATGCAAACCCTAATACCACCATACCAACCATAATACCACCATGCAAATCCTAATACCACCATGCAAACCCTAATACCATCATGCAACCATGAATACCACCATGCAACCATTAATACCACCATACAAACATTAATGCCACCATACAAACCCTAATACCACCACACAACCATAAATTAAACTCTCCCACGCAAAACCACAAAAATCATAAATCAGATTCCCACACGAACCCTAGAATTCTCATTTTATTCTTCCACTCATGATTCATTAAAATAATTAGATCAACTCACCTCCCTTGGTCAATCTCCTTCCCCATCCTCCTTTTTAATCCTTTCTCCCACACAAAACACATCAACTCCCTCACATGCATGTCTTACAGGATCACGACACATATCATCACATATACATAATACACATGCCATGTAAACATACCACACATACTTCATCTCCATGTCATGCACACACAACATAATTGATAATGATAAACGTAGGGTACGTAGCATGCGAAACACATAATACATATATACACACAAAATGCCTTAGTTACGTCCTTACCTAAAGCGATGTCGGGCTTGGAGCACGCTCCTACCGCTCCTTAGGGTTTTGGTCGGGGTCACCTATAAAAGGGGAAAATACTAAGTATTAGTTTCTCTTAAAGTACCGTCATCCCTTATTCTAGTTTAGGATTAGGGTTTATATTACTAAAGAGGGTATTATACAAAAAACTAGGGTTTTTATCTCAAAGTTAGTATATTAGCCATTATTAATCAAAATGTAATTATTTTTGATACTCAGTGTTACCCTTATTTTATTAAACCCATTAGTTCTAATCTTGTAGTAATAGGGTTTATGCTAGCTATAAGAAAATAGTGTTAGTATTAATAAAATAGTGACACTAATGTCTAGTGATAGAAACCCTAGCGTTTTAAGGCCAAGTCTATTAATGGTTTTATAATTGAAATAATGATATTAAGTCACAATACTACAAGTAAACTATTCCTAAGGGTGATAATGATAATAGTTGTATATTCTTGAATAATACCAGGGTTCAAATGCTTTTGGTTACAATAATAAGGTAGTGATAGTAGTAATAATAGTAATAGTTAATAATAGTACCATAGTAATGAGGTTAGGGTTAAAAGCATTAGGGATAATGTTAAGTGGTATGGTAATAAGGTTCAAGTACTCTTCTTAGTTAACAACCCCATGATATTCACTAGCTTGAGTTAAGTAACATGGATAAGAACAAAAGTAGTATTATTATTAGCAAAATGATAAGGGTGTTAAGTATAATAATAATAATAATAATAATAATAATAATAATAATAATAATAAACCTAGTAGTAATAATAATAACAATAATAACAACCAAGTAACGTTAAGCAACATTAATAATAACCATGGTAAGGATAATAGAAATAATAATAATAATAATAATAATAATAATAATAATAATAATAATATTATTATTATTATTATTATTATTATTATTACTAATAATCATAAAAATAAACTAAAGTTAGGTATAATAGGAGTTAGGGTTCAAAGGGATGCTAGTATTGGTAAAAATGATAACTTTAATAACAGAGATCATAATATTAGTGATAATAATAATAATAATAATAATAATAATTCTAATAATAAAAGGAATAATAATAATGATAATAATAAGTATACTAATATTAATATTAGTTAAACTTAGTAGTAGCTATATAAAAGAAAGGTTAAGGTTTGGGATGAGTGGAAGACCACCTAGGGTCGGTGGTGGTCCGGCGGTGGCGCGTGGCGGCGACGGTAGCGGTGATGGAGGAGGAGAAGAGAGGAAAAGATGGAGGTGGTGGTTAGATGAGAGAAGAAAAGGGGAAGTTTGATGTGGGGGAGGAGACAACAGGGAGAGGGGAGTGGAATGAGGGTGGTGGCGTGAGAGGGGTGGCGGCGCGCGGTGGTTGACGCGGCAGCCGAAGGTGGGGGAGGGTGGTGGAAGATGGTGGAGGTTGGTGGAGAAGGAGGCAGGGAGTAAGGATGGTATGGGCAGGTAGGGGAGGACCTGCTGGTTACTTTGGGAGGTGGAAAGGAGGTTGATCACGGCGGAGGTGGCGGCAGAAGGTGGCGCGAGGCGGCGGTGATGGTTTTTGGGCAGGGAATTTCGCACGGTTGTGGTGGAAAGTGCGGGGAAAGAAAGGGGGCGGTGATGGGTTGGTTGTGTGGAGGGTGATGCAGAGAAGGTTTTGGTGTGTGGCAGTGATCGCGGCGGTTGCTGGCGGCGGCAGAAAGGGCGTCTTTTCTGGCAGGAGCGAGGCAGGGTTTCGGCAAGGTCAAGAGGGGAGGACTTGCCTTGGCCATTCCGGGGGGGGGGGTATTTATAGGCAATTTAGGAGGGGAAAACGACGAAGGGGAGAAGGACGGCACGCGGGGGCAGGTGCGGCAGGCCGCCGTCTGGTGGTGGCAGCCGGTCGCAGGCTTGTGGTTTGGCAGGCTCGTTTGGCGGTGTGTGGGAAAAAGGGAAAGACAACAGGACGCGTGAGGGGTAGGACGGGTGTGCTGGGTCAAATTGGGAAAGAAAGGGATGGGAATGGCAAGGGAAGGAAGGCCGGACAACAGGCTTTGTTGGAGCTGCAGGGCGGCAGTCGCAGGTCGCGAGGAAGAAGACGACGCTGCGGCTGGACCGGCAGTCCAGGGGAAAAAGGAAAGGAAGGGGGCAGGCCGGCCGGTTTGGCAACGGTTATAAAATTTTTAAACCAAACGTGGCGTTTTAGTAAATGGGGGAACAAAACGCTGCGTCGCATCGCTGGGTGGTAACGGTCATAAGCGTCATTAAACGTGACGCGACGTTTCTACGGCTTCGAGGGGTGAAACACGGTGTTGCGGGCGTGTGACGGTCAACGGATGACGCTGGGCCGTGGGAAAGAGAAGAAGGAGGGGATTGGGCCGGGCGAGGCCCAATGCCGGCGGAGAAGAAGAAAAAAGGAAAAAGGAAGGGAAAGAAAAAGGAAAAAGGAGAAAAAGAGGGTTTCTTTAGGGTTTTGGATTTTTGCACAATTTATTTAGAATGTTTTTGGGTTATTATACATTTATATATATATATATATTTATTTTCTTGAATATTTAAAAATTATTATAATAATAATTTAATTCCCTTTTTAGATTAATTTTGGCTATTTTGGGTAAATTTTCCTCCACTTTCATTTTAATTAGAAAAATGTCCAAAATTTTCTAAATAATTTATTTATTACTTTCTCTTTATTTTTCTCAATTAATTTCCTCTTTATTCAGTGAAGTAATTTATTTTCTTAATTTTTCCCCTAATAAATCACTATTTTGCCATAATTCCTAAATTAGGATTTTTGGGGTATTTCACATTATAATAGAATGCATGCCAACAACGAAAATAAGAGAAACAAAGAGACAACGCCAAATAAAAGTAAACATAGATGTGTAGATTTGAAAAATTGAAAGCTAAAATATGAAGAATAACATCGGAATTTGGCACCCTATTCATTTAATTTTGGAAATTGAATTCCTCAAAATCAATCATATTGGGGCATGCAAACAAACATAGTTGCCTAGATCTAAGCTCAAAAGATCTAGAATTAAATGAAGAATAACATATATGTGCACATATAAGGCTACTTTGGGTTCTTTCAACTAAAAACAATCAGTTATATACACTAGATTCGAATAATCCAACATGTATTTCATTTAAATAATCACTAAAACTTAAATCTACCCCTAAAATTTCAATTTCTTTTGATTATGTTAAACAAAAGGTATATTTTGTTGACCTAAGTAGTCTTATTAATATTTTTAATCCTCCACTATCTACTACTAATTTGGGAGTATTATATATGCCCCCTCTCAAGAACACAACATCTTTATTGTTTCTCGACCACTTACTATCTCATTACAACCTATTCTAAGAATTGTTTTGCTAGGTGACTAGATGATGCATCTAAGTTCATCTTGTAGTTACAATTTTACTCTTATACCATTTGTAACACCCCAACCTCACTAGTCACAGATAGTTACTTGGAATACTTTTTGGGATCAATGATTGGCCCCAAAAATTAGCACATGCCTTTTTGAGCATATTTTTATCACCTCATATGCATCTCGAAACAATTCTCAGGAGGTCACCCACCTTTAAATTACTTCAAGTTAAGCATGCTTATATGTAAAGTTTTTTAAAGATAAGTTTTCCAAAAGAAAGCATACATTGTTGATATAGGTAGTCTTGTCAATCATTTTAATATTTCATTATCCACCACTAATTTAGGGGTATTACACCAGGTATTATGAAATGCCTCACCACACGAGACCTTTTATAGAGATTATCAATATCCTTATTACAAAATTCAAGTTTATTGAATGTTCTCAATTTTTTAAAGTTTTCTTTCATTTTGCATTTTGACCGAAGTTTTCCATTGCACAAAATAACTAAAAGTGTCATCCCTATTCTATAAGAAATAAATCCAAAAATACCTATAATAATAATTAATCAAGGAAAGGAAGTGCTTTGCTTCATCTTTGGAAGACACTCTAGATGGTCCCCAAATATTATCATGCACATAGTTTAAAATAGCCTTAGACATTATCTTAATTGACTAAAATTTCAACATGTGAGTCCTATAAAGTGTACAATGCTCACATAGTTATAGGTTTTGGATAATCTCCTTACCAAGAAAATATTTCTTGCTTAAGATCTTGAAGTCTCTATCACTATATGGCCTAATTTGTAATGCCACTTTATATTGTTGGTAATTTACAAATTTCCTAGTGCATTACTAGTTTCCTTGGCCTTATATTCTTCATTTAAGAGATACATGCCATTTATCAGCCCCTTTTAACACAACTAGTGAATCACGAGCCTCTCTCAACACTCCTCCCCTAACCTTCACCTCATATCCTTCTTTATCAAGGGTTCCCATTGAGATCAAATTTCTTTGGAGTTCAAGAACATGCCTTAATTATTTTAATTGAAAAGAAAACCCTATACCATTGCTTATGGTAATGTTTCCATCACCAACCACCAAACATGCCTTATTATTTTCCATAAGAACATGTTATCTACTTAATTTGGAGTATTGACCAAATAGAGCCTTATGTCACATGTGAAATGAGCATATGGAATCAAGAACCTAGGCTTTTACTAGTGGATCTACTAAAACCATCAATACCTTTGAGCTATCATAACCAAATACTGCAACATCTATATCATCATCATTTCCTTTCTTAGATTAACCTTTATTTTGCTTTTTTGCTTTGGAATTTATTTAAGGATAATATTTCTTGAAATGCCCCTGTTATGATAGTGAAAAAACTTCTTTGAATTTTTGGACTGAGATTGTTGTCTCTTGCATTTTTTAAACTCCTTCTGCTAAGTTATTCCTCAAATATTCCAAATCACCCTCCCTAGCCTTTTCCTTTCCTTTCTCCATTAATGCCTATTGAATTGTTCTTCCCTATAAATTTCTCTATATTATATCTTATAGAGCTCATGCTTAGAAGGAAAAAAATGCTATGATACCAATTTTTTAACCCAAAAAAAATGATAGGTAATAAAAACACTAATTGAATTGACTAGAAAACCCATATAGCAAGAACTTCAAGATAATGACAATAGAAAACCAAAAAACTTGTGCTCGAGTATGAACTAAAAGGAACACTTTAAAATAGGATAGAAAAATTTATCAAGACGACAAAATGAAAATGATAATTAACATAGACATAAACAACTAGTTGAGAAACAAAGAAAATAATGGAGAGAATCAAGAAGCTGGTTTTTTTATCGACTTGTATCAAATATACAAAATCTCTCAAACTTCCTTTAGACTGGGTATTTATACATAAGACGATCAGTAGTTGTTAGCTAACCATTAGAAGTAGTTTTGGACTTCAACTACCTAATTAACTTAACTAACCCTAACAAACCCCTTAACATAATCAACCAAGAATCCATTATAAAAGATATAACAAATTTCCTTTTGGCTGGTTGTGGAGGCCTTATTATAGGATTTATATGTGCACTTCTAAGTACAAATAACGCCCTAATATGCATATCCACTCATAACATACTCATTTTTTAACTACCTAACATACACATTTTTGAGGAATACTCAAATGTGAAATCAATTTAGTAATCTTCGATGACACTTTCAATCAAATAGTAAATGTGTGTGTGTGTGTGTTTATTATAAATGTTACAAAACTATATAACACGCAAGGAAATCAACATACATAAGACTAGCCACACTGGTTAATCCCCATTTTGATTTTCATAATATAATATTAAAATATATTAATTAAAAAAAAACTTAAAAATTAATATTAATATAACAAAAAATAAATAAAATCCTGATCCCTACGTGCCCCTCACTTTCTCTTTTCTTTCGCTTTCTGTTCCATCTATACCACACACTCTTTCTTTCCTACTTCTCTTTTCTCATTTTCTTCTTTTCTCCTTCTATTGTTGAGCCCCACAATTTCCTTGGAAAGCTAATTCTCCCGACATATTTCTTTCCTCATTTTTTAAGTGTTGTTATAAAAAAAAGGTTAATTACTATTTAGAAAATATTAGTTATTAATTAGATTAACCTGTCTTTACCCAACTTTGAAGCATTCACTTTCAATTGTGTGAGAAAGTGCTACTCCTCAACTAGAGATACGAGAGATTCTACAGCTCTTAAATGGAAGCTCTAAGAGATTCTACTACTCCTCCACGGGAGCTACATGAGTTTTTGATACTCCTTAGGGAAAGTTGTGTTAACTTCTACCACTCCTCGGGCTATAGCATCATTTAGTGATATTTGATTTTTATCCATTTAGCCTAGCATTAATATAACATGCTACTAAGATTTTCTAGCATCCAAAGTTAATGATCTTGAGCTATTGTAGCATGATAACTTGGCACAACTCAATCAAATGCCCAATTAGGAGGGAACTAATATATGTAGTTCATAGCCATTGTTTTCTATAGAGTAACTAGATGTTTTCTATATAGCTACTATGTTTTTTTTGTGTGTAATCCTGTTTATGCAAGAAAAGGTGAGGCGCTCTAGCACTCTCAAAAATTAACAAATAATAATGAAAAATTACTTAAAGTGTCTAGCTTGTTCCCTATACATTACACACAAATACGATAGATTCACCAATGAATCATGAACTCGTCAAGCATTCATAGTTGGGAGGGGGAGAGAACCTTGGAATTTAAGGCATTGTGGTATGAAAAGCAAGCATCCTAGGAATTTTGGGCATTAGAATCATTGTTACCTTGGGAATATATGGCATGATATTAGGCACAATAGGAAAGGGTGGTATGAGAGCAAGCTTAGGTAACAATGGCTGAGTTATGGGCCTCGTCGGTTGTGGCAAGCTAGGCATATTTGACAATGGTGGAATTGACACACTTGGTATCGTAAGAATAGTGGGAATTCGTGGGAGTTTTGGTTGAAGCATAGTAGTACTTTGGAATAAATGCCTAGCTACTAGACTGATATTATTTCTTGTGATTGAGACGACAATGAAGAGAGCAAAGACAAATATCTTCTTAAATGGTATGGCTATCAATTTGCAAATTATTGACTGAGCTTCTTAGATATGGATTAATTGTTATTTTGTGATTCTTAGGGTGGGAAAGGGAGAAAAAGTTGTCGGTTTTATAAGGAGAGCAACAAGTGTAAGGGAAAATATGGTTGGTAGGTTGTAGAGTGGGACTGTTGAGAAAATTGACAAAAGTTGCTAGTTTGTGGTGTTAGTTTACCTTCTTATATTTCCGTTATTAAGAAATTTCAAATGTTGTTGTCTTTTTATTAGACAATTTGAGAGTTATTAGTAGCAAAATATTTGTTCACATGTATAGGACTCAGATATAATATTTAATTTGATCAAGTTGATACTTTTAAATGTAATGTTTCTAGCTTCTTGTGAACTTATTAGTTGAAAAAAGGAGAAGGAATAGGAATTTACGGGGTGACAATACGAACCACTAAGTAGACAGTTATGGGTATGGCCATGCTTCCATTGACGGGAGGATAGGAGGGTGAGGAGGATAGTAGGGCAAAATAACAAAAATTATGTTTTGTCAAATTAATTATATGAAATTTGATACATTACACTTATTTATTAAAGTAATACTTCATCATCACATTCTATTTTCTATGTTTTGGATTTTAAGGTCAAAGATAACAAATTTTAAGTATTAATTTCTTAAAGAATAAGTTGATTTTTAATATGAAAAATAATTTTTTTAATTTTATATTAAATAATATTTTCATGAAATTATTTATATATTTTATACTAATATATGATATTAAAAATTTATGGTCAAACTTTGTTATCGTTGACCTCAAAATCCAAAACATGACAAATGAAGTAGGATAAAGAGGAGTAATATATTAACGGTCATGATTTATGAAATATGATTGCAATCAATAATTGATATATTTCTATGACAATGTTTGGTGTTTGTTCACAGACCATTGCCAACTTATTTTCAAACCGTTCACCAAACTAGACTAGTCATAGTCTTACAATTTGATTTGGTCGATGGTTAGCGAAATTATGATTTTGTTAAAAATATGGTTTGGTTATGATTTGTTGGTTCGGGAAAAATTTTAGTTAATTAACCACTGATCATTATTACTGTATTTATTTAATAAAGAATAATATATATCTACATCTATCCACCTACCCTTTTGCTTCTATATATTAATATCAAATTGCATGTGGTCTATTTATAATGTAATATGATCGACTCCGATATGTTTTTAATCGTGTAGTCTATATCTTAATAATTTGTATTGTTCTAATTTTTTTTGAACGAGATTATATTTGATTTAAGTAGTAAATGTGAGTTTTTAACTATCAGAAGTTTCAAGTTCGCATGTCTCTCCTTCTCTATCGTTATTGTAATGCTTTTACGATGTTGGTATATTTTGTAATTGTCATCATGAACCTTTATGACAAAAAAATAAAAAAAAAATGAAAATTTCCTTCTTAATCTCTACATATGTTGAACTGTTAGAATTTCATTGTTAGTGAATTTACGTGAACTCATGTAGTTGTAAACATTGTTTAATGATGCATAAGTATAGGACGGAACAACATATACTTTTTTTTTTCAAAACGGTCTTTTAGGTAATTTTTTTAATATATTATATGATCAATCCATAATTGAACCAAATCAAAATTTAAAATTATGATCTGGTTTGGTTATTTTGAAAAAAAGAAAAAAAACAGAAGAAGAAGAAGAAGCTAGCTTTGATTGGGTTAAAAAACAACTAACCGTAAAAACCTGGTTTATTTTTATTAAGGTAGCAAGTCGCAATTATCCGGACTACAGACACACCCTTTTTCGAAAAAGGGTAGACATATAACAAAAAGGAATTACAATATTGTTCTCAACAAATTAAATAGGATTTGATTCATAACGTAAAATAGTATTGGTTCCTAGGAATGGATAATAATAATTATTGTTTAAAAGTAATAAATTTTCATTATATATAATTGGATATCAATTTATTGAAATGTATAAAAAAAATCATAGCTATATTTTTCACTGAACTGGTAAAATAGACATCGTCTTCTATTGAAATACGAGTTGATAAGTGATAGAAATGGAAGCATTAATTCACATTAAATTGTTTTTACCTAATTTGTAATGAATTTAGGTATCCGATCCCCATCCAATGTTAGCAATAATAATATTAAGATAAGGGTAAACAAGAATTTCTTTGGGAACAAGAAAGATATATAGTAACATGCAAACCGCGCGATAGAAGTGCACAACAATTTGGTTGGTGTGTAAAAGTGGAAATCGATGGGTAACTTAAGGAACATATATGATATTAAAGTTGAAAAAGGACTTACAAATCATAATGCATATATAGAGCAAACGACGGTCTCATACAACAGGAAAGACCAGTGAATGCCACATATAGCTTAAAAATTATTACTTTCGCAAACTAAAAATACATCATATCCATTTATCAGCCCTCAATGGACAGAAACACAGGGAACCGTATCAGTGAGAAACAGGAAGGAATGGTGGATATATATATCTATATATATGTAAGTAAAGGTGACTGCAGCAACCATTATCTTCTCAATGTGATTAGTTCGGAGTTGGAGAAAAAAGTGGAGCAAAAGGATCACTTTCGTCATCGCCAGGGGCGGGGGCATCGGCTGTAGCAAACGGTGTCCAACTAGGGACTTCAGGAAATTGGATGCTTGCTGGGTTTGGAAGACCCAGACCTGTTGGTTGGCCAGAACCTGACAGAGGTGGAATTTGGCCACCCGGAAAACCTGTTGTAGTTGGGAGGCTTGGTGTTATTGGGAAGCCCAGTGGCATCATAAGACCAGCTGGTTGTGGGAAGCCACCAAAGTCAAGCATATTCGGTAGTGGTGGCATCTGGAGGAGGTGGCGAGCTGCGAGGCTGACACTGGTTGTTGAGCATAAGATCAGAGCAATGAAGATGACCAACGACGGGAAGCGAGTGCTGCTGGGAGCCATAGTGCTTATGCCTATTTATGTATGCGCCAGGTACTTATGTAGCAATCGACTCTGATTGATGTTGTAGAAATTCTTATGTTTATGTGTTGTGTGTTTGGATATCAAAGACTCGGCATCGGGTTTATATAGGGATGGAGGAGGAGGTGGTGGTTGGAAAAGCCTGGGAACATTTTCAAGCATTTTCATTGAATTGCCGCCAATTTGAGAAGGAAATAGAGTAGTAATGAATGAAAAGTAGTAGTGTGCAACAATTCAAAAGACTACGTATATACGAACTCGATCTTTTTCTAGTCTTTTGATCTGAAATTTATTAACGTGCGAATCGAATCTCCTTTCTTGTTGGGAACTACGCACACATGCAAGAATCGTGTTATCTATTTCATCATCCGGCAGGGATGGCAATTTTTCCCGAGTTCGGAATTCCGTCGGGGATTCTTCGTTCAGGTTTGGATTCGGGGAGAGAATTTGGAGATCGGATTTGGATTCGAAAATTATTAACGAGGATTTTTTCGGGACTGAGCGGGGACGGGTTTGGGGTCCCCATCCCCGAAACCGCCTAGAAATTATATATATATATATATATATATATATATATATATATATATAATTTTTTGATAGAATATAAATTAAAAATATAATATAAAAAAATAGTTTGAGGATCGGGTATAAAGTCGGGTTTCGGGGATCGGGTCGGGTTTTAAGAACGGGAAATAAATCGGGGATGGAAAATAGATCGGGGATAGATCGGGTATGAGAGTTTGATCTCTGCGGGGATCAAGTCGGGTTTAGGGATTATTTTTCTTATCGGGTTTGGAGATGGGACCTGCTTCGTTGCCATCCCTAATCATCCCAATAGTAGTATATCACATCTCAGTTCTAGTCTTGCATCATGTATAGGGATAAAAAATAGGACTACTACAATTTTTTAAACATACAATGTATACTTCATTGCATTTAAAAATCATAGATATTTGGAAGTAGGGATGTTCAATGGGTTGAGTTAGTCATAACTTCTATAATCTAATTCCTGAAAATAGATTTATGGATTCGATAGACTGGATTAGTATTTTATAAAACTTCACATATATTAACTTGCAGTAGGTTATAAATTAATATGGATTATTATGGGTTAGCCCACCACTTGTTATGGATTACCATGGATTAGTGAATATTACATCTACTATACCAAAATCATAACCACCACAATTTCATTTTAAACGACCTTTGGATGGACCGTTTTTATTCTAGCCTTCTCGGACCCAACAAACTACACCAGACCCTGCCCAACCCTATCTTACCTTAAAGCAACTCCACTCAACCCCACCCAACCTTGTCCGACCTCTATTCGGTCTTACCTAACTTTGGCCTACCTTAACTTGACTCCACCCGAACCCACCCTAATAAGATTTGACATTGCCCAATGTGACCCAACCTCACTTCGTTTGATCTCGAAATCACTACAACAAACTGGTGCATTAACGACCGATTTAGCGACCAATTTTTTTTTTGGTCGTTATTGATATATTATTAACGACCACCGTCAAAAGTCGTCGTTATTGGTATATCTATTACGACCAATATATTTTTTGGTCTTTAATAATTAATTTTTTGGTCGCTAAAAACATTTAAGTATATATATATGTTTTATAATGATTTTTTTTTCAAATCTCTGAAATCCAAAAAAAAAAAATAAATCTCTTAATTCCTTAAAATTTCACAAAAAAAAACCTGAAACTGCACGCCCAGCCCGGCTTGTATTTCCCTCGTCTTTTGCCTTTCATATTTTGCCCTAAACGTCGACCTTACACCCGACCCCCGACCCCCGCCGCAACCATCATTGCGAGTTCAACATAGCTCGACTGATTTCACCACGGAAGGAATTTTCGGTTACCCAGGAATTTCTCTCGTAATCATTCTTCTGTCATCAAGGATAAAGATGAATTTCCAAGTCTTTGCCACTCTATGCCGCAACGGCCTCGAGCTACTCTTTCTGCTGCTGAAATCCAAACCGAGTAAGTCTTTTTGAGTTTTAACCTAATGGAATCGGAAATTGGAATTACTGTGATGTTTTGTTCATATGTCCGTGGAGAGATGAGCTCACGTATATGGTTTCTGTAGTATCTAATTCATTAGTTCCCTGTTGTGTTAACTGTAAATTGAGTGTCGGAAGTTTGATAACTTTGCTTTTACGCTCTCCTCTAGCCTCCACACTGTATGTAATGTGAAGAACGGAGGGTGTGTACTTCATTCTGAATGGGCAATTTTTATGCCGTCTTCGGTTACCTTCATCGTTTAATGGTACTCATGTTGGACTTTTTCCTGGGAATTTGTTTTTATCATCTAGAATTAACAGCTCGAGGCGAATACTGGTTATCAAATAATGAAAGAGAAGTCGCTTAGCCCCGGAAAAGCTTTTGTCGAAGTCCACTGGATGGTTTTAAATGATGCATCTGCCTAGGATTGCCTGTTGTATTGGGCTATACTTTATGTTGCTTTGTAGTTATTCGCTCCCTTACTATTCCGCTCTTAAACATCTAGGCATAGTTCAGATATTCTAGAATGTAAGTGAAGCTCTGGCCATGAGCTGCTATTCTATCGAATTTTCTCTATGCTAGGGTACATGTTCACTTTTGTCTAGGTAAAAAGCCCTGTGAAGCCTGGCTAGCTTAAAACAAGGAGGTTTAATGCTAAAATGAAAGTTTTAAGCTGATATATTACGTGTAATTGAACTTGATCTATGGTTAAATTTTCAAGATTTGTTTTCTGTCGAATAGTTTTTTTCAAGATGGAGCATTCTCACATCGCTGAACATAGTTCCCGGCCTTAGTGCCTTTTGCTGCCTACAATAGTAGACTAGAGATATATAAGCGACAAGGGAAATTTGGTTCACAAAGTAATATTTGCCAAAGAGGATATTGTTCCAACATATCATCCCCGTTCACTTTTAGGAACTGATGAATGCTGTGGAGCCATGATGATATTGCAATGACTTCTGATTGTTGAATTTTAAAGCATCTGCAGAGAATTGAAACATGATGTTTAGACATTTTTATATGCATTCTGACATTGCAATGTAGTTGACCTTGGACAGTTGGCAGCACTTCTGGTAAAATTGAGAAAAAGGCTATAGATGAGATAGGTTTTTCTTCTTGATCCCCCAAAGGAGAAAGAGAACAGATTGGTTCAGCTGATTTGATCTAGCAGAAGTGCAAATAATTTTTTCGTCTTATTTCTGTCTAGTTTGGGCAAGTGGATACAGGCTTTTCTTTTGTTGATGTACAATTTTTGAATGATGACTTTGAAGCATTGGATTGCTATTCAAGATTACTCTTTCACATATTATCAAAGATCTTGTTATTGCATTACTTGTTCAATGATTTTGAAATTAAAATATGGCTCTTTATTAATATGGGGAACACTGACAACAAATATGTCTTAATTTTTCTACAAAACTAATGCTATCCGTTCTACCATTTGGCATTTGCTTCTTGTTGTTATTTGATGCTGCAAAAGCAAAATTTGGTTGTTTGTCCTTGCTGAATCACTGTGCTGATTCTGTTTTCCTACAAATATGCTTGTCTAGCTCTTCATCCGCTCCCGAGATTCTTCCAAAAGGGCGTATCTATCATGAGACTTATGGGTGTCAAATGAATGTCAATGATATGGAGATTGTTCTGTCTATAATGAAGAATGCAGGACACACTGAGACAGTTGAGAATCCAGAGCATGCAGAAATCATATTTATTAACACTTGTGCTATCAAGGACAACGCAGAGCAAAGGGTATGGCAGCACTTAAATTACTTTTGGTTTCTCAAGAGGCATTGGAAGAATAATGTCTCCATAGCAATTGTGGTAATAACTTCTCCTTACTTTGTTGTGTTCGATAATTGTTTCTTTGTAATTCAGTCCTGAGCTAGCAACATAGCAATTTGAAGTTGTTTAGTTCATAATACAAAGATGAAAATGACAAGGGCTGACATAACCATGAAAACAATGCATAAATATCATTCGGAAATAAGAAGGGATGCTACCTTTTCTTTGTGGCACGTTTAGGGAATTTACTGTTGAGAAATTGTGGGCGAAGAAAATTGTGTTCAAGATTTGTTTACCTGGATTTGAGGCCCCCACCCCCTTTTCTTTTCACGGGTAGTAAAAAACATGTGCTATTTTTCTGGTAATAAAGACATGCAATGCCATATGGGCTAGGGAGACTGCAATATGATGCATGATTTTAAAATTTGAGATCCTAGTAGCTCTGTGGAACCCTATGATTGTTCTTGCACCTGCTTGCATTTCTAAGCTTCTTATTATACAAATATGTTTGTAGCACCTACTTAAAAGATCTTTTCCTTTTATGCTACTCAGGAAAATCGTGCTTCCTCTCTGTGCAATTTATATAGCATTGTATATACTGTTGGCCTGTCGTAATAACCACTGAGGTCATCCTTTCAAATCATATATCTCCTTGTTTTGTATAAAACTTTGGTCTGATGTGATTGAAGATCGTGCTTTCTGTCCATATTTTCCCTGTTACCTATATTCCTGTCTGCAAGCAACCTTTCCGTCCCCAGAGTATGAGAAGAAGAGTAACAAAATGGGAAATTGGCGGAGGGGGTGTTGAGGGAGATGATCTCTGACTTTCTGTCTTGGGTGTTTCTATTTATTTGTTACTCAGATCTTGCTGCTGCATGATTGTGCATTGCTTGATCATTTCCAGCCATCTCTCTCTGCAGCCATCTCCGAAACAATACCAGCTACATCGATCGATGTGTAGAGACCTGTTTATACACTAATGCTATACCTTTTTTTTATTATTATCATTTTTTTTACTTCTTTTGACTTCAGCTCATTAGATGTGCCCAACTATGGAATTAATTCATATTTGCTGAAGCATTAAATGATCAGGAGCAGTATGGTAAATTAAACCCAGATGATCTTTAAGCTATTGGGCATCATAAATGAAGAGAATTTACCCACATAATCCAGTAACTGAGGGTAAAATCGGCAAGTTTGGCATAACTGATTCCCTGCATCACAAGAAATATTGATTCACTATAATGTGCTACTACTACTAATTATAATAATATTAATAAATAAATGCTAGAGCAGTGTCCTAAATTAATTTCTGTAAGATCAGTTTGAATTATGAGAATGTGACTTTAAGTGGTTAAGGCTATAATTTGGA
The DNA here is from genome assembly GCA_039764185.1 of Tamarix austromongolica. Taxonomy (NCBI): domain Eukaryota; kingdom Viridiplantae; phylum Streptophyta; class Magnoliopsida; order Caryophyllales; family Tamaricaceae; genus Tamarix; species Tamarix austromongolica. The sequence goes on from CM077811.1 coordinate 15,497,758, forward strand.
CCCCATTATGGTTTATGTAATATAGTAAGAAACTATAGCTTTTTCCGTGAATCCGTGAGACATAAATTATTATAGTGATTATCATCTGTGTCCTTATCATCTCTTCTCTGTATACTATTTGATCAGGTGAAATCAGGGATTCAAGGGACAACCAGCTAGATCACCTGCCATTGAATGTAAGCCGACTAATATTGATGCAATTTCTACCTCTTATTAGATGTTTATGATTTTATTACATTTGATCAGCTGTTGATTATTGCATGGTAATGTCTTGTTATAATCGGTTCAATGGGTAAGCAACAATGAACTTCCAGATAATTTGACAACACCTTGACGAAAGGCTTGTTTTATAAGTTTTTCATCTTCTTCAAGATTAATCAACGAATGAACTTCAAACCTGATGTCATCTTTTGATGTTCTCTTGAGTTCATTCAGTTTCCATCATATCGCTCCGTGTTTTAATTTAAAAGTAATTTAAGAGATTTTTGAAAACCACTCACATATAAAATTGCCCTTAACAAAGATGACATAATCTTCCTAGTAACAATCATCATCATACACACACTTATTTAGCTGAGATTATCATATCTTCTATTTCAAGCTAATGAGCTTATAAGCCTTAAGCATATAACAACAACATTATTGTATAATATAATCCTAAGGATCACATAAGCAAAATTAACTAATATCTACGATACGATATATATATACCAAAAAATTAATTACAACGAAAAAACTAGCTAAAAGAAATTAAACTACAATAACAATTTTAATGACAACAAAGCAATGATAAAAATAACATAGTGATAATTTCTTCTCTTGAAAAAATGTAATCAAAGCATTTTTTTTTTACCAGAGGTAAAACACTATATAGCACATAGTCAACTAATTAAAGATATGAAATATAAAGATAACTTAACTAATCATCATATATCAAAAAACATTAACTAATGAAATCGAAAAAACTACTATAATAAGAAACTTGATAGTATATTACTTTCACTGCCACTTTGTATATTAGGATCACAACTTTTTTTATTTGATACTTATATTAATTATTGTTTTCATATTTCTGTTGTTGCAGATTCAACTCATTTTGACAAGCTGACTAAGTATATTAGATTCGGTGAATGGAACGATTAATTTTTAGGTGATTGCTTATCATGATATTTTTGTAATGCAATGGCATCCTTGTAATATATTTATATTTGATCAAATATTTTGTTGTACCAGACATTTGATACAAACTATCTATATGAATATTTAGTTGATTATCTGTAGGCAGGTATTTAGAAAATTATATCCATATGTTAAAAGGGATATATATGTATACAGGTACAGGAATTGAGAAGATTGAAATGGATATATATATATATATATATATATATATATATATAGACGGGTGCAGTCTTGAAAAGAATGTTGAAATGCCGATTATATTCTTGAATGTATAATTATGGCATTTGCGACCAATAAATTATGTCGCTAATAATAAATATATTTTAGTAGCGAAGAAAAAATTGGTCATTATTGGTGTAATAATTTTATATTTATTTAATTATAAAAAAATTTAATCACTAATATTATTTACAATGGTGTATTTTGTTTGTCGTTATTGTTTATAACGACCAACATTATACGTTGTTGCTATTGCTTATAGCGACCAATATTATATATCGTCGCTATTATTTTAACGACCAACATTTTATGTTGTCGCTAATGCTTTAGCGACCAAAAAATTTCGGTTGGTCGTTAAAACCTTTAGCGAGGGAGCAATAACGACCACTGACGACCAACAATTTATTTGGTCGTTATTACCATTAGCGACCAAAATTTGGCCATTAACGATGAAAATTGTTGGTCGTTAAAGTCCTAGTTTCCTGTAGTGAATCACCTAAATGTGAGCTAGGTAGGTCCAAACCCAAACTGTCAAGTTAGCTCAAAATGACTCGAAACTGAACCAACCTAACAAATTAATCTAATATGATCGGGATCTACAATGAAGCAAACCCAGAATCGACTTGACTAATAAAATAACTTGAAATGACCCAAAACCGAAACTAACTCTATTAATAAAATAACTCAAAATGACTTGACCCGACCAATAACTAACTCGCAAAAAAAAAGTGTAAAGAACCTAAGCCGATAATGACGGCCCAATCTACTACAATCCGACCTGAACCCTAACTTCCCAACCTTATTGCCACCTTTTGGTAGAGGTGGTGATAAGTTTGTTTGTTTATTAATTCACGGTGACCCATGATCAACCTGTCTAATCTATAAGTTATGATAGGTTGGGTTGAAAATTATTAATCACTTACTCCAACCTGCCATGGGTTAGACCATGGATTGTATAGATTATATGGATTAAGATATTATGGGTTAGATTAAACCATTACTACCCATTTGAATAGTCTTAGTTGGAAATAAAAAGAAAATTTATTTTTAAAAAGGAAAAAGACTAGATTTACTCAATTTTCATTGTTTTAAAAGTTGAATTGATCTCAAATCAGTTTTATGTTTATTGATCGACCCAACAATTAAACTCAGTTGAAATAATTATTCATATTAGATTAATAAATATAAAATTATAAGTAACATTTAGTTACTTGCAAGTATGATGTAGAGGATTTTGCAATGATTAGAAAATAAAATCGGTTGATATAACCGGATATTAGAAGTTCCCTAGGTACAAAACTATCCAATTTTAAAATTAGTATATCGATCGAAAAAAATCGGATTAAACCAGAAAATTGGGGTTGAACCAGTTGACCTAGAAAAACCAATGATGTTTTAGCTATGAAAAAAATCAATGTTAAATGAACCAATTAAACCGGTATCGACTTGGGCCATAACGGGATTATACCGAATAATGTTTTGGATAAATTTAATTTTTAATCAAGCATTCGGATTGATTGAATTGTGAACCAAGAGATCTAGTTCAGTATTTAAAACATTGCAATTTTGTGGTCGTCTTTGATTTACGTTAAGTAGGAGATGACATTCTTTTTGTTTACATTTAATATTTTTCTTTTTTATGTGAGGAGAAGAAAAATAGAGGGTAACATTTATTTGAGGTGTCTCTTATTAAATAATACTCCAAGTTTTTTTTTAGAAGACATATCATAATTAGTGGAAGCAAATCGCATTTACTTTTAACATTTTTACTTATTACACCTTGGCAACCCAAAAATAACAGTTCCGAGGAAACCACGTGACCTCACGTTTCCTTACGCATGCTAATCAATTTCGGCGTTGATTGTCATGGGATCAAGGGAGCTATCAACAGATACATCTTGATAGTATCGTATATAAATATATGAAGAAAAAAAAAACGGACGCTTGTGTCAATTTAGTCAATCGTAAATTTATATATATGAAATTATAATGTTACAACAACAATATATTGCATGCAATGAGATCAACATACATAAGAGGAACTAAAATACACTCCCAAAATTAACAAACAATAATGGAAAAACACTCAAAAGGTGTCCAACTCGATCTCTAGTTATTTATTTATTACACACGCACAAATATGATAGGATCCCCAAGGAATTAATTAATCATGGACTAAGGCTAAGCAAACGTCCTCAGTTGGAAGGAGGGGAGAAGCCTGGAATTGAGGGCATTGTGGTAGGAATAGCCGGCATCCCGGGGATTTTGGGCATCGGTGGCATTGCCATCTTGGGAATAGGCGGCATGGTGGTAGGAAGGGGCGGTAAGGGGGCAGGTTTAGGCAAAGGTGGCTGAGTTGTGGGCATCGTTGGCTGTGGCAAGCTCGGCATATTTGGAATTGACACCGTCGGCATCCCAGGAATAGTGGGCATTGGTGGGAGTTTTGGTTGAGGCGAAGTAGTACTCTGGAGCAGATGCCTGGCTGCTAGGCTGACATTGATGCTTGAGATCGAGACGGCAACGAAGAGAGCGAAGACGAAGATCTTCTTCATTGCCATGGCTATCGATTGATTCGCAAATGGCCGACGGAGCTTAATTCTTGGTTACCGATTGACTGTTATTGTGATTTCTGGGTTGGGAAAGGGAGAGCAGGGTGTTGGGTTTATAAAGGAGAAGAACAAGGGGATAACGGCATCAAATAAGGTTGGTGGGTTGCAGAGCAGGATTGTTGAGAAATTTTTTTTGGCAATAGTCGCTAGTTTCTGGTGTTGGTTTACCACCTTATATTTCTGATTGTAAGAAATGTCAGATGTCGTCTTTTTATTGGACCATTCGAGAGTTTATTCTAGTACGTAGTACAATATTTGTATGTCCAGGACTCCCATGTATGCTGCCATACACAAGTAATCTCTAATTTGGTCATCCATGGTAATTATAGGGACAGCTGCCATGCCAGCCATATTCCCTCGTACACGCACACTAAATTATCAGTGGTTCATCTACCTTAGGAATTCATTTTCATCGAATGGACTTATTGTCAAGTTATTTGATAAAATTAAGATAAAACCTGCTCCCACAAATCAAATAAAAAATAAAATTAAATTAGAGGGAAAAAAATTTAATAATAATAATAAGAATTCTGCCTCCCCTATTAGACCAAGGATTTATTTGATACAAAATTTAAAGGTTAATGCATAGTTAGAGACTAAGGAAGTAATATTTACTTAAGAAAGGTGGGTAAATGACTTCTTTAGATCATCTCCATCCTTATCATCTATTTTATTGTTCATTACCTTCTCCAACACCCTAAATAATATTACCATATTATTATTATTATTGTTGTTGTTGTTGTTTTACCTATTTTACCATCCACCTTGTTTTACCTACACATATTTATCTTGTAATATAATAACATAATATACAATTATATCATAATCTTTTGATTTCTATTGTTTATGAAAGTATAACTTTAATTTTTGAATAAAATGATAATATGTAATTTATCACTATTAGGTATGCCATGGAAGAGGGCAATACTACAGTATTAAAGATGGCAATCATAATATTGCTTTAGTATAAATAATCTAATGGGGCGTTAAATATGTTACAACAACATTTTGCCCTCCTTGATACTTACAAAGAGACAGCGAGGATAAATCGCCTTCTTAGTTCTCAGAAAGTACAACAGCATTAACATTTTGCCTCATTTGATACTATAATTAAATTTTGAAAAATACATTCACACTTGATAATTGTCATTACTCTGAGATAAAGGCCGTACATCAAACATTGCAGGCGTGATGCTGATAGTTATAGGTGATCTTCAACTGCAAACATCCTCTTTTCCTTCCGAATCCTATCTCCTTCCCTCTGGCCAACATCCACCAACCACTCCCCAACTACCGGCGTTATCTCTATTGCCGGCCGTACCCCTCGAGCTTACCGACTTTCCGTCGCCATTTTATCGGCGACCGTAGCATGTTGGTTGATTATCTTTTCTTTCGTTGTCTCGCTCTGTCGTCGTTTTCTTACTACTAGTAAACAAGATCGACTAGAGCCGCTTGTCATCCATCGCCGCTGATCACCGGTGAAGAATGAGATGCTGAGTTGGTTCTGTAACGGATGAGATTTTACGGCATAATCTTTGTCGAATCAGTGTTGTGAGACTCAGTAAGGTCAGGAGAAATAACATTTCGCCGTATCAGAATTCAATTAAGCCAACATTCAAGTTGAATCCAGTACCTATTTTGTTTAATTGAAGTTTGATTGTTATAAGCCGAATAGGTGTCGTTGAATTGAAATAGAATTGATCGAGATGAATTTAACTTGCGGTGGTTCAAAATAGAAGGTTGTGCATTTCGGTTTTGTTGTAGAATTCAAATCCAATGAATTATTTTTTGTTTAATTGAATATTCTGCTCGTCATAATCCCTCCACCATTTGAATAGAATTCAAATCTTTCGAATAAAACTATTTATTACTTTGAAATTCATGTAAAACTACATGAGTCTAGTTTATTTAGCCATCTTACTATTAGGTATGAATTAGCCTGTTCAGAAGCCAAGGGATGAACGGATAAGGGTGACAGTGTGTGGCGGAAATTTTATGAATCCGAGTTTAAAGTGTGATACCAGAATTAGGAAGGCTTTCTGCACCCTCGCATTCTCTCAAGTTGTGATAGATTACAAAGAGCAGGTGTGGGCTTTTGCTCGTTAAGTGGCAGATGATCAGCCCATGATGTGTTGCAGAAAGTACTTTTGTTTGTCTGCTACTACACAAAAACACGCGGGCTTATCTCGCTGTGGATATTAACAGGATTTGGGAAATGTAAAGCAGGTTGTTACGGGCCGCATCGAAAAGTCCTGAGGTTCCACTGGTTTTGAAATAATTTAGAATATCATGTTATAATCTAGATAAATATGGAGAGATATATAGAGTTTTATATGCTCTCACATGGTTTTAAAAGATTCTAGAGGGGGATGTCTTCAAATCCTTCTCCACTTGTGTAGATAAGTATGGATAATTCTAGAAATCCTAAGGAAGACTCTAGAAATCCTAATAGACTATTCTAGAAACTACAATGGACCTATTAAACCATTCTAGAGAGATCCATTAGGCCCGTATCTACAACTTCATGGGGGAGGGGAATGGGTGGGTCTTCTCCTATAAATAGAGTAAGGTAGAGGTATTTGAGAATCATCCAGCAAAAGTTGTATTCAGAGCTTCTCTCTCTATAATACAATCTCCATTTCTCTCTCTAAAAGCTCTCTTGTGAGGGGTTTGGTGTGGTTATATCAGAGACATATCTAGCCTAAGTATTGAGTACACTTGAGGAGGAAGGCTAATTTAATCTCTCAAATAGTAAAAAAAGACTAAGGCCGCACATAACTAGCTAGACTTGGTGAAGAAGTCGGTGCGTAATAAGTGGTATCAGAGCGCGGTTCCGATGACCCACAACCCTGAATCATCACAAATGACTCAAGGTGGTGATGTTAAGAAGAAAAAGAGGTCGAAGTCTACCTCCAAATCTCATTCCCCGAGTTTGGAGGAACTTCTCGAGAAGATGAATTACTCTATCACTATTTTTCGGAAGGATATTTCCACCTTAGAGGGGAAGGTGGACGGGTTGGAGAAGGAGGTGGAAGCCTCGGCCACCCATAAGGAGGTGCAAGGGCTAGTCGATTCCCTAGACACCAAGGTCCGCAAGGAGATGATGGAGGTCCATCATAAACTCATAGCGGATATAATGACCCGAATGGACTAGTTAATGGTATAGAAAGTTGTCCTAAGGGATCGGCTTGCCAATGTTGAGGCCGAATGTGCCCGGAGTAGAGAAGCGACCCCCCACGAAGTTGGAAGCTGGATACATCTTGACCGCACAAGTACAAGGGTTTGAGGAATGCTAAGGAGATTGATAATTTCCTTTATAGCATCAAAAGGTACTTTTCCACCATCTATTTACTTGATGATAGCATGAAAATTACTCAAGCTACCTTTTATCTTGAGGAAGATGCTATGTTGTGGTTGTGTGCTCATCATCGAGATATTGAAAGGGGTTATTGTGTAATAAGCGTGTGGAAAGAGTTTAAGGTGGACCTCAAGAGGCACTTCTACCCGGCTAATGCCAAGCTAGATGCTATGAGGAGACTTTGGAATCTCAAGCACATGGGGATCATCAAAGAGTATATTAAGGCATATAGCTCGTTGATGTTGGCGATTCCCGACATGCCCAAGAAGGAAAGATTGCTATACTTCATGGACGGGTTACAATCATGGGCCGAACAAGAGCTAAGGAGGAGGAATGTCCAAGATCTCCTCGTAGCTTACTGGGAAGCAAAGTCCTTGATCGAGTACAAATTTGAGAAGAGGGACAAGAGCTGGAAAGTTAGCTCTAACAAAGGTGGGGGAGGTAAGCCCCACAAGACCAGTCCAAAGCACCATGAATCCAAGGGCAAGGAAAAAGGAGAAGGATCATGGAGGTAAAAAAATCTTCAAGTTCAAGCAAGGATGCTTTATGTGTGGAGGCAATCACTTCCTTCGGGATTGTCCCCAGAAGAAGGCCCTAAGCACCATGATAGTAAGCTAGGCCGAGAAGGGAAGCTCTAGTGAAGTTTAGATGGGGTCCTTAACCCTACTCAACTCAATCAGCTCCTAGCCAAAGGAACAAGCTAAGCGGTTTATGTACGCGGAGGTGAAGGTGAAAGGTGTCACTAGTAAAGCCTCGATGGATATTGGAGCTTCTCACAACTTTCTCAGTCCAAAGGATAGGGGTGTGCAAAATCGAATATCCGTATCTGTTCGGATATTTTTTTTTCAGATATCCGCTTCGTATTTTTTAGACCGGATAACCTGAATGCGGATATTCAAAAAATAATGACCGGATATGGTCCGGATTCGGATATATCCAATATCCGTATGAAAATACTATTTTATCAGTTGTAATAACTTTTGCTACAATATTTTTAAAAATAAAGATTGTATATCAATTAATATTCATATCTATATTCATATAAATATCTTATTTTATCTAAAAGAAGTATTAAAATATTATTATAAATATTTAAAATATAAAAATAAATAAAATTTTAAAACTTAAAACTATAAAAACATAATAATATGATGTATTGTTGAAATAATCAACAAAATATCGTATATTTTTTCGAATCGGATAATTCAGTAAAAAATCGGATATCCAAATGACGGATATTCTTTTGGACTAAAATTGGTTCGGATATCCGAAGTATCGGATCAAATTTTTAAATATCCGATCAGATTTTTGGATCCCGGATTTTTTGCACAACCCTACCAAAGGAGGCCTAAAAGATGGACCTGAAAGTCACTTGAGAGACGATACGTATGAAAGTAGTCAACTCTAATGCTAGACCCATGCTTGGGGTAGCTTATGAAGTCTCAATCACCCTTGGTTTATGGAAAGGAAAGGTAAACTTCACAATAACCGAGATGGATGACTATGACATGGTGCTCCGTATGGATTTCATGGATGTGGCAGCTCTACCATGCGTTTAGAGAAGGAACAACAAATTCATGTTGTTCCCTTGGCATGATCAAAGATAGAATCCCGCTTACTTTCAACTATGCAATTCTCCAAGGAATTCAAGAAGTGAGAGTCTTATTACTTGGCAACTTTGGTAGAGGAAGAATCCTCCGAAACTATAGAAGTGCCTAAGGAGATTGAGGAGGTACTTTAAGAATTCGAGGACATGATGTCGGATGATCTACCAAAGAAACTTCCACCTCGGAGGGAGGTAGATCATGCCATTAAGTTGGAGCCAGGTACATCACCACCTGCAAGAAGAACTTATAGAATGAGTTCTCCAGAGTTGGAAGAATTAAGGAGGCAATTGAAAGAGTTGCTTGATCCTGGATTGATCCGATCGTTGAAAGATCCTAAAGGTGCTCTTGTGTTATTTTAGAAGAAGCAAGATGGGTCATTGAGGATGTGTGTGGACTATCAAGCCTTGAACAAAATCACAGTAAAGAACAAGTATCCTTTACCTCTTATTGATGATTTTTTTGATTGACTTGGTAGATCAAGGTACTTAACAAAGATGGAATTACGCTTGGGGTACTAGTAAGTGAGGATTACTAGTGGAGATGAAGTAAAGACGGCATGTGTGACAAGGTATGATTCCTACGAGTTCCTTGTTATTCCTTTTGGTCTTACAAATGCCCCAACAACATTTTATACCTTGATAAATAAGATATTCCACCCGTATTTGGATGATTTTGTGGTGGTCTATATAGATGATATTGTGGTCTATGGTGAGTCCTTGAAGGTGCATGTAGAGCATCTAAAGGTTTCCTTCTAGTTGCTCCAGGAAAACAAACTATATGTGAAGGAGAATGCTCATTTGCTCTCATAGAAGTGAAGTTCTTATGCCACTATATCAAAGATGGAAACATTGGGATAGACCCAACTAAGGTCCGAGCTATCCAAGAATGGGAAGCCCTAAAGAATGTGTCAGAGTTTTGAAGTTTCCTTAGTCTGGTCAACTACTACTGCAATTTCATCCCAAGGTACTTGGGACAAGCTACACCTCTAACCAACCACTTGAAGAAGAAGGTCCCATGGAGTTGGGATGAGAGTTGTGTGAAAGCTTTTGAAGAGCTGAAAAGGGTAGTGATGGAGGAGCCGGTCCTATGCTTGCCCGACTACTCAAAAGAGTTTGAAGTTCATATAGATGCCTCCGGTTATGCCATTGGAGGGGTGATTATGTAGGAGAGGCATCTAATTGCCTTTGAGAGCCATAAGCTGAATGATAACGAGAGACACTATCCTATGCATAATAAGGAGATGACGACTTTCATCCATTACTTACGGGTATTGAGGCATTACTTGAAATGCCCCGAAAATTTCTAATTTTATAAATTATATTTAAATGAGGTTTTATTAGAAAAATTATTTAAATAAATTATTTTCATTAAAATAAAAGGATATTTAATTAGGAAAAATAAAGAAGGAATTTATTAGTATTTTAATTAGGAAGAATTTGGGTATTTTAGCTAATTAAGCATTTTATTTTGAAAATAAATTAAATAAATTATTTTATTTAAAATAATAAGGATAAAATAGTTTCAAATTAATATTAATTTTATAAATAATTTAATTAGAGAAAATTAGGATGTTATGCTAATTAAAAAGGAATTTATGGAAAATCTTTCAAAAATCCTTATTTAGCCTAAAAAGTGATTTAAATATTATTTTATTTAAATATTATTATTTTTAAATATATCAAATATTTTAATTAATTTAAATACCCAATATTATTATTTTTCCTTTTCCCCTTTTTCCTTTTTCCTTTTCTTCTTCCTTTTCTTTTTCTTTCTTTCCTTCCTCCCCTCCCTCGAATTGGGCCTGACGCGGCCCAATTTCCTTCTCTCTATTCTTCCCCTGCCGCGGCCCACTTCCGTTGTTTCTCTTGTTTTTCCTTCGGCATCCAGAGCGCTGCGTTTCGTCCCTTTTATCCCTTAAATGCGTCGTTTCACTTAATTCCCACCTCCCTCGCGCCCGACCGCCCGGTCTGCCTCCCTTTCTTTTCTTTTCTTTCTTCCCTGAGTCGCCGGTCCACTCCTTTCCTCCTCTCCCAACCCCTCGCACCTGCCAGCCCCGACGCACCTGCAACTCCCCGCCGAAAATGGCGGCATCGGCTACGAGAGGTCTGACCGGCCGAGTCACCTCTCTTTTTCTTCCTCTCAGCTCGCACATTATCTTGGAATAATCAATTACCCCTAACTCCCGCTCATTCTCTCTCTCTGGCTTCGCGAAGGTTCGACCCGACCCAAGCTTAGGTCGGTCGATTTCTGTCACCGGCCGCCAAAACCATAGCAATAAATCTCATCCACGCGACTCCCAAAACCCTAATAACCCATCTAAAATCTATATATAGCCTGGTTGTGAGTGTGGTCGAGACTTCTTCCTTCCGAAACCCTAAGTGAGAATCGCCCACCACCGTGACTTCAGACGCATATTCCGACGCCGATAGCCAACCCCAACGCCACCACCACATCTCAAATTCTTCGTTGAAATTCCCTCTAGCTAACCATACCATTTTCAAACTTCGATTCTTCTCGCACGGGCGTCCATAACCGTGCAAAGTTTGCTTCTCATCTCGCCCAAAATCTTGACCCCGAGACCTTAAACCACCGCTCGCCGACACTTACGCTGCTTCTGCCACCCTATAAACCACTCAAAATCTTCTACTAAGTATCCTCCATCGAACCATAAGCTTAGTTTATTTTTCTCCTTATCCCTTCCCTCTTTTTCTTCATTTTTACCTCTCTTAGATCCATTTTCCGGCCACCTCCGGGAACCACCGCCAATTCCACCTACACCCTCCGACTCAAGGTGATGTCATAGACATTTTAAGTACTTAGTTTCGATTTATTTATAATTATCCTAATTTTAGCAAAATGTTAGCATTAATTCAACTTTTATTATTATTATTATAATTATTATTATTACTAATATTGACTGCATTTTAATTTCTAAATTTTGTTGACAGGTCTGGGAGTATTTTTGAGTAAGATATATTATTCATCTCGGCCTTTACCTATTTAATTTAATTTTTGCATGTTTAATGTTATTATTAATAATAATATTAATATTATTATTATTAGTGTAATTATTTAGTTAATATTGTAATTATTTCAGGAGGATTATAAACCTAAAATTTTAACTAAGTCTCGCACATTTGCTTTTTAAAACTATTATTAACATTTTAAACATTTTTTCTAATTATAATAATATTATTATTATATTTATTAACTTTATATTATAAGTATATATAATATTAATATCATTATTACATTTTTGAATAGTGTTATTATTAAATGGGTTGATTTTGAAAGCCACCTTGTAATTTTAAGAATTTTGGTATTATTAATATTAATATTCTACTAATAAAAGTGTTATTAATAATGTTTTATTATTATTATCATTATTATTATTATTATTATTATTATTATTATTATTATTACTATTATTATTACTATTATTACTATTATTGTTATTATTATTTTGGTGAAGGGTAAAAACCCTTGTATCACCACCCTTTCGAATGAAAACAATAATTTATTTGTACTTTAAGTAATATTTTGTATAATTAACTATTGTGTAGTATTGTTTTAATTAAAAACAAAATCTTAGAATAATTTAGAGAATAATAAAATTTTATAAGGGAGCCTAATTCTAGTATACTTTTATTTAATAGGTGAACCTAGTCTAATCCCTCAAGAGGAATAGGAGCGTGCACCAAGACCGGTGTCGTATTAGGTAAGGGGTGCTAAGGCCTTTTTGGGTGCTTATTTGCATTATGTGATTCGCATGCTATGTATCATATGTCTATCATTATTATTTATGTTATATACGATGTGATGTGGAGTCCACGTATGATCTTGGTTTATTATATGGCATGGGTTTTATTTATATGTGATAATATGTGATTTGGCCTTAAGACATGCATGTTGGGGTTTGCACGGTGATATTAATATTGCATGGCAAATTTAGGGTTTTGCATGAGAAAGGTGGTACGTTGCATGGCAATATTAGGGTTGCATGGAAAGGTGATACGTTGCATGGCAATATTAGGATTGCATGGAAATATTAGGGTTGCATGGAAAGGTGATACGTTGCATGGCAATATTAGGATTGCATGGAAAGGTGGTACGTTGCATGGCAATATTAGGGTTGCATGGAAAGGTGGTACGTTGCATGGCAATATTATTAGGGTTGCATGGAAAGGTGGTACGCTGCATGATAATATTGGAGTTGCATGGAAAGATGGTGCGTTGCATGGTAGTGTTAGGTTGCATGGAGGTGTGGTGTGTTGCATGGGAGTTAGGGTTTGCATGGAAGGGTGACTTACATGGAGCTAGGGTTGCATGGGAGTCAGGGTTGCATAGAAGTGTAGTTTGCATGGAGCTAGGGTTTTCATGAGAGCTAGGGTTTGCATTAGAGCTGGGGTTTTGTATAAAGTTAGTCATGCATATTTGGGCATAAGTTTTGAATAAAATACTTAAGACATTAATCATTTAAAGTGGAAGATTGTTGAGCCGGGTCCAGACCGATCCACCGGTCAGAAACAGTGGTGTGGACTTTGTCCCGCAAGTGACCGATCCACCGGCGAATAATAGTGGTGTGGACTTTGTCCCGCAAGTGACCGGCCCACTGGCAATAATAGTGGGGTGACTCGAGCTTAACAAAAATAAATCATAGTTGCCAAAACATTTAAAAGATACTAATTACTTATAGTGGAACACCATGTGAGCAGGAACCAGACCGATCCACCGGTCAGAAATAGTGGTGTGGACTTTGTCCCGCAAGTGACCGATCCACCGGCGAATAATAGTGGTGTGGACTTTGTCCCGCAAGTGACCGGACCACCGGCAATAATAGTGGGGTGTTCCTGTATTTACATGGATTTGAAAAAGGCATGGTGTGTATCGACTTTTGATAAAAGATTAATTAAGAAATTAATTTGGATTATTGGGCCTTTGTACTTTTACCTGAATTGTTCATAAGCCTTTATGTTGTTATGTTGGATTATGCCTTTTATTAGTTTATATGGACTATGTGTTTACGTGTTGGCCTTAGTGCTCGGTTACCTTACTCAGTACGTAGCGTACTGATCACCCGTTTCATGGGTGCTGCTCATTCCCACGAGTAGAGGGCCCAACTGATTTGGTGCAGGTAGGAGATGTTTATTTTGATGCGATTGATATCCATGGGTCATCAGGTGGGGCCGAGTGATGATTGGGCCGAATCCGTATCAGAGTGGCGTGGCCGGACTTCCATTGAGATTTTTGCTCCTGTTTTCCTTAATTTATGTTAAGCACTTCCAAATAAATTTATGTTCGGAGTTATCTCTCTCTTCTTTGAAAAACTAACTCTCGTAGTCTGGATTGAATAAGGACTTGTGCGTGTTTAATTTTCGTATTTATGAATTTGAACTATTATTAATTTTTATGAGTTATTTTCTTTAGCCTTAGCACTTGGTACTGGAACGGTTTGAGAGAACCGGTCTAGTACTAAGTGTGGCGGTAACATTCCCAAAATTCACAGGTCTGAAATATTTCTGTTTTAATTACTTCTGCTAAAAAAAAATAGTGAATTTTGGGGTGCTACATTACTTGTTGGGGAGTAATTTTGTGATCAAGACTGATAATGTTGCAATGAAATACTTCCATAATCAAAAGAAGTTGAGTCCCAAGTACGCTCTTTGGCAAGATTTCTTGGCTAAATTTGATTACAAGATGGAGTATAAGCCAATAAGTGCCAACATGGTGGCAGATGCACTAAGTCGGAAGGCTATACTTGCAAGCATGAGCAGGCCTACAGGGAACATCCTGGATTGAATCAAAGAGGGGATGTCTCACGATTCCTTTACTTAGAGTTTGCTGGGAATGGAAAAAGAGGAGAAGACTCAAAGATTTTAGAAATCGGATGGATTACTCTACACTGTGGGAAACTATCTATATGTTCCAAGATAGGGAAGCCTTTGATGGGATTTGATGAAGGAGTGGCATGATTCAAAGTGGGCTGGACACCCAAGGATGAGATGCACATTGGTGTTGGTCAAAGATGCTTACTACTGGCTGCAGATGAGGGATGATATTGAAGGGTTTGTGTGGACTTATCTTGTGTGCTAATAAGATAAGAACGAGCAAAGATGCCCCGCGAGGTTACTAGAGCCCTTACCCATTCCTGAAATACCTCAAGAGAGTGTTTCTATGGACTTCATTTTAACATTCCCAACAACCGAAGGGTATGGATTGATTATGGTGGTGGTGGATAGGTTAAGCAAATATGGGACGTTCATCCCTGCCCCACGGGATTGCATGGTGGATTAGTGTGCACAATTGTTCTTTAAGAATGTAGTGAAGTATTGGGAATTATAGAAAATCATTGTTAGTGACAAAGATCCTCGCTTCACTGTGAAGTTTTGGAGTGAGTTGTTCAAGCTGATGGGGTCTGAGCTGTACTTCTCTACTAGCTTTCACCCACATACCGATAGACAGACATAGAAGGTGAATGCCTTAGTTGAGATGTACTTGAGGCACTTCGTAATTGTGAATCAGAGAGACCGAGAAAAGTTGATGGATGTGGCTTAGTTCTCCTACAATTTGTAACGAAGTGAAGCTACAGGGCAGAGTGCTTTTGAGCTCGCTATGGGACAATAGCCCCTCACTCTGCACACAGTGCAACAAGGCTATAAGGGGAGTCATCCTGCAGCACACTCATTTGCTCAAGGATGGCAGAAGCAGCTTGATCTAGCCAAGGCACATCTATAAAAGGCTTCAAAGAAGATGAAAAAGTGGGCAGATGCAAATTGAAGACCTTTGGAGTTTAATGAAGGGGACTTGGTTTTGGTGAAGCTGCCACCCCAAGTATTCAAGTCTTATCGCCAAGTGCACTAAGGCTTGGTGAGACGATATGAAGGGCCATACCTAGTTCTAAAGAAAGTAGGGAAGGTGTCCTACCTGGTAGAGTTACCATCGAAGTTGAAGATTCATCCGATCTTCCATGTGAGTTTGCTTAATCCCTACCATGAAGATAAGGAAGACCCAACAAGAGGAGAAAACAAGCATGCACCACATGTACATGTGACATCCTTCAATCACAAGGTTGAGAAGATTTTAGACGATCGAGTAATCAAGAGATGAGGGATACTGAATTATAAAGAGTATCTCATCAGATGGAAGGGGCTACTTGAGAGCCAGAACAGTTGGGAAAAGGATGAAGACTTGTGGCAGTTTCAGGAGGCCATTTAGAGTTATCTCTCTTCTATCATCATCGAGGACGACGATGGCTTCAGTGGGGGAGAATGTTACGGACTGCATTGAAAAGCTCGCATTGAGGTTCCACTGATCCCAGAATAATCTAGAATATTGTTGTATAGTATAGATAAGTATGGAGAGATTTATAGGGTTCTACACTCTCCTAGATGGTTCTAGAAAGTTCTAGAGGGGGATGTCTCTAGATCCTTCTCCATTTGTATAGATAAGTATGGATAATTCTGGAAAACCCTAAAGAAGATTCTAGAAACCCTAATAAACTATTCTAGAAACCACAATGGACCTATTAGGCCACTCTAGAGAGATCTATTAGGCTCATATCTAGAATCCTTTTAGGGGAGGGGAATGGTCAATATTTTCCTATAAATAGTGGAGGGTAGAGGCATTTGAAAATTAATCATCCAGCAAGAGTTGTATTCAGAGCTTTTCTTTCTATAATACAATCTCCCTTTCTCTCTCTAAAAGCTCTCTCTTGAGTTCTCCTGTGAAGGGTTCGGTGTGGTGGTCTTGGAGGCAACTCTAGCATAAGTGTTGAGTACACTTGAGGAGGAAGGCTGACTTCATCTCTTTAGGAGTGAGAAAAGACTAAGGCGGTATGTAGCTAGATTTGGTGAAGAAGTCGGTACATGACAATGTGCCATGAAATCAGAAGACAGTTCCTTAAGTATTCATTAATTAATTTGCAGGGCTTTTCTCATATACTAGAATGCAAAAATTATGAAATATACTGCTGTCTATACGGATTGCATTTGCCAAATGTAAATAAGGTTAAAAGATATATATCTAATTCTTTGGAAGGAAGTTGATGGTTGGTTTGGACTGAGTTTAGGTGAGGTTAATAGAAGTTCACTTTTGTATTAACTTTGTCAGGCTAATTTTTTTAGGGATTAACCTAGATTATGTTAAATACTAACATTAATTTATCCTAAAATTATTGACCTCTAAATTGAAGGTTGAAGAAAGTTAAGGCTAATCTCTTAATATTTTTGACTATTTACCTCTATTCATCACCTCAATAAAAGTAATATTATACTTTATTCACCTAAGCTAACCTAATTAATATCCTAATTCATCTAATCTAAGTTCAGCTATCTAATTTAACCTAACCTAAATTCACCTCGATGAGAGAATGATAGAACCTGCGATTGATACCCCTGTTCCTCTTCTAACAGAAAGGTAAATACTCAAGAAATTAATGAAACGATAAAGATAATGAGAAGTTGTATTGATTTTCAGTGTATAAGAACAACCAGGAATTCGAGGCCCTGGCACCTCCCTCTCACAGACCTAGCAATATTCCCCCCTTCTCCTCGCACCCCCGACTCAATTTATCCCCATTCCTGCCCCCACGTCACTAACAAAAAAGGATACTAACAGACAACTAATAACTGAAAAGATTTCACCCACACAGACTCTGTTATGACCCGTCACCCCCCGCATAATAATAAAACCAATTATAAAATAAGCCTGCAATAAACCCCCCTCTTCTCGGCCCATAACAGTGATCCCATACATTTCACTCCATCTTATTCCTTCTGCCCCTCCTCATATATGTATACTTCACTACAGGCCTATCATTACAGCCCCCATAAACTTTCACCTTGTCCTCAAGGTGGAAGGATGGAAATTGTTGGTTCAGCTGCTCAAACTCCTCCCAAGATGCTTCGAATTCTGGCAGATCCTTCTATTTAATCAGTACTTCCAGCACCCCCTTATCAGTGTACCTGAGGCCAGCTACTTCCTGTGGTTCCACTCTCCACTCCAATTCTTCCGTAAGCACGATAGGGAGTGGTTGGACCTGCTGCCCTTCCCCTAATGCTTGCTTGAGCATCGAGATATGAAAAACGGGGTGGATGGTTGGGGATTCTGGTAGCTTCAGTCTATATGCTACCTGACCAATCTTTGCCTCCACTTGATAAGGACCGAAGTACCTTGGTGCCAGCTTTTCGTTAAGACGCTTAGCTAGAGATCTCTGTCTGTAAGGTTTCAGTTTGACATACACCCAACTGCCCACATCTAATTCCTGATCACGCCTCCTACGGTCAGCTTGAACCTTCATTCGAGCTTGAGCCCGCTGGAGGTGCTGCTTGAGTTCTGCCAAGGCTGCATCTCTGTCCTGTAACTCCTGTTCCACGGCTTCAATAGGAGTGCTGCCCTTCTCATGCCGCAACAGAGGGGGAGGCTCCCGACCATATAGGGCCTTAAAAGGCGAAGTCTGAGTGGCCGAGTGAAACAACGTGTTATACCAATATTCTGCCCAGGGCAGCCAACGCACCCACTGCCTTGGTTTATCCCTTGCAAAACAACGGAGATAAGTCTCCAAACTACGGTTAACTACCTCAGTTTTCCCGTCCGTCCGCGGATGATAAGTTGAACTATAACGGAGAGTGGTTCCCTGCAGCTTAAATACTTCCTTCCAAAAGCTGCTCACAAACACCTTGTCCCTGTCTAAGACCATTGATTTCGGCACACCATGAAGGCGCACTATTTCTCTGACAAACACAGCAGCTATAGACGGTGCATTAAAAGGGTGTTTAAGGTGGATAAAATGAGCATACTTCGTTAGACGGTCGACCACTACCATAATGCAATTAAACCCCTGTGAGGAGGGCATCCCCTCAATGAAGTCAAGTGAAATATCCTCCCACACTTGCTGGGGAATGGGTAAGGGCTACAGCAACCCTGCTGGGCTCATTGCTTGGTACTTATTCTGCTAACACACTGCACAACTAGCTACAAACTCCTGTATGTCCCTTTTCATCCCCGTCCAATACAGCTCTCGGGCCATTCTTCGGTATGTTTTCAATACCCCTGAGTGTCCTCCCATTTCCCCTGCGTGGAATTCAGCCAACAACCTGGGAATCATGGCCGACTTCGCTAGAATAACCAACCGTCCCTGATATAAGAGCTCTCCTGCCCTGAGGGTATAACCCTGCTCCTCTTCTAACCCATTCAGTAACCTTAGTTTCAGTGGCCCCAAACAGGGGTCAGCTTCTATTTCAGATTGCAGGGAGCACAACAAATTTGTCCATGCAGTTGAGATAGCAGATAGAGTGGAAGCTTCTAGTCGGGATAATGCATCCGCTGCCTTATTTTCATGCCCCGGTCGGTACTCTATCTCAAACTTATAACTCCATAGTTTGGTAACCCATTTCGCATGTTCCTCTGGAATCACTCTCTGTTCCAACAAGTACTTCAAACTTCGCCGATCCGTCCTCACCTTGAACTGCCGCCCTACCAAATAATGCCTCCATTTCTGTACTGCTAGCACTATAGCCATCAACTCCCGTTCATAAACTGACTTCAATCGTGCCTTTGTACCTAGCGATTGACTGAAGTAAGCAATGGGTCGTTCCTGCTGCATCAGAACTGCTCCTAACCCAGTACCGGAGGCATCGGTTTCTACCACGAATGGTTCGTTAAAATTTGGCAACCCCAGCACTGGAACTGTCACCATGGCCTGTTTCAGCTGCTCAAATGCCTGTCGTGCCTCTGCATTCCAGCGGAAGTTGTCCTTCTTGAGTTGCTCGGTCAGTGGCGCAACAATCTTCCCATAATTTCTAACAAACTTGCGATAGTATCCTGTTAATCCCCAAAACCCCCGTAGTTCACGTAATGTCTTGGGCAATGGCCACTCCATCATGCTCTTCAGTTTGGACGGGTCTGCTGCCACCCCCTTGGCAGATACTATGTGCCCCAAATAATCCAGCTCCGTTTGCCCAAACGTACATTTCTTCTCATTCACCGTCAGCTTGTTTGCCTTCAATGCCTCGAACACTTGCTGTAAATGGCGAATGTGCGTCTCCATATCTGGACTGTACACCAGTATATCGTCAAAGAAAACTAATACGAATCTTCGCAGGTAGGGCCGGAACATTTCATTCATTAAGGCCTGAAACGTGGCAGGGGTGTTTGTTAATCCAAAGGGCATGACGAGAAACTCGTCGTGTCCTTCATGAGTTCGGAAGGCAGTCTTGTAGATGTCCTCTGGACTGACTCTAATCTGATGGTATCCTGATTTTAGGTCCAGCTTCGAGAACACTGTTGAACCGTACAGTTCGTCTAGTAATTCATCAATCATTGGTATTGGAAATCTGTCTGAAACCGTTACCCTATTCAAAGCTCTGTAGTCCACACAGAAGCTCCAACTCCCATCTTTCTTTTTGACTAGAAGCACAGGACTGGAGAAGGGGTTGTGGCTGGGCCTGATCACGCCTGCTGCCAACATGTCTCCCACCAACCTTTCAATCTCATCCTTTTGGATTTGTGGGTATCGATGGCCGGGTTCTTATTGGTTCAGTTCCTGGCAGCAGAGGGATCTTATGATCTAAATCCCGAGAGGGTGGTAATCCCTCTGGTTCCCTCAAGACCTCTGGGAAGGATTGAATAACAGCCTGCACTTCCAGAGCCACCTTCATGGATCCTCCATTGTAAACATGTGCAGTTAGGGCACAACATTCCAATAACATCCCCTGTTTCTCCTTTCCAATCGTTCGCAGCAATGATTTGAGAGAAACCTGCGCTCTACACAGATCCGGATCTCCCTTCAATGTGACTGGTGTCGTACCCAGCGTGAAACTCATCTTTAATGACTTCCAATTAACCTGCATAACCCCCAGTTTTTCTAACCACTGCATCCCTAAAATGATATCTACACTCCCTAGCTCCAAGGGTAAGAAATCTTCCACAATTACTATCTCCGACAATGTTAGAACCACTGCCTTGCAGATTCCCGCAGCCTAGACTGAATTTCCCATCCCCAAGAGTACCCCATAGGGATGGCAACGGGGCGGGTCGGGGACGGGGACCCCATCCCCATCCCCATCCCTGAACCCGATAAGGAAAATAATCCCCGAACCCGACCAGATCCCCGATATTTTTTCATCGGGGATTCCCCGACCCGATCCCCGCGGGGATCAAGTCCCCATACCCGACCCGATCCCCGATATATTTTTAATCCCCGATTTATTCCACGTTCATAAAACCCGACCCGATCCCCGAAACCCGACTTTATACCCGATCCCCGATCTCATCCCCGATCCTCAAACTATTTTTTTATATTATATTTTTAATTTATATTCTATAAAAAAATTATATATATTATATATATATAATTATATAAAAATATATATATATATATATATAATTTCGAGGCGGGTTCGGGGATGGGGACCCCAAACCCGTCCCCGCCCCGCCCCCGAAAAAATCCCCGTTAAGAATCCCCGAACCCGAACCCGATCCCCGAATTCTCTCCCCGAACCCGAACCCGAACCCGAACCCGCGGGGAAAATTGCCATCCCTAGTACCCCATAGGTTGCGGTAGCTGAAAGTGGTAGATTCAAACGACTGACCAGGCCTTGTGCAATGAAGTTGTGAGTTGCCCCACAATCTACCAATACCACGACTGTTTCCCCTTTAATCTCCCCTCTTAACTTCATTGTTCTGGGGGTAGTGAACCCCACAGCTGAATTCATGGAGAGTTCCACTTTTTCCCCTACCTCTTCTGTCTCTGTCGGTGCCGGTATCTCCTCCGCCTCCTCCTCTTCGTCCTCTTCCACCATTAAAACCTGTAGCAGCCGGTGTCGACACCTGTGTCCCGGTGTATATTTCTCGCCACACCTGAAGCACAATCCCCGATCCCACCGTCACTTCATCTCGGCGTCCGACAGTCGCTGGAACCCTGTCGATCGTCGGCTTCCCTGAGATTCCTCCATTGATTTATTTGCTGAGGTCTGGTTCATTTTTTGCGAGAGTGGGGGAGAAGGATTTCGACCCATCGGAGAGGGCGGGTATGGATTTTGGGTTTGGTTTCTGGGGCTGTAATTCGAATAGGAGGGGAGGGCTAATTTGGATCCAGTCCCGACCGCACCCCCATTGGTGTTTGGACCTGCCCGCCCAACTTGTAAGACCCTGTTTTTATCTTCCACTAATTGGGCCGCCTCCATAATTTCGGTGAGCCCGTTCGGCCTCATTAACCTCACCTCGGCCCTAACTGCCGGTTTAAGTCCATTCAGAAAAGTGCTCTGGAGCACCTCTTTCGGCAGCTGTCCTTGCAGCGGTGCTGCCAATAGCTCAAAAGTTTCCAAATACTCCTCCACCGTGCCGAGCTGCCTGATGGCCAAAAATTTTTCGCACAGGGTCCCCTCGTGTTTGGGCCGAAAGCGAGACAGGAACACCTCCTTGAAATTCCTCCAGCTGGTGAACTTCTTCCCTTCCTCAGCATACTAAAACCAGGCCAAAGCTTTGCCCTCCATGGCCACCGCCACTGCTTCCATTTTCTCCATTTCCGGCAACTGGTTCAAGGTGAAATATATCTCTATTCGAAACAGCTAGCCATCCGGGTCTGTGCTGTTGAAGATTGGAAACTCTAGTTGACATGCTGGTCGATAGTCACTTCTCCGTTCTTCTCCATCCTCTATTGCTGCAGGCGGCACTCCACCTCCTACCTCCAACCTTTGCTTCTCCGGGTTGATCGACGAGGAGTTTCCATTCTCTGGTCGATCGGGGAGAGGTAACCTGGACAATATGGCTTCCATTTTTCTGTCCATCGAGCCCAGTTTTTCCTCGATTGCAGGTACCTTCTGAACTACTTCTCGAACTACGTCCAACTCTCTCTGCCAATCCTCTTGAATGAGCATCAAATGTTCTTCCATTTTTGCTTCCAAGTCCTCTATCTTCTTAGGTGCCATCTATCAAGATCGTATCACTCTGATACCACCTTGATAGAACCTGCAATTGATACCCCTGTTCCTCTTCTAACAGAAAGGTAAATACTCAAGAAATTAATGAAACGATAAAGAGAATGAGAAGTTGTATTGATTTTCAGTGTATAAGAACAACCAGGAATTCGAGGCCCTGGCACCTCCCTCTCACAGACCTAACAATATTCCCCCCTTCTCCTCGCACCCCCCGACTCAATTTATCCCCATTCCTGCCCCCACGTCACTAACAAAAAAGGATACTAACAGACAACTAATAACTGAAAAGATTTCACCCACACAGACTCTGTTATGACCCGTCACCCCCCCGCATAATAATAAAACCAATTATAAAATAAGCCTGCAATAAACCCCCCTCTTCTCGGTCCATAACAGTGATCCCATACATTTCACTCCATCTTATTCCTTCTGCCCCTCCTAATATATGTATACTTCACCACAGGCCTATCAGAGAAACTTAGGGCATGAGCAATACTGTTCTTTATTCAATCCAAACTTGCGTTGAGAAGAACACAGGGCATGAACATTATTGTTCCTTTAATATTAGCAGTTGCCTGTTCCTTGACATGAGCCGAGTCTTCGCCCACTAACCATACCTGAAAAATGTATCTGTTGTCATGTTCCATCAAATCACTGCGTCGTAAATTAGGGTAGCTTTTCACATATATTGAATGCTTATAATATGACGCCTAATCGTTTTCAGTCGTGCAGTAGTTTCTTCTGGGCATGTACGTATTCTTGGCATACAGAGAACTATACGCATCTCACTTTTTTGTTGTGCACGCACTGTGTACTTGTGCGTATAGGGTTGAGTAATGCTTCCTCATACCTTCACTTGCTTCAATATTATATTATAATAGGAGGCGGCTGCTATACCTATGCAAGTGTAGGTATTTGCTCTTGGCTTCTGTATGTCGTCTGATCATGCTCTACCATATTTGCACATTCTTCTTGTTCGCACATATAGTTCAAAGCGTCATGCCTCTTCATAAATATTCATTAAGCTTGAATGCGTATTTAATTGTGTAATCAATGTTGACTAATACTCATAGGAGATCCTATATAATTTGACGGAGGTAAGAAATGGATGAATCAAAAGCCACTGCAGCCTCAATCCAACCACCATCATCGCTAAGAAAGCTTACAGATATCAATCTATCCATGGAGATGAAGTATGTGAAACTCGGCTACCATTATCTTACCTCTCACACCGTATACGCCTTCTTCCTTATCACTGCAGCCATTATTATTGCTTCACAGCTGCTAGCCTTTTCCCTCCAAGACGTTTCTCTTCTCTGGGGTTATCTCCATTCCAACCTCAGACTACCCATGATCCTCCTCTTCACCCTCCTTTTATTATTCACCCCCATATGCTTCCGCCCCATCGGTCCTCCTGTTTACCTCGTAAATTTTTCCTGCTACAAGCCAAGGCGGTCTCTGAAATCCTCAAGACATCATTTTATGGAGGTAGCGCGGAAATCAGGTTCATTTTCAGAGGATGCTCTTTCTTTCCAGCGAAAGATTCTCGAAAGATCTGGCTTTGGTGACTCCACTTATGCTGCCGGCACATTTCATAAATACCCACTCGACTTTACCGTTGAAGCGGCGAGAGAAGAGTCTGAGTTGATGATGTTTGGTGCTATCGACGAGCTGCTAACCAAAGCTTGTATAAAAACGAGCGACATAGATATCTTGATTGTGAACTGCACCGTGTTCAATCCTGTCCCGTCTTTGTCTGCAATGATTGTGAACCGCTACAAGCTCAGAGGAAATATTCTTAGCTACAACTTAGCAGGGATGGGCTGCAGCGCTGGCATAGTCGCCGTCGATCTTGCGAAGGACCTCCTTCGCGTTCATCGAAACTCCTATGCGTTGGTTGTCAGCACGGAGAACATAACTCTGAACTGGTACTCTGGCAACGATCGATCCATGCTCATTACTAATTGCTTGTTTAGGATGGGTGCCGCAGCGGTACTTCTATCCAACCGGCCATCGGATAGCAAAAGGTCCAAATACCAACTGTTGCATGCCGTCGGGACACACAAAGGGGCTGACGATAAGTGCTTTGCATCTATCACCCAACGAGAAGATTCGACTGGGAATATCGGCGTGTCGCTATCGAAGGATCTCGTGGCCGTCGCGGGCGAGGCTTTAAAGACCAACATTACCACCTTGGGGCCGCTCGTGCTTCCCGTCTCGGAACAGCTGCTCTTCTTCGCCACGTTAATGGCGAGGAAGTTGTTCGGAGTGAGAATCAAGCCCTACGTTCCCGATTTCTCGCTCGCTTTCGAGCACGTCTGCGTTCACGTCGGAGGAAAAGCCGTGCTTGATGAAGTGGAGAAGAACCTGCAGCTGACGGAATGGCACATGGAGCCGTCGAGAATGACGCTATATCGATTTGGTAACATCTCAAGTAGCTCAATTTGGTACGAGTTGGCCTATTCAGAAGCCAAGGGAAGAATGAATAAAGGTGATAAAGTGTGGCAGATAGCATTTGGATCAGGGTTCAAGTGTTATAGTTCGGTATGGACGGCTTTGGCAACTGTAGACCCTACGAAGGAAAATAATACATGGATGGATGAAATCCAGCAGTTTCCCGTCAGTATTCCTAGTGTGGCCCCATTCTAAAGCTCAGTTTCACTTCCTCCAGATATAGTTGGTAGCAGATGCTGGCCGGCTGGCCTACCTGTTCCTATTCCACTAGCGGAATAAAGCACTGAAGTTGCCGTCTTAAACTACGGCCTGGCTCAAAGGAATGCAGGGGCTACTTCTTGGTGCAGTCTTTGAACGGTGTATAGCCAAAGTTTACATGGACTGTGGTGCCTCATACTTTTGTTGAAGTCCGCCACTTAATCTGCTTCATATATGTGGATGTCACTGCCATCGGAAGAGAAGTATTTATCGGCTTTTAAAATAAGATTCCAAAATATGCCATACATCTTCTATGAATAGAAAAGTAGCAGGGAAGCAAATACCAATTCTTATATCAAGCTTTTGAACAGGGCAGGAACATCTTGAGCGAGAGCAGCCGATGGAACATTAAGGCCTATTCTCCGCGACTTAGTTTTTCATGCTTGTGTTCAAATCAGATGAGCAAAATTTTAACAACAGTAATAATAATAATAAATATAAAATTTAATAATAATAGTTATAATAATAAGAGTAATGAGGACAATAGTAATAACACTAACAAAGAAACGATTAATTATGACAATAATATAGTAAAATAATAATAACTCATATAAATATTTAATTCGGATTAGATTCAGACTAGCAAAAATAAATTAAACACAAGTCTGTGAATAATGCAAGTGTTGGACGGAATTTTGAATCTCGCTATCAAGTCCAACATGGCCCGAGAGAGCTCGATTATGGTCCAAGTCAGCCTCATAATGACTTATACAGAGCTGAGCAGCTCCCAAGCTTTAGACAAGCCAAAAAGGGAGAGCGTTTGGGCAGCTCAATTCGAGCTCAACCTTTGAGACCAAAATGAGTTTGAGTTTTGAGTCCAGGGATTCTACCCCAAAAATCAATCTGTCGTGTACTCTGTACTGGCACTCCAAAAAGGGGGTAATGCTTGCCTAATGGTGATGCCTCACTTGGCATTAGAATCCCTTAACTAAAAATTAATAACAATAATAACAAAAGGAGAGAAGGTGGGGGAGAAAATTAAGAAACTGAGACCTTAAGATCATATATATTCATTATTGGTACAAAGAGATCCAGTTTGGTTTACGCCAGAAATTACCATGTCACTCCTAAGAATTTCTCTGCAAGAAGCTACAAGATTCAGTAATATAACATTTGGTGACTCACTTCGACATATCATATCCTTGACTGCTTCTATCAATTGCTGAAAGGTCCCCTTCTTAAACCGGTCAGCGTTGTCTTTGAGCAACCTCAACCAGGCTTCTTTGGAGAATGCAAGCTGCTCTTGACCGGAACCGGAAGGATGACTAGTTAGATTTACTAAGGCAGAGACCACATTACCTTTTTCCAACTCGATGAAAAACCTTTCTTTGATGAGGGCAGGTGGTGGTGTTCGACCGGTTTGAATCAAATGCTTCCATGTTGCTTCAACCGCAACATGCTGCTATTTGGCAACAAACGAGCATTTTAGTTTAGAACAAATGCAAAACATCTTATTGCTAACACAAACAAATACAGAGAAAAGACTCATTGGAGCAACGAAAAAAAAGGCGGTATAAACAGATAAAATGCACCTTTCCAGCCTTTGAGGCTTGCAGTATCATCGAAAGATGACGTTTTGCATTAAAATGGTGCCCATTCTGTAGCATTTGCTCATATGCATATAGAAAATCATCCCATCGTTTGAACGCAATGCACGCTTCCAACATTATGCTGTAAGTATAAACATCTGGTGAAACCACATTCTCGTTCTTAAGTTTGCCTTTACTTCCGCTACTTGCTGCGATACTCCGAAACAGCTCTCTTGCCTTGTCAAACATCTCATGTTCAACAAGAGCCTTCAATATAATGTTGTAAGTTATCAAATTTGGAGAACAGTATTTCTGCATATGCTCAAAGATGTATACCCCATCTTCAACATTTCCAGAGTCTATGCAAGCTTGAATTAGACCAGTGTACGTCACGACCAGAGGCTTACTAGCAACATTACATAACTTACCAACCTGTAGAAGGAAGTAATTGATTCATAGTGGATATCATTATTTTGCCAGATACAAACACACATCATATGAACCAAGTTATTGTCAAAAATCAATATGTGGAATATGTAACCATCAATATATGCAAAATCAAGGAACTTTGCAGTCGTCTTGCTAGAATCCAGTATTACTTCAAGAACAAAGTATGTATTTCATATGATTGGCGTTTGGAGACAGAAGTCAAAACAACTCGTAATCCCAATCGGCTGATTTGTCAATTAGTATATATTCCAGTAGATGGTTTTGTGTTGAGATGTTGTTGTATTTTTATTTATTTTTTATCCAGGGGGCTTGGGCTGCAGAAATCATGACCCGTACACACATTTCCTCAGCATCACAACCAATACAAGGAACTTGATATTCCAACCAAATGACAAAGTGAAGCAAACAAACTTCTCAATTACGGTCTATATTTGTTGAAAATATAATCAAGCCTAGGCCAAACCCGATAAAGAACAATCCAAAACCATATTCATATATAAACTCAAGTGAGGTTCCATCCTAAAACCAATTGAAAATAGGAATAGTCGCCCATTAAACTTATATATTGGTCTAATTTTTTTCTTATTTATCAATTTGTAACTTTGTTCGCACCTAATAATATCCGTCAAAGCAAACATAAAAAAACAAGGGCCTGTAAACCAGAGCCATTTGAGATCATGATGTCTGATAAATTCGCGCCATGAACACCACCTTGAGTAATTGATGGACTGACATGTAAAAGGCCATTTTCTCCTCTCTTTTGTGATGAACATGCATAATTTCTTCAGACGATATTTCACACAGAGCATCATCTTAGTGGCATCTTATTTTCTATTTCAATGATCTATAAAATGTACAGGAATGACAACTTTCACAAGGCCAGAAAGGCAAGCAAGGAAATGTGACTTAGAAAAGACAGTAAGAATCCTTGCATCAACATAGAATACCTGAATTAGTGCTTCTTGGCACCTTCCTACACTACACAGGCAGCGAGCAAGGTCATAGTAAAGGCTGGCAGAACCCACTATTCCCCGTCTTTCCATGTCTTGGACTGCAGCTACAGCATCATCTGTTTTACCTTCCCTCCAAAGTGCGTTGACAAGAACTGTTCATCAGGATAAATTAAGAAACTAAATCAAATAGGCCCATTCAATTTGCCTTTCCCCCGGTTCATTTGGTAAGAAATCCAGGCATACTTGATCCCTTTTTGAAGGAAGAAGATTGATTCAAAGCACCAAAAACTACCCCTAAATTTTTCACCCACATTTTTACTTAGCAAACAGCCACAATAGAAAATATTTTCACAGATGCAGAGATCCATGTAAAAAATGGAGGAAGATGAGAATGGAAAATATTTGTACTCGCCAATACTGAAATGGAATGCAAATGATTTATTTACAATGGAAAAGTGTGAATCCTTTTAAGGGGAAGATCAGCTTTTCAGAACCTTCTGCCACAGCAATTGCCTTGGGGTGGTTAGTCACAGATAAAATAAGATTGTAGGTGGTTTTATGTAATTCCTACTTAAGGGTAGCCTTCTATCATTCAGAAACTATACAGTATTTTTTGTCATAATATATCATCATTTAACATAAAAAATAAGATTTGTTTCAATACCTCGATATGTTAAAGCATTTGGGATGGCAGATTTCTGTGCCTTTCTAAAGAATTCATGGACTAAATTATACTTGCCACATGCCAACATCACCTGTTCAAAAGCAAAAGCTGATTATTCTGATAAATGAGAAATCTGAAAAATAGAACGGTCTAAAAAGAAAGCTCAAGAATAGCAACAAGTAAAGCACATCAAAAATGCTGTATTTGAAAACTGCATGAGCTGAATCAACTATCCAACAAATTTTCATCCAACTACAAATGTTTAGCGACCTTGGTCCCGCGTAAGAAAGTGAAATAAGCAACTGGAAACAGCTAATATACTTCATAAAGTAGCTTTATAGTTGTATAGGCCTGTTCTAAGTATGAAAGTGCATTCAGCTAATTTCATGGAAATTCTCTGCTGTATAAACCTATGGTAACTTCATGGCTGTAAACTAACTCCAATAGGCTAGAAGAATTGTGTGCAAAGCTGATAGAGGAAGCAAATCTATGAGGAATGAAGTACAAGATAGAAAATAAAGAACGCAGAAATTTTACAAGGAAATCCAGTTTTGGTGAAAACTATGAGAAGGGGCAGACAAAGAAATCCACAATGTATGAGAATCACAATAGGACTCACAATAACTCCACCTTCTAAACAGCCCAAACTCCAGATCATAAATTAAAAGGGTATAAAGAGAAAAAAAAAAAAAAAAAAAGACAACTTTACCATCTCCGCACATCCCCTAACTAGTTACTTGTGGATCAAAGGGGCGCATATGATCTGCCCCATTGACCTTGAGGATATGGCAAGTACACATGAGGCAGAATATATACCACATCTCACATCATCATCAGCCCACCAAATCAACTATTAACAACCTTGCCTGTGGTTGTCCTACACTATATACTCCAGCCAAAAAAGAAGTGAATTGACAGAACGCCAGCTCTCTTTCCAAAAAGAAAAATGGATAAAAGAATACATGAAAGATTAATCTCAGGTCTTTCCTTAGTAGTCCGATTTTCAGATCAGTATGGAGCAGCACTCTTTCCTATTTTGAATAATATTATGAGCATAAATGCCATCAGTTATGTCACACATTAACCTCAACAATTCCACCTTACTATGATATTTGCATAAGATAGATAGCACTAACATTCAGTACGCTCAAAGGGAAGGCAGAAGGAAATGATGCAAGAACATGATTAGAACATCAGTGTGGCATCGCTGTTTAGCAGTGCACTTCATTTAGTCTAAGGACTCCGCGTTGAAACAGAGAAGCATCACCTCCATGACGAGTCCATAGGTAGTGCTTGAAGGTGTTTGGCCTGCTTCCTTTAGCTGCTGCAACACCCAGAATGCACCTTCCCATTTTTTCCTCCTAACACATGCATTTAGGACCTGGAAAAAAGATAATTACAACTCTAGGATGCAGTCACAGTTTCACGACAATGTTGCTTGAACAAGGAAATCATAAAATTTTCAGCAGATTCTCATTTCATATTTGTTTTTTTCAAGAGAATGGATCTGGATTTCATTAATAAACACATCATACAATAGTTGGTAATAACAAATGCCTCATTTATAATCACAACACAATGCAAAAAATAATGGGTATTATGGAAGGATCAATTTTCAGGGTAATTATTCCACAGATGCTAATGACTGCGGCATTACTTACAGCATTGTATATAACAATGTCGGGTTCCACTCGTGGGTCCCATTTTTCAAGATCTCCAAGTTTGAATTTCTTTGGAATAGATCTCATACTATCCATTACATCAAACAGTTCCTTCATATGTCCAGCTTGGCCAAGAGTAACAGCAATGCAGTGATAGGATACAAGGTCAGGATAGGATGTCCTGTGTTCCTGCTAATGAAAGTAAAAGACTTCAGCAGACTGGGTAAGATATAGTGCCTCACTGAACAACAGGGAAACCAAATCACAAAGAGACAAAGCCTAAAAGTATTCGCCACAGGACATATACCTGCATTGCACGGAAAACATTCAATGCTTCCACGGGTCTATTTGACTTTTGAAGTACATCAAGTGCGGCAGTATAAATGTATCTAGATCATAGAAAATGCCATAAGCAACAAAAAAAAAATAAAAGGATAAAATCTGCCAGTTAAGGTGGCAAAGCAGACTGAAAAAGTAGGCAGAACTTTAGGCTGGATTTACACCCCCCCACCTGCTGTCTATGGGCAAGAACTTGCCAAAACGAAAAGCAGATGACCACTAATTTTCTAAGCTTAAGGACAAGCTTCTTTAATGACAGATGCAACATTGAGCCATTTTTTATGAAGTAACATGTTGCTCGCTGATCAAGTGGCTAACTTGTTATTCAATAAGAAGAATAGATGACATCAGAAATGGGGAGACACATAGAAAAAAGCTAATATTTTGGGTTTACAACGCATGCCAAACACAGAAATGACAGGTGGAGAACAGGGAACATGAGGAGAAAAAGAAAGATAAATTCAACTATCATAACATGAAATACTGTAAGATAACATATTACTTCCATGAACAGAAAAGATATTCAGTCCCCCCCCCCCTATCTCCCTAACATCAGCAGGATTGATGATGGTTATTTAAAAGGTAGATAATGGTCTCAAGCTACATGACATCTCTACCTCTCTTTTTATACAGTTTGATAAATGCTTGATTAATTAGATAAAGTCCTAAATGTCAAAGTTATGCCAAAAAGAGTCCTCAATTAGACAGGATGTTGATTCTAATATAAGTAGTCAATCAACACAATTCAAGAATATGCCATTAGCAGCAAAAGATACCTGAGTTTATGTGATCGAAACCGCTCACGCCTCTGAAGCCAGTCAACGACTTGCAGCACCCTCCTCCAGTTTCTTAGTTTCCCCAATATCTGGATAACTCTCAGAATGGAATGATCACATAATCGGATTCTTGCATCCTGTATTGTTTTTGAGAACATCCACTCCGGCATATCAATGTCCGCACCATTTAAACTATTAAGATTAAACAACAATCAGCAGTAAATTGACCAAGACAGTATTATATTATTAGATTGTATATGCATATGGAGACAATTTGACCTAACAGTGCCGTCAGTGGTAATACAAGCTAAAAAGTTGTAATTATCTACTTCAATGGTTGTTTTGGATTTTTTAAGAGATGGAACATTTTTTTAATCATCTGCACTTCTGCCAGAATGTTGGACATAAAAAGCATATGCAGCTTCATGACAGACAAATTGCTCTTCCTAGGATTATAAACTGTATTCATATGAGGCTGACAAAACACCTACTTAGCCGACTAAAGTATGAAGACTGGAGGGCTTGAGAGTTGAAACACTTTGCAGGTGGTTTATAAACAGCTTAAGCAACACAGTAAATTCCAAAGCTCCACAGGTTTATCAGAAACAACCTCTCTGCCAAATTCAGCTGGTTAGGGACTTGGGGGGAGGTTAGACACAGTTGGACCACAGCAGACCCTGCTGGTACCGAGAAAATTACTAGGTTGGAGTTGTTCTGGTGAATCCAAAGCAGCCTGCCTAAAGAACGACAGACTCAATGTGATGAAAGAAACAGAGAAAGAGAGAGAGAACGAAAAAAACTATCTGTCTCCAATTATTGTTGCCAATGCCAGTCATAATATGAGCGTACAAAGACATGCTTTGAAGAATTTGCAGACTATATATAGGGGGTATGTTAAGTACTTCCAGCTCTTAACTGCTGGTAACCTCTAAGACTAAGGGGTACGGTTTAATTTGGATCACTTCATCATAGATTCCTTTCTCTTCCACCGTGAAACTGATGCCTAAACTACAAACATAAATCAAAGTTCGGGAAAGATTTCTGTATCATGTAAGTATATAACCTAAGCACTGGGGCTTCCCATTGGTTCAAGCTCAACTTGCTTATCACAATGCTATGCGAATTTTTTCTGTCAAAATGATCCCAGCTTTTCATAAGAATTTCGTAGTTTGCTTTTATTACCAAAAGTCAGCACTGGCAACAAGATTTTGAAGCCATATTTTATGTTTTCAGATGGTCTCCAAAATAAATTCAGAAAACCAAAAAGAAACACACAGCAAACCAGGAACAGACCTTAACATGTGAACATCACAAACACAGGCGGTGCACAGAATGCTAAAGAACCAATACATACCATTTTGCAAGCTTCTGTAACCGCTCCTCCATTTCCATTCTTGTAACACGTCGATTGTCCTGAAAATCATTGTTGAAAAAAGTGGTTGGCTTGAAACCAATTGCTTCATTCTCCAACTCATTACCAGCATTCAAGTAATCAACCGCTTTACTTGTGCTCCTGTTTACTTTACTACTTGTGATGGTTTCAACATTTTTACCAATTTTCTTGTTGAAATCACTCTTCCACCTCCGTTCTTCCAGGTCTTCATGTGATTTCAAAGTGATATTCACTACATCCTGCCGCCCAAATTTGCCACCATTCCGCCCTCGTTTACCAACGACTCCATATGAGCCGTCAGATGACGACTCTCCTTCATGGAATTCCGTCGCTTGAAATTTTCCAGATTTAACTGCCCTTTCCTCCCCTTGGTATCGACCATCATTAGAATTATTGATTAATTTCTTCTTAATATTCTCTTTTTTGACGTTTAGACCTGTTTTCTTCCGCTCCCGAACAACTTTGACAGACTCCATGGCCTTTAAATACTCGTCAAACGATGACTCAAATTTAGTGTGCTCCTCAATTACCTTACTTCTGCCAGCACGGGTAATTGATAGCGAATCAATTGTTTTGCCCTGGACTGTTCCCCTCAAGCCGAAAACAAATTCGTGCTTATTCTTCTTCTTCCTCTTCTTCATCTGTCCCAAATTTAATGGGCGCACCGAAATAAAAGCTAAAGACGACGACGAAGATTGCAGAGACAAGAAAATACCAGATTCCAAAGACATGAGTAATTGGCGACCGGAGAAGATAACAAGTAAGTTTTGTGTCAATCTAACTACCCTTAAACCCAAGTCCAAAAACGATGCAACCAGTAAGATAATAAAATAAAATAAAAAATTGAAAGGAAAAAATGAATCTTGGTATCAGAACAACCCTTTAACTACTTGATGAAAGACGGCCCAATTGAACAAGCTCGACCTCAATCACGTGTACTGTCGCATGAAATATGACTACGAGAGCTGAATGCAGAAAAAACTGAACCGAAGTGCAACAGAAACTCCTCCTAAAAGAGGAGAAAGCCGAGAAAGGAGTAGGAAGAGTAAGGGAATGCCACCGTGCCAGTAGCACTAGCACAGAAGATGGAAATAGGAGACGCGGCAGCTGGCGCACAACGGCGTCTCCGTTTTCAAGTTGTGTTGGATAATGAGTAAACTGATTTTATTTTATTTTTTTAACGAGAAGAGGTAATTACTTCTCATTCAGTTTTTCATAATATAAATCCTTTAAAAAAATATAGAGTATTAATTATTTTATTGTTAATTTCAACGCTCTATTTTTTGTTAATAATTATAAATAAAGTTATAATATTATTTAAAGATATATACCTAATGTAGAAGTATATTAGAAAATATAATTCTCAAAATTTTTTAAAATTTATTGCTTTTAAATTTGTGTATCCAAAAATTATAAAATCAATTAGTAAACTATAAAGTGTAGACCGACCGCGGCGGATCAACCAAGTCTTAGTAATGGTTCATTTAAATTAGAGGTAAATTAATGTGAAGAATTTTTTTAAAATCCGCCTAATTAGAGGAAATGAAGATAAATCGGCATGGATACTTTGAAATATAGTATGAATAATATTAATCCAATTAAGGTGAATCGACATAAATATTAGTTTAATTTTGTTTAGATTGATATGAATAAACGTTAATAAAGCAAATAACATTCATACATTTTTACTAAAAAAATATATAAGCCGAGAAGGAGATATTAAGTTAGAAATAATTTGGTCTAGTTATGTATAAATTTCATTCAAAAAATTTATTTTCCTTCTATTACTCCCAAACGTGAGGTTAATAAATATAGAGTTAATGGGGGTGAATAGAGATAAATTATTTACATTAGATAAGCTCCAAAAAAATGTCCCCAAACGAGGGTAAAGTGAGATGAATGAAATCGTTCATCTCAATTCTCCCCAAATCAAACAACATATAAGAGCTCAATATTTTGATATGGTAAATGTCTATATACACGACCTAGCTTTACTACCCATGTAGTGCTCCAACAATAGTTAACCCTAAGTTAGCCTAATTTGTATGAATTGAAGTAATTGTTGTTTCAATTCTATTTGGAATTAGGTAAATAAAGGTTAAAAAAATTAAAAAAAACATTTATACCTTTTTGTTAAAAAAAATATAAGTTGGGAAGGAAATATTATGTTAGAGATAGTCTAGTATAATCGTTTATAAATGTCATTTAAAATTTCTTCTTCCCCTCTATTACTCCCATACAGAGATGGCAATGGGTTTGGTACGAATAAGATATTTCTTATTTGTTACCTAAACCAAATAAAAAAAGCAATGCCCATATCCATATTTAATGGGTATTTTTTTCCCCTCTTCCACATTCATATTTGCATTCGTTTATCTCTATCTATTTACATATCCATTGGGTAAAACATATCGGCTTTATAATAAAAAGCATATAATATTAGAATTAAATACTTTAATTGTTAGAGTTTAGTTACATTTTCACTTTTACCATTAGAAAATATATTGAAGGTTATATAAATAAATGGTCAAAAGGTAATTTCATATTTGCTAAATGGATGCATGTATTGTCATAGATACGAAGACAGATAATGATTTGATGATCCTTTACTGATATCCATACCTAAACTTGACTGATATTTTTTTTCATTTTTCCATATCCGTATTCATATCGATTTATCCATATCTATCTAAATATCTAAAAATATATCAGATTTCAGATAGAATCCATCTTATTACCATCTCTACTCCCACAAGTGAAGTTAATGTAGGTATGGATGTAAATGAGTAGTACCAGACTTTTATGGGCTTGGGATCAACTTGTTTAATAAATAAATTTAAAATAAGGTTTAGGCTGGCTTTTTAATGAAATGAATGAGCAATACCAAACTTCTAACTAGCCAAGCTCATGAACTTAAGCTATAAATGCGCCAAGCCGAACTTTTCTTAACTCAAGTTTGGCTCATAAGATTTGGGCTAATCTCAATCACTTGATGCTAGAGTTTTAATAGTACATGATTATCAAATGATCCTAGATTGTGCATCTCGGGTTGTTTCATGACCTACATTGGAAGATACTTACTTTGCAGGTGAAAGTAAGTTCTCTGCATGTGGTTTATTTCTTAAACTGACTTGAAAGTTTATGTTAACGGAGTGTTTAGCATGCTCATGAGCTAAGTTTGTTTGTTTGGCCTTCTTTATAATTTGGTTACTTGACTCTTGAAAATGATAAACAAACTCTGTTTAGAGATAAGCGTTGTTTGAGTGTTTGACAGTAAATTTTAATAAAATAATCATTTTTAGTTGCTACTAAAGTTATTAGTATGTTATTTTATCCTCTTGGACAAGTCAACAATTAGTTTTTCCGATCATTTCTAAGCAAAATACAATTATCCATTAAAAAAATTAGGCGTAAAAAATTTTTTAATCCCCATTTTTAAAAAAAAAATTCAATAATTATTATGGATAATTATTTTATGTGAGGAGATCCAAAAAAGAGAGAAATTTGTCGAATACTTAAAGAAAAAGAGTTAGCTTTTTAGACTCTTAGCTTGTGGGGGAGAGTTTCCCTCCCACTGGTATTGCTTCTAACATTTTTTGTTTTGCATTTTAGTTAACGGTTGTTTGTTTTTCCTGCTTTTCATATTACGCGGAAGATGTGAAAGAGAGATTGAGAAACGTCCTTGCACGCAGCTCCCATAAATGGCCGCCTTAAGAAATTGGCGTTATTTTGATTACCGTGGCCGCTGAGTTTATTTTGAGTTTGCTGCCTCTCTCTATATTTAGTTGAGAATGATATTGCGCTTCAAAAATAAGTTGTTGCCCGTGGCTCATTTGACGGACCACACGGAGGAGCATAGTGAAGAATGGAGAACGAGGGGTGAACCTGCCATGTTGCTGAAGGTACACTTAACAGAAGGTGCAATATTCGACCACCGAGTTTATTTATTGGATGTGATCAACTACACATATTTTTGCTTGCTCTAATCTGCTTGAATAATGACTTCTTGTTTGTCTATTTTATTTTAATTAGATGATTTGTTCCTAAGTAGGGATATCAATTTTCTTAATTAATAAGATAATTCTTTCCTTTATGGGTGACATTAAATAAACTAAAACAAATAATTGTCCCAATACAAATAAGTTGTGTTGATTACGAGGATCACAATTAGTATTATTGATAAATCGATCTGACTTGACTCATTTGTTTAAAAAAATAATAAAATATAAACCTTATTTTTAGACTTATTTATTAAACAAGTTAAGCTTTAACCAATGAAGGTTTGTCTCATTTTTTGTGAGCCAACTCAAATTCAAATCGAGCTCAATTTGGCTTGTTTCAAACTTGAGTCTAGCTCGAGGATGAAAAAAACTAAATAAGCTGAGGGATATTCGATTAACTTCGACTTATACCGGAGTGGAAGAGGGTGTTTGGAAAAAAAATGATCGCAAAATATACCTTTTCAACTTTACTTTTCTAAAAGTGCTATTATTTCTTTTTTCCTAAACATATATAATTAGTTAATCAAAATTCCCAACGACTTTTCCCTTAATATCCTTGTATTCATTCCGCTATTGCTGCAATTTCAAAGGAAATACAAGGTATCAAATCTATAAGACGATATTGTTAAACAACAAAATATAAATATAAATATCAAAACCAAATTGATATCACTAATTAATAATAATATCAATGTTAGTTAAAATAATGTTAGTGATAATATAGATATTAATAATTATAACCATAACAATAATAGTGATAGCAAATTAACAACAACAGCAACAACAACAATAGTAACTACAATAATGGTAATAATAACAATCATGATTTAAGTTGTATATCAAGAAGGTCTATGACATGGTAAATTGAGAGTTTCTACGTGATATTTTGCTACGTTATGGATTCCCTTTGGAATTTGTTAAGCTTATTATGTCTTACATTAGTAATGTTTCTTATTCCCTTGTTTGTAATGGGACGTTGACATTGCCATTGAAGGGCGCTAAGGGACAAGGTAGGGAGAACTGTTGTAATACCCCGACCTCACACCAACCACAAATAATTACTTGAAAATATTTTTGGATTGATAATTGACCTCATAGATCAACACAAGCTTTTTTCAGAGTACTTTGTCCTCACTCACATGCTTTTTATAAAACTTTCCAGAAGATCACCCATTATTGGACTACTCTAAGCCAATCATGCTTGATTGCGTAGTTTTCTAGTGAAGGATTTCCAAAAAGAAAATATGCACCTTGTTAATATAGATAGTCATATCAATCCTTTTTAAGCATCCATCATCCATCACTAATTTGAGATATTACATATATCCCTACTCAAAGAACACAACATTCTCATTGTGCCTCAACCACTAATTACCTAATTACAGTCTATCCCAAGAATTATCCTACTAGATCGTTGATTGACTCATCTAATTTTAGCTTGCAGTCACAATTTTGTTCTAATGCCATCTATAACACCCTGGCCCCACACTAGTGATGAGTAGTTACATGTAGATCTTTTGGGATTGATAACTAATCCAACAGATCAAGATAAATCCTTTCTAAGGTGTTTTGTCCTCACTCACATACTTTCTAAGAAAACCTTCCAAGATGTCACCCATCTTTAGAATACTCTAAACTAAACAAGCTTAACTATGGATCTCTCCATTAAGGGATTCCCAAAAGTCTTAACTATAGATCAATCTTTTTAAGCCTCCACCATCCACTACTAATTTGGGATATTACACCTCCTCTAGCCTTATTTATTTGTTCTGGTTATGGATTACTTTAGTTGATCCTTGAGAATTGATATATGAGATTTATATGTTATTTTGCTAAGTAAAAATGTCATTTATTCCTCATTATTTTTATAACATTTAATCTTTTCTCGAGCTTTTCTCTTTTGGATAGATTTTGCAGGAAAAGATAAAAATGAAGAAATTCAAAGGAGAAATCAATGAAAAGAGAAAAGGAAGCAAAGAACACATCAAGAGATATGGAATCAATGGAAGAAAAGACTAGAAATGAAGAATATATATCAAAGGGAAGATTATGTTGAAATTTCATGAAGAAATAATGAAGAAACAAGAAACACGGCCCCCCCCCGTGTTTATGAAACACGGCCCGTGTTTTTCTATCAGCACACAAATTTCAGCACTTAAAAATCAGCATTTGGCAGATTTCAGCACTTAAAAATACGGGGGTCCCGTGTTTTCTAACACGGACCGTGTTTCTCTCAACTTCTGTAACCGTTCGCGCAACGTTTCCCCGATATATTTCTAAAGTTTGAACATTCGAAAAAGTGGTTCGGGGGAGTTCGAGAATGGGATTTTCTCTTTCTCTCTATACTCTCTAGATACCACATGTAATTTGTAATTCCAATTCTTTTTCTCTCCATTGTATTCAATTGAACAATCAACAATCTGCAATTCAATTCGATAAGTTCTTCTCCATTCCTCTTTTAATTGCAAGTTTTGATTTTTGATTGAATGCAATTCAATTCTCTTTGCTGCATTATTATTTTTCTTATGTTTAGTGTTTCATTGTTAATTTATTTATAAGCATTGATGTTAATTATAGATTATTGCATTTAATTGTGTGTTACTGCAATTATGTAGATAATATAAGGTAGGAGGATTTGATGACGGAATTAGGGTTTTGGATTTTGAATTCATGATTCTAGATGGAATTTAATTGAATTGATGGACGGAATTGAATGATCTCGCATCATAGATTAAGAATTTAAACTAATTAGACTGATCACCTATCTAGTTTAGATCTTAATCTACGCTAGGATAACGGAATTAATACGTAATTGTTAATTAACGTTTCCATAGTAGCAAAAGATTAATTATTAATCTTGTCCATTAATTCGTATGATTGCATGATCCGAGCTTATGTGATTATGGTCATAGTTGACTGCTTTCCATTCGTAATGCTGCCATTAATTGAATCTAGTGTTCTTAACCTAGGTTATTAATTGGTTAGGTGATAAATTGAGAGCTTATTCAATTTATTAAAATTGAGAG
This sequence comes from Tamarix austromongolica, assembly GCA_039764185.1. NCBI lineage: Eukaryota > Viridiplantae > Streptophyta > Magnoliopsida > Caryophyllales > Tamaricaceae > Tamarix > Tamarix austromongolica. The sequence goes on from CM077811.1 coordinate 15,538,171, forward strand.
AAAGCAAAGAGATGAATTATTATGAGTTTCTACAAGTCAACGTTAAATCATTTAGAATATTTCATTTCTCCATGATTATTTGATATCCTAATTCCATAATCAATACTTCCTATCCTTATTCATTAATTAGTGAGTACAATGTTTTATTATTTATCCATAGTTTAGATATTAATGATAGAATTGTATGTTATTACATAACCGGGGTTTTAACATCGATTATGGAATTATTGATTATATACCATTCCTTGTGGGTTCGACTCCTTCTTGCCATATACTACGTATTTGGGAATTAGGATTTATTTATTAAATTTGTTGTGCATACGACAGTGCATCAAATTTTTGGCGCCGTTGCCGGGGATGGCAATTATAATCTTTATTTCTGTTTTTGATGTTGTTTATATAGATATATATATAGTAATGTGTTTGCATACATGTGTCTTGCTTTCTAATTATGTGATCTTGTGTTTGTTTGTTTTTTTCGTGTCTAGACAAGAAGTGTTAGATTTGATTTATTCATTCACCGGGTATGAAAAGTAATGGGACTAAATCTTTTTACAAAGGATATTTTAAATCATAATAACTGATTTGATCACCATCTTCCTAAACCTTAAAAATAGAAATTGAGATTGTGATAGTGATGAGGGAAGGAAAGTTAGAATGGTTAGGAATCAATCCATGCATTGATTATGAATGAGATGAAATGAAATTCAAAGATTGGTGGATATAACATTATGAGCGCTTGAGCCTATTCTTTGGATACATTGCTTATCCAAAATATATTTTTCTTTTGTGTGTGTTCTCCAACGATATGTGAAACTAGAATTTGCCATTTGTTCTCTTCAAGACTGCATAGAACTTTAGGATATTTGAAAATGATAAAGGCACTCTTCTTTCTTTGTTAGCTACAAGACCAAATAGCTCACCTTGAAAATTGTTATCCATTGCATAAACCCTTTGAGTCTAAAGCCTTATTCTATTGATCTAACCTTTATTAACAACTAATCTCCATATGTATTTTCTTTCCTTACTCTATGACTAGTGGAGCAATATTTTTAAGGAGAACTTTTGTTTGTTAATAAGGTGAAATCTAAGTATGGGGGTGTGGATATCATAAAAAAAAATGGAGGAAGTAGCTAAGCATTTTTCTTCTTAAAAAAAAATGAAAAGAAGAAGAAGGAGAAGAAGAAGAAGAAGAAGAGAATAAAATTTCATGTCTTTTGATGTTATTTGGTTGAATGGAAGGGTTTGAAATTATTTAAAAAAAATTATAAAAAAAAAGAAAAAGAAAAAGGGGGAAGTGAAGTAAAGGAGAAGAGGAGGAATTGTGATTTATTTGAAATAAATAAATTGCTTCTCTAGTTGGTAGAGTCTAGCTACAATCCCAAAATTCCTTCCCACCTTAGAACCCTAGCCCCATGACAACCAAATTTGAAGACCTTTTGATTCTTATATACTTTAGTTCTTTTCAGTGGTGGCGAATTGAGAATAATGGCAAACATATGGGCGATCATTATCATTTGGAGAAGATTTGAGAGTAAACACATCATACCCTATACACATAAGAGTGAGCATTTTCACTTACCGAAAGTAAGCATCTACCAATATAAATTTCATTAATCTTGATCTAAATTTGCATGGTGAGATACTAACTATATTAGCTCTCATTCCTTAACCACTTGAGCATTTGATAAGACTATTCATAAGGTGTGTTAGATATGTGATCCAAAATATTTTCAACATTGTGATTTTATGATTCTTAAGTGTTTTAAGTCCCAATGCATTGCTAAACTCTATGAATGAATAAATCCAATCTTATATTTCTTGTAGTTTAGAACTTATCTCATTTGTAATCCTTGATGTTTCTTTTGTGCATGACATGATGTTGCTTGAGGACAAGCAACGATTTAAGCATGGGGGTATTTGATATATGAGATTTATATGTTATTTTGCTAAGTAAAAATGTCATTTATTCCTCATTATTTTTATAACATTTAATCTTTTCTCGAGCTTTTCTCTTTTGGATAGATTTTGCAGGAAAAGATAAAAATGAAGAAATTCAAAGGAGAAATCAATGAAAAGAGAAAAGGAAGCAAAGAACACATCAAGAGATATGGAATCAATGGAAGAAAAGACTAGAAATGAAGAATATATATCAAAGGGAAGATTATGTTGAAATTTCATGAAGAAATAATGAAGAAACAAGAAACACGGCCCCCCCCGTGTTTATGAAACACGGCCCGTGTTTTTCTATCAGCACACAAATTTCAGCACTTAAAAATCAGCATTTGGCAGATTTCAGCACTTAAAAATACGGGGGTCCCGTGTTTTCTAACACGGACCGTGTTTCTCTCAACTTCTGTAACCGTTCGCGCAACGTTTCCCCGATATATTTCTAAAGTTTGAACATTCGAAAAAGTGGTTCGGGGGAGTTCGAGAATGGGATTTTCTCTTTCTCTCTATACTCTCTAGATACCACATGTAATTTGTAATTCCAATTCTTTTTCTCTCCATTGTATTCAATTGAACAATCAACAATCTGCAATTCAATTCGATAAGTTCTTCTCCATTCCTCTTTTAATTGCAAGTTTTGATTTTTGATTGAATGCAATTCAATTCTCTTTGCTGCATTATTATTTTTCTTATGTTTAGTGTTTCATTGTTAATTTATTTATAAGCATTGATGTTAATTATAGATTATTGCATTTAATTGTGTGTTACTGCAATTATGTAGATAATATAAGGTAGGAGGATTTGATGACGGAATTAGGGTTTTGGATTTTGAATTCATGATTCTAGATGGAATTTAATTGAATTGATGGACGGAATTGAATGATCTCGCATCATAGATTAAGAATTTAAACTAATTAGACTGATCACCTATCTAGTTTAGATCTTAATCTACGCTAGGATAACGGAATTAATACGTAATTGTTAATTAACGTTTCCATAGTAGCAAAAGATTAATTATTAATCTTGTCCATTAATTCGTATGATTGCATGATCCGAGCTTATGTGATTATGGTCATAGTTGACTGCTTTCCATTCGTAATGCTGCCATTAATTGAATCTAGTGTTCTTAACCTAGGTTATTAATTGGTTAGGTGATAAATTGAGAGCTTATTCAATTTATTAAAATTGAGAGAAAGCAAAGAGATGAATTATTATGAGTTTCTACAAGTCAACGTTAAATCATTTAGAATATTTCATTTCTCCATGATTATTTGATATCCTAATTCCATAATCAATACTTCCTATCCTTATTCATTAATTAGTGAGTACAATGTTTTATTATTTATCCATAGTTTAGATATTAATGATAGAATTGTATGTTATTACATAACCGGGGTTTTAACATCGATTATGGAATTATTGATTATATACCATTCCTTGTGGGTTCGACTCCTTCTTGCCATATACTACGTATTTGGGAATTAGGATTTATTTATTAAATTTGTTGTGCATACGAAGAATATTTGGGGATAACCCAAACTTCAAGGGACACCCGAGATGTAAGCCTTTGGATATTACTAATTTCAGCTTTGCGATAACCTACTTTTATTTTTCCATGGAGATTCGAAGAGTGTGTAGTGAGTTATTAAAAAATTTAACCATTTTTAGAAACATTAATTATAAATGGATAATTATGTATAATTAGTCATAATAGTTATTTTAGGTGGTTTTACACTAAATGTGCTATTAATATGTGTATTATTATAACATATTAGATATAAATTACATTATGTTAAAATTTGATAGAAATTGAGTTATTAAATTTAATCCTAGTTTAGACCCCAACTGTTATCGAGTAATACTAATTTAGGTAATCATATGTTTTTACCTAGATTAATCTTCCTAAATTATTAGCCTACCCTATATTCAATTCTTGGTCTTACCCTACCCTCTCTCCCCTAGTGTATTCTTCTCCACACCACCATACCTCATGCATCTTTCCCTCTCCCCCCATGTTTCCTTCTCCCATGTTTTGCTTGACTCTCCCCTTAATGCCATCATCCATTTAAGTGCTCCTCCTCTCATTTTGTGTCATGATTTACTCCTAAAATAAGCCTTGGTATGTGTTTCCTTTCCCTTCCTCCCGAGCTTCCATTTACAACATATCTCCAGTTTTCTCCTTCGTTGTTTTGCCATTATTGTCCAAACCTTCTATGTTGAGCCCTGCAACCCTAAACTACCTCCCCCTTTGATGTAAGAGTAACTCACATTGCACCTCCATTGGCAGCATGAGCAAATCACATTTCTTTCCCTCTTGTTACATAGAACCTTCACACAACCTTTTCCACCTTGATAGTTTTTCCTTAGCTAAGTGTACATGTGATGTTGCTTCCCTTTGTGTTGCATCAAACTCCAACGTTCCACCCCTCCTTGATATGTCAAGCTTGGAATTTACTCCCCTTATCCTGTGTGACTTGTGGACGCTGCCTTCACCCTTGTTGTGTGAGAAACTCATACTGCTAAGCCCTTGCAGTGTGAGTTTCTTTGTTGTTGCATTATTGATGCATTGTCGACTTATATATTCTCCTTTGAGTTGATTAATTCCTAACCTTTTTACCAACTTGTTTTAATTAATTTTTATTATATTATATTAGATGCTAATATATTTTTTGGTAGCATTGATGAAAGGGTATTGAAGAGTTTGATTGGAGACTAGTTAGGAGAATATTACTTTATTTATTTAGTTTTGCTTCGATAAGAGGTAACCGAACCATTCTACTAAGATGTGAAATCATGTGGCAACACATAAAATTCATTATGTGTTTAGGGTATAATTTATGCATGAGTTTTGAAATGATATATGTATGTGTTATATGCCGAAAGTTTTATGCAAGTGGTATGAGTAGGTGTAACATAAAAGTATAATGTTGAATATCTAGCATGTATTTGATGTGTTATGTAATAGAAGATATAGGCCAGTGTTTTTTTGTTGAATGATTAATGTATATATGTCTAGAGTTTTGTTAGGGTTTATGATCTTGCCAAATTATGATGTAATTACCATGGTTATTATTTCATGGTAGCTAGAGTTGATACAAAGAAAAAGCTTGCTCACATGATTGGAGCTAGAATACAATAATTGTTGTTCCCATGCTCTAGGACTAGAAATGCTTCCTTACATGCGCCATGATATTAATTGTCCTATTAAAATCTATATTATTTTATAGATATGTATGTATGTGTTTCATGGAGTATATGTCACATTAGAAATGTATAATTAGAGTTTTGTGGGCATAACTTACTAAATGCATAAAAAGTAAAAAAAATATAGTAAATCATTAAGTCGTAAAGATTACCTATTTACTAAAATATTTTAAATCATTATCTTTTATCCTTTCATGACAAATCCTCATAATAATAATATTTGGTATGAAATTTGAATAATAATGGTGAAAATAGGGTTTCGATTGCACTTTATTCATTTTCAACCTAATGCATCTTTTATGAATAACATAATATAGGATGGCTTTAGACTTTTGATAGGTTGACCTTAGCGTTGACTTTGATCTTAACCTAAATTATTGACCTTAGGGTTGACTTGGATAATTGAAAATAAAGAAAAAATGGATAAGTATGGAATGAGAATTATTATGTTGTCTGTGAAATATGTGATCGCCCTATAATTTATTAATACTTAAAGTGAAAGACCTCAAGTTCGAGAATGGTTGCTTTTTAGGGGTAGCTACCGTAGAGACAAGGTAGGAGCCCTGGGCTTTCTTTGTTCATTAATGTGCCATTGTACCCTAATAAGGCCCTAGTCTACTATATACACAACTATGAGCCATAAAGGGGGTATCAATACTTAAGGAGTATGTGTCTTAGGTGGGGAGGGTACTATATCGCCTTTTACACTAGTATGACCAGAGTGTTGTTATGCCTATAAGTTGGATGGTTGTGACAGGGTCGTGATACTTTGTGTGCTAATATGAATGGTGAACTTTTATATCTTTGGGTTATGATTGTATCTCCCTTGAGTAATTAAAATTGGAAGCAACGATTGTGTAATAATATAAATGGTTTGATATGAGTACTATTTTTGTAGCTGATGTTGTGCGCTATCTCGTTTGGTATGTGGTTTGCTAGTTGTCTAAATGTCCTACATTGGTTTTGGAATTGATTTGGATGTGTTGCTTCAGTAGCTGTCGTAGTACCCTACCTTGGTATGTGGACTAATTTGGATTTATGGACACGATAGTTGCCTTAGTGCCCTGCCTTTGATATGTGGAATTGATTTGATTCTGTTGGTTGTGGTCATTCTATGATCGCATAATTTTTCTAATATATCCCTACCATGTTATTACCTATGTGTTTCATGTGGTTTTGTATGTTAGTATTGTTTAATGGTTCACTAAGTACTGTTGTAACACCCCCAAATTTACTACTGAAAAATTTCGTTTAACTCAAAAGTTTTTGCGGAAGCAAGAGAATTAAAACCGTAAACTCGGGGGCATTACCGCCACACTTAGTACCAGATCGATCCATAACTACCGACCCGACACTAAGTGCTAAGGCTAGAAAGAAATAAAACCAGAACAACCATTCATAAACCACGAGTTCTACAATTCAGAGTGCGAAGGTAAAAGTTACATTCTGAAATACAATTTAAAAGGTCCATATATCAGAATACTTAAAATAACGGCATAGCAAGATACGATAAAACCCTTGAAAAGTTAAATACAACATTTGTATCCTCTAAAGACAAATACGATTAAACCACACGATTTTCGAAGGGTAATTATCCGGACCACTTACTCACTCAGATCCAACCTTCCACCCCAATTTAGTAACTGATCAAAACCTGCATCAAAGGTCTGCTCCCCACCATCGGTGGATCATCACAGGACCCGGTTAATCAAGGCAGTATCAGTACGGGTCCAGTACTGAGTAAGGCGTAGACGCTAAGGCCAAGCATACAATCACAACACGAGGGCTCCATGACACAATCATAAAAGCAACATGCAATAATACACAAGATACATGCTCAACACGTCAGCCACACATCAGGATGAGTAAGCGGAAAGCTGAATCATGCTCATACAATGTCCGTTATTTCTTATTATGATAATAATCTCTTTTCACACATTCTTCATTTAACCTGTAAGCACGGGGACCCCACTATTATAGCCGGTGGACCGGAAAAATCAACACAGGGCAGAACGCCTCTGAACCACTATTGTAGCCGGTGGACCGGCACGAAACGCACAGGGCAGAACGCCTCTGACCACTATTCTAACCGGTGGAACGGACTGGCCCCGCACTTACATGGTGTTCCGCTGTAAGTGATTAGTATCTTTCCCGGTGTTTAACTTATTCGTTTGGGTCTGTCGAGCCCGAATCCCTCCACTATTATAGCCGGTGGTCCGGAAAAATCATCACAGGGCAGAACGCCTTTGAACCACTATTGTAGCCGGTGGACCGGCACGAAACGCACAGGGCAGAACGCCTCTGAACCACTATTGTAGCCGGTGGACCGACACGAAATGCACACCCAGGGCAGAACGCCGCTGGCCACTATTATAACCGGTGGAACGGACTGGGTCGGGCTCATCAGTCTTTCACTTTACGTAATCAATGTCTTATTCGTATCTTATTGAATCACATCATGTCCTTGACATGCATAAATCATTCACTACATTCTTTACACAAAATAACAAACGGTAAAATTCCACATTCATAACTATACTTTACTCAATAATACACATAATAACGCCAAACAACTCTAAACAGCCATACGAACCATGATTGTCCACATCAAGCCATGGTTAACCACTCTTAACCTTCTTTAACCGTAACAACCATAATACCATCACGAAAACCCTAATACCACCATAAGTCATTAATACCACCAAGAAATCATAAATACTACTATATAAACCCTAATACCACCTTGCAAACCCTAATACCACCATAAGCCATTAATACCACCAAGTAATCATTAATACAACTATATAAACCCTAATACCACCTTGCAAACCCTAATACCACCATAAGTCATTAATACCACCAAGTAATCATTAATACAACTATATAAACCCTAATACCACCTTGCAAACCCTAATACCACCATAAGTCATTAATACCACCAAGTAATCATTAATACAACTATATAAACCCTAATACCACCTTGCAACCCTAATACCACCATAAGTCATTAATACCACCAAGTAATCATTAATACAACTATATAAACCCTAATACCACCTTGCAAACCTTTATACCACCATAAGCCATTAATACCACCAAGTAATCATTAATACCACCATACAAACCCTAATGCCATCACACAAACCCTAATACCACCATAAGCCATTAATACCACCGAGTAATCATTAATACCCCCGTACAAACCCTAATGCCATCACACAAACCCTAATACCATCACGCAAACCCTATACCACCATAAGACGTTACTTCCACCAAGTGATCATTAATAACACCGTACCAACCATAATACTATCTTGCAATCCTAATACTACCATACCAACCATAATACCGCCATGCAAACCCTAATACCACAATACCACCCATAATATCACCAAGCAAACCCGAACTTCCCCATGCAACCTTAATTTATACCCACCCTTTTGTTTATTTAATTCCACCTTCTCCTCATTATCTCACAAATGGTGAATTCCTTAGGTCGTCCATACCTAGTTTAGCCAACATACTTCCCTTTGGTTATTCTAACCGCTTATTTTTCTTTTCAAGTCCCCCACTTCACCACACTCCCTCACATAACCCAACATGCATGATATAGGGTCACATCACATCACATCACATCATTCTTGTTCCACCATATATTAGTACACAAAGACGAGAACCCGGGGACGTACCTCGGTTCCATGCTGCGCTACACAAATACACAGATAATATACAGGATTATAGCATACAACCGCACAAAGCATACAAGACACTTAAAACATGCAGTGCACACAAGTGGCCTTAGTTACGTCCTTACCTAAATCGGCGCCGGGCTTGGAGCACGCTCCTACACCTCCTGGGGTTTGACCCGGTTACCTATAAGAGGGAAATACTTAGGGTTAATCTCCCTCTTCCAGAATTATCAAATTCCTATCTTACCCCTATCATGGCCTAATACCAAGGCTACTATTAGTGACGGGGTTTATAAATAAAGGGTAGGTTATTACTACTCTTACGATAACTTAAACGGATTATCGCTACTTAAAGTAGATTTTAGCAAATCCAGAATATTAAGGTGAGGGTTTTAATATCATTAATAGTGATTACCAATAACACCAACCATAATAAGAATACTACTTATAATAATAATGCTCATAATAAAAATAATAATAGCTATAATGATAATAATGATGATAGTAACAATTGAAATCATATTAGCATTAGTGATAGTGTATTATCGATAATAATAATAATAAAGTACTAATACAACCATAATCACTTAGATGATAAAATCAATAATAATGTTAATAATAATAATAGTAATAATAATAATAATGATAGGAATGAAGACAATAATAATACTAATAATAATAATAAATACGATGAAAATATTAATAATAACATCAACGATTATAATAATAATAGTAATAAGAATAATAGTAATAATACGTAGGATAGTAAGAGTACTAGAAATAATACTAATAGGGATAATAGCGATGATAATGATAATAATGAGAAAAATAAACATAATAACATTAGTGTTAATCATAGTAACAATAATAGTGGTGATAGCAATAATGCTAGTAACAATAATAACAATAGTGAAAATAACAATAATAATAATCACGATAATAATAATACAATAGTTGTGGCAATGCTAAGCATAGCAAAATACTAAGGTAATAATATTAAAGTATAACGTTAAGGATAATAACGATAGTAATAATTGATAAAATAACAGATGCGTTAAACACAATAAAGATAAAGCAATAACAAGGATAATAATGATAATAATAATAACAATACTAATAATAATAATAATAATAATAATAATAATAATAATAATAATAATAATAATATGGATAATAATGGTAATGATACTAATAATAATAATAGTAATAATAATAATAATAACAACAGCCATAATAACGTTGATAATAAAAATAGTAAAGACAATAATAATAATGATAATAACAACAATACTACTACTAATAATAATAGTAATAGTAATAGCAATAATAATAATAATAATAACAATAATAATAATAACAATAATAGTACTAACAATAACAATAGTAAAAATAACAATAATAATATTAATAATAATAATTACACTAATAGTAAAATAATGACCATGATAATAATAATAGTAATAATAATAACAATCATAATAATAATATTAATAATAATAATAACAATAACACAACCATAAGAATGGCGACGGTAATGATAATAATACTACAAATGGTAATAATAGTAGTAGTAATGATAGTAACGCTCATAATGATAATATTAATAAGAATAATAATAACACTAATAATAATAATAATAATAATAATAATAATAATAATAGTAGTAATAATAATCATACTAATAATAATATTAATAGTAATAGTAATCATAATATTAATATTAATATTAATAATAATAACAATAATAATAATAACACTAATGGTAATGTTAGTAATAATAATGCTTAATAATAATAATAGGGATAATAATAATAATAATGATAATGATAATAATAATAATAATAATAATAATAATAATAATAATAATAATAATAATAGATTAACAAGGCCCTATAGTTAATTAACACCATTACTTAAATGTCCTTAGGGAAATGTTGGGTTCTAGTAATATTGATAAGGGTGGTAGTATTAGTAATAATAACCATATGAGTAATAATAATGATAATGTTAACATTAATCATAATTCTAATAATAGTAATTAATAAGACTAAGTCATTAATCAATTTTATTTATTTTTTTATTTACTTATTTTATTTATTTATTTATTTATTTTTTTAAGACTTAGGGTTCAGGGTGTTGGCAACCTGACTGAGGTGGTGGTGGCGGCGGCGGCGCGGCGGCAGCAGCGGCGGCGGCGGCGATGGAGGAAGGGAGAGAGGGGAAAATGGAGGTGGAGGCTAGGGAAGGGAAAACCAGAGGGAAAAGGAGGTACGGGGTGGTAGGGCAGGAGCTGCTGGTCGTTTTGGGGGGTGGTGGTGGCGCTGCAAGCGGCGGTGTGGCCGGCGGTGGCGGCGCGAAGGTGGCGCAGGGGCTGGAAGGTCGAGGTTGAGGAGGGATTTTCGCACGGCCAGGGCGGCACGTGCGGCGCGAGGCAGGGAGAGCTAGTAGTTTGGTTGTGTAGAGGGAGGTGCAGGGAGGACGTTGGTGGCACGGGCAGGCGACAACGGCGGCCGAAGGCGGAGGAACGGCGACTGAAGGTGGGGCGGTGCGGCGGCTTTGGATTTTTGGGTTCCAAATCTCGAACCCGATTAAGGCGGTGAGGAGGGCTATTTATAGGCCAAACCGAGGGAGAAACGACAAGGTCACGTGGGAGGTTAGGTGGGTTAGGTTTAGGGGAGGTCGTCCGGCGCAGGTCTGCCGTTGCAGACCAAACCTCTTCGGAGAAGAAGGCAGGAGTTGCGTGAGGGGAATTGGCTGCATCGATTGGTCACATCCAATGGGAGGTCAACGGGAATGAAATGACAAAAAGAATGATGGAAAAGACGTGTCGTCGCTGCTGCGTTTTCCGGCGAAAAACTTTAGTTGCAGGCGGCGACGGACGACGGTGTCGCGAGGAAGAAGAAGGAGAAGAAAGGGCTGGACCGGCGGTCCAGCGGAAAAGAAAAGAAAGAAGGAAATGGGGCGGGCCGAACCGGACGGGAAAAAGAAAGAGGGGCGCGGGAGAGGAACGGGCCGCGAGGGGGAGAAAGGGTGCTGGGCCTGGCAGGCCGGCCCAGGCCGGGGAAAATAAGGGAGAGAAGGGGAAGAAAGAAAAAGGGAAAAGGAGGGAGAAAAAGGAAAAAGGGAAAAAGGAAAAAGAGGAAAAATTAGGGGTTGGCTTAATTAGTATAATTTGGGTAATTTGGGGTATTTAATAAAATATAATTATCAAAACAATAATTAAATTCTATTTTTAGGTTAATTTAGGGATTTATGGAAAAATTTTCCTAAATTCATTTTAATTAACAAAACCACTTAATTTTTCTCTAATTAAATTATTTATAAATTTTATATTAATTTGAAACTATTTTATCCTCCCTATTTTAAATAATTTAAGGTATTTAATAAATTTCTAAAATGAAAACCTAAATTAACTTAAATACCATAATTTCCCCTATTTACACTCTTATAATTTCCTTCTTGATTTATCCTATTAATTCCTTTTTATTTCACTACAAGTAGTTTATTTTAATAAATTCCTTAATAATTTTCTATTCGGCCATGATTTTCTAAATTAGGGATTTTGGGGTATTTCAACTGTAGTACTGACGGGTTCTATTCGTGGTCCCCTACCTATTAAATGAGTAGTGTTTACCTTATACGAATACTTTGAGAGTTTTGTTTGATGGTATCTGTTAAGGATTGAAAGTTAGAACTATCCGTTGTTCGCCCCAAATCTTTTGATCCGAATATTCCTTGGACTCATATGTCATTTTCTATTTTCTTCTTTTGTTATATTGTAACTGAATTGCTCAATCCTTTTGTATTTTATCAGGATAAAGTTAATTTGTAATGAAATTGCTATTTTGTCTTTTGTTGTAAATGCTATTTGAGTAAAATAACGTCTTAGCCTTAACACTTAGTATAAGAACGGTAGATGGAGTCGGATTTATACTAAGTGTGGAGATAATACCCATTATTTTATATTTTTATATTTAATGCTTCCTTAAAATAAAATTTTTAAATAGAAAATTTGGGGTGTTACAATTAATCCAATGAAATGCAATGTTTTTGGATTTCTAATGGTGGAGGTATAAAATCAATGTGCATTAGGTAAGCTGCTTGGGAATATTTGTATAGGATTCACTTTGGGTTTAGTGGATTCATGCTATTAACTTGAGGGGTGTGGATGAATAGTCATAGAGGCCTACCGCATATACGTCCTAGGTTGTGCAACATGTGTTTTAAATCCGAAATCAACTACAACCCCTTATTCAGAGTCAGTCAGCAATGGGTTGACAAGAGTATAAAATTAGTGTTGCTTATGAGATCCTAAAACAAAAGCAAAAAAAAAGAAGTGGTGGGCGCCCTTGGCTTGACAGTCTCTCATTCTTCCCGGACACCACTTTTCTTTATGAATGACCATGTAAAAAAAAAAAATGTATTTATTTGTGCATGACATATGATATAATTTTTTCCGTCTCGACTGGATAAAATTTATGCGCATATTAATGCGTGTAATTAATGAGAACTATCTTATTAATACGTTAGCGCAAGGGGATAATCAAAAGATGTTTGAGTGTTCGCTTCTTCAATGTGTACTTCTTCACTAACTAATTATTAGTACAGTCAAATGGCACGGACCAAAATTTAAAGTAAAATATTCGTCGCTGAAGAGAGAATATTAATTATTTGTTCGAAGAAGTAACTACTAGCGTAGGGCTTGGGTTACTTACAAATTAAGTTACAAGTAATAGGCTCAGTGGCAATGGAAATTGTGACGGGAGGGATGACGAGAGTGCATGTAACTGATGGTGGTGCTTGTGGGAGTCGGTGGTACGGCAACTCCACCATAAGTTCTCTACAATATCTGGTCACCCCTATATACGGCAAGGTTGTTCTTTTCGATGATGAGCAAAGCAAAGCAATTTATTCTATGCACAAATTCTCCGGATTACTTTAGCTTAATTATCATATCATCATTATTTTTTATAATTAAAATTTTATAAGTCAATTTATCGAAAGGAGTTGTTATACGGATATCAAATCGAATACCGCCTCCATCTCCTATAATAAATTCACAATACAAAGTCAATATAATCACGTTGCTTCACTTTCTAAAACCCCCACCTTATATCATCATTTTTTTATGAAGCCTTAATTTTGAAAAACCTATCGCCGGGAGATAACTCAAATTGAGCGATGAGTGACCAGAATTAAACGAAGCGATCAGCCGAAAGTCATATGGTGTACGATTTAGGTTCTGTTCAGGGGCCGAAAGTTTAAAAGTTAATTGCCAGCTAATAAATTAGCGTACAGGACTTGCTGTTTAACAAGCTAACATTCATTGAGTGATATAAAATGATTGATTTATATTAATAGGGATATTAATTAAAAATTCGTATAGGGACACAATCCAAAATGGAAAAATTACAATTAGTTAGTTGTTTATACCTTATGAAAAAGCCAAATTTATCAACAAATGCAAATGTGTCACGTGTGTATGTATTTTTGGGTTCATGCTACCATGCAACATTTAAGGAAGCGATTTGGAAATGTTGTGGATGTTGGTCGTTGTGTTCTGAGCAAAAATCGTTCTAAGGGTTACGGCGAAGTATTAATAACCAACAAAAATAATAATGTTATTATTAGATCCTTTCAAGTGGGCAACATGGAAAACGATTGAGAGAAAACGAAAAACGAAAGTTTTTTTTTTTTTTTTTGAGAGAGAGAGACATTTATGTTAGAAATGAAAAATCTAGCCGAATAACCCTTTTAATTATTGTTAATTCACCAACGTACTTTCCTTAAAAGCTAAACAAACAAAAATTATTACTCTATGTATATCCCGCCTCGAGCATGGTACAGTGAAGTCTAAGTGTATGTAACATCATATTCACCTCAATTAGGTTGTGCTAATGAGGGATTGTATCTAATTGACCTACAAAAGTTCATAAAAGGAAGTATTAGTGTATTACCTTTTTTTTTTCTGAAAATATGAGTGAAACTTGTCATTTTATGCGCACTTGGTCATAAAAGTTATAGGTGAATGACTTGTGTTTAATGTGATATTTATGTTTGTATGGTTTGGGGTGGAAGTGTAATGGATTAACTAAGTTAAAAATGGTAGAAAATGGAATTTGGGGACTGGCGGTCAATTGAGGCCTTTAGGCCAAACGATTAGGGTTGTGGTAGAGAAAAAATGATTCCAGGGGCTTAGGTGGATCACCGACAATTGACTGGGGATCATCAATTTTTATTCTTGTATGATTTTTGTATAGTTTTGGCCTTTTTGGTCAAGCCTTTTGACTTTAGAGGATCTTCCTATGACCTCATCTATCCATGGATCAAATTATTACATGTAAACTTTCCTATAACTAAGACCTTAGCCTTGTGTCATCTCACCTTACCTTTAATAAACCCTCTTACACGCCATAACCTCATTCATTCAAGTATGGTTGAAGCAACCTTGGGTCAGCCCTTAATCTCTCTTTCCTTGATAGATTTCTGACATCCTTTACCCTACATATGCTCCTTTTTTCTTTGTGTTTTCATTATTCAACTCCTAGTGCTTTGTGCTCTCTCATCTCTTCCACCTTTTCTTTGAATTTTGCCTTAGTGTTTGAAAAACACTTCTCTTTGTTCTCCTCTTGTTGCAAAACCAACCCTCCTACCTTCTCTCCTCCTCCATTTCTTTTATTTGTTATATTCTCTTAATCCGTTATATATCCTTACTATATTTTCTTTAAATATAAAGGTGTAAGACTTATGAAAATTTAAATATACCCCTTTTCTTTTCTTTCTTTTGCTATGGAATCTCATGTTGTAGGTATGGATTTTTTTCCTTATTTGATTCTTGTTATTGTTTTTGTCTCTTTTATATTGTAAGTGTTAGTTTTTAATCTTTGGGCCTTGTGTTTTAAGGAGAAGAAGAAAGTTGTGTTGGAGGCTAGAGTTCGGGATACTCTTTCTTATTATGTTTTGCTTGGAAGGAGTTAAACTTATACTTCCCCTAAATATGTGAAAATCATGTGGTAATATGTTAAGGTTTTGGTTGTTATGATTAAGTATGATTTTATGCATTGTTGAGATTTTATGAAATATATGTTTGCACCATGTTATGTTGCATTTTTCTTTAAGTATGCTACCATGAAATAATATGTAAGAGTATGTTAATATATGTATGATATCATGATAGAATAAGGTTGAATCTTGTAAGACAACTGTACATGTGTTGTGCGAGTGGTTTAGTCAAGGGCTTGTTTGTCATTGCTAAATCACCTTATTGTATTTATTTTTTTATCTTACCATTAAATCCCTCACAGATTTTAGTTGAATTTTAATAAACAATGTGGCATGTATTGAGCATGTTTAAACTTATTTATACATGACATAGTATTTGTGTGCCTTAGGGGCAAATGTGTTTTTACATGTGTCATGCTTCTATTTTCAGCATGTGTGTCAAAATTATGCCATGATTCATTATGTATGTTAAGCATATAAAAATTGGTGTGTTAGTTATGCATAATTAGGGTTTACATGCTTTTGGTGCTTGAATAAGAGGCATATCATAATCTTGTCACTTTTATAATTTTCTAGAATTATAATATGATGTTAATGTAATATTTCAAATTTTACTAATAAAAAATTCCGTTTACAGTGGAAGCTTATAATCATAATATTGGGTGCTGCCGTCGTAATCGATGTAAGTACTAAGTATGACGTACTATACCATTTTCACATCAATTACAAGGCTAAAACCATGAAAATGTAAACCAAGGTAAATACTCCCTCTGTATGAAAAATAAATTTATTTTTTCATTTTACACACTTTTTAAGAAAGTAATAAAAGTAGTCTTAAAATTATATTAACACCTTTCATTGAAAAAAATTAAGGGTAAAAATGAAAAATAGACTTTTACTTTTCTAAAATGGCTTTTTTTTACACAAATATTTGATGGCAGAATGAGTTTATTTTTGATAGGAGGGAGTATATAACAATTACAAATACGAGTTTGGAGGTTTACATTGAGTACAATGACAAATGCAGACAAAAGGGATACCATGGATCTAAGAGTCCAAAAAGATATTTGAGTAACCTATCATCCAGATAACATAATTCTTCGCCCAAACCCCTAGTATAGAATAAGCACTTCACCCTATACAATGCATCATAAATAGAAAAATCATCCAACTAGTCCTCAATGACCTACACAAAATCATTAAGGTTATTTTCTTGTGGAAATGAGCATCACCTATAAAAAGGATGGTTAGTACGCTACGTACCGAGTAAGGTGATAATATTATCGAGTCATGGATACAGTTACATATAAGCATTCACAATAGATAATAAGTACATAGTTGAAACACATAAAGTATCACCAGGTAAGTAGTGATCCAAGTCTCTTTAATAAATATAACCATTTTTATTATTTTATTTACATTGAGTTCAAGGATTCCACTATTCTTAAAGTACTGGACAGTCTGAAGCATCTCTCAGGAATAACACACTAAAGCTAATATTATTGTCTGATGAAATGAACCTAACAAATCTCAAGGAAAAATGCTTTGAGCTACTATTCTTAAACTAGTAGAAGGGTTTGAAATACTTCTTAGAGATAATACAACTGAGCTACTATTATCGCTTGGTAGAATAGACCCAATACCTTAGTCCTAACTCGCTTACTCTTCCACTTTAAGTCATTAATATCTTATCCATTAGTTTAATTTTCTCAAATTGTATCATATTTCACAATGAATTTAGGGTCTCACTATTCTTAATTCGATGGAACAGATTGAAGTACCTCTTAAGGACAACACACCTAAGCCATTTTTATCGTCAGGTAGAACGGATCCATAAAACACATCAACCCAACTCATATGATATTTCACTTTCAATTATAAATGTCTTATTCATGATTTATTTTAAAAGTACAAAATATGTTCAAAGTAGGTAAGGCACATCACAAGGATCATAAGGTCGTTCTCTAGGGTTAAGATTCTTCTATTCCCTAAAAGCCCTAATTTCATACTTTTATCATAACACTTCTTCTATTACTCTTATATCCACCAAAATTAGTACCTATTCTCAAATATTATTATTATTATTATCAATATACTATGATTTCAAGGCCTAACTCTAAGGTCTTGCACATGCGATAATAACCATGTCTCAAATGTTACTATTTCTAAGGCTTATAAACCCTAATTTCACAAATCCATCATAAATTTTCTTGTAGGGGTCAAAAAATTACCATATTCAAGATACATTCCCAAAACACTAATATTAACAACATATTAAAACTTTGTGGTCTAACTCTACAATTTCACACAATTTGATTATAGCCTTCTCGTTTTAAGGTTACTATTTCCAAATTAAATAATTTTCATAATATATTAAACTTAGATCATCAAAAGCTTCTATAAACACTTCATATGAATTCTTTAGCATATTTTAGATGATATAAAACCTTAAAATATCATGATTCTCATATTAAACCCACATTGACCAAAATACCTTTACCGATAACAAAACCCTTATTTCATGCAAATCTTACATATATTGGTAACATTATTTCCAAATCCACATTTATATTTATATGCCTTATTATACTCATTTAACACTCACCATAATTTCATAAACCTATTTTATAGCCATATATCACACCTAAAGTTTTCCACACACAATAACAATATCACATAATCTCCGCCTTTTTTTTATCATACTATATCAACTACATATCATAACATTAACAATCACACATTAAATAACTTGATAAAAATAATATGTTATAAAAAAAATATGCATAACATTTAGCAACCAAAAATCCTAGATTACGATAAGTATCCTTACGAAAATGACTCTGATCTCTAAGCATGCAAATCCTATTCCGCTCTTTCAGAACTTTAGCAAAATTACCTAAGAAATCATAATAAAACACAATTAGGATTAAACCACACAATTATTGAAATGTTAAGGAAATGGAAGGATGAAAGAATAGATTAAAACCAAACCAGCAAAGGTGAGTGTTTGGGAAAACTTTGCACAACCAAATGGAGAGGAATGGTGGGTTGTGCCAAGGAAAAGGATGGAGCAATGGAACAAGCTACCATTACTAGGGGTGAGCAATGGATAAAGGATCTGAAGGGTGGAGGGAAAATGGTGGGCAAGGCCAAAGGAGGGTTGTGTGTAATAGTTGGTTTAGCTGAAGCAAGGGGTATGGTGCGATTGGAAGGGCTAAAGCTGGAGTGTAGGTTGCGGTTAAAATTACTGAATGGTGGGGGTGGTGTTTAGTCATTGTGGCTATAGAAAAGGAAAGGAAAGGAAATGAGGTATGGAATTGTGGGGTTTTTGGCCGAAAGGTGGGGTGATGCAACGATGGAAATGGTTGTTGGTTGAGGGGTAAGAATGAAAAAAGTGATTGAAGGGGATGAGGGTATTTTGGTGAGGGCAGTCGTTGGTAGTTTTTTGAGGTTGTTTTGGCGACGGTAAGGAGGAGAAGAAGGAGGTCGAAGATGAAGCTTTGGTGGTGTGTTTTCTTTAGAAAATAAAAGGGAGAGAAAAGAAATGGTTGGGGGCATTTATTGTTGAGTATACATATGCGTATACACACACAAATATGGGGGGAAAGGGCTTTGATAGGGTGAGATTTTTCAGCCCCAATCCTATCTCCATTAGATTTGGGAAATGGATCAACAAGTGATGGGTTGATGTGAGTGATGGTAGGCATTGTTTAGGGACATTGTTTCACGTAGAAGAAGGGGTGAAAAGGAAAAGGAAAAGGAAAGGGAAGGTCACACGAAGGAAGATAAAGATAAAGAAGAGAAAAGGGAAAAGATGGAAAAGAGAAAGAGAGAATAATAGGTTTGGTTTTTTATTAGGTTAAGATCAATATAATTTAAGTTAGGATATTGGGATAGCTTAATCATCAATAAATTGGGATTAGGTTAAAATTACAGGGTTAGAGAGTTAAGGTAAGGTGTAAATATTAATTTTTTGATATTAGGATTAAGTTACAAAGTAAATTACTTGAGATTAGGTTACAAATTAAATCAATTGGGATTAGGTTTAGTTAAATTTTATGGTGTTACATCACTACCCTCTTGCAAGAAACTTCCTCTTCGAAGTCAAAAGTCAAGGGTGGGAAAGAAGAGAAAAGGGAATTAAGGAAGGTGATCCTGGTGGTAAAATCTACCTAGATTCCTACTATACTACCGGGGACTATCCCTTTAAAAGAGAGAGAACCCTAATACCTGATACACCTTTGCTGAATAGCACAAGATTCAACTTGCGCATATCCTTCTCGGTATCCTAGGTATCCTCCTCTACTTTGTGACAACTCTAACGAATCTTCACAAGTGGAACCGATCTTGTTTGAGTTTGTTGAATCTTAGTATCAAGAATCCTCAAAGGCCTCTCCTCATAGCACAATAAATCGTCGAGCTCAACCTCATCCGGTCTGATCACACAGGATGGATTTGTGATGTACTTCCTTAGGTGGGAGACATAGAAGATGCTATGAACTTGAGCCAATTCTGGTGAAAGTGCTAGGTGGTATGGAACCTCGCCAACCCTATTAAAAATATCTTAAGTACTAATATAACTTATTCTCATCTTACCCTTGCTACCAAACCTTTCCATCCCTTAGTGGGTGAAACCCTAAACAAAACTCTATTCCCCGACGCAAATCCATCACTACAGTGCCTTTGATCATCATAGCTCTTGTGGCAACTTTGAGTTACTCTCATTCTGTCCTGGATGAATTAAACCTACTGAGTCATCTCCTCAATCATCTTTAGGCCAAGTAACATAGTCTCATTGATGTCGCTCCAACACAAGGGTGTCTGACACTTATGTCCATATAGTGTCTCAAAGGATGCCAACCCTATTCTAGTATGATAAATGTTGTTGTATGAAAACTCAATCAAGTGTAGATGCTCCTCCTAACTATCTTGAAAGTCCAAAAAATAAGTTTGTAATATATCTTTGAGTGTCTGAATAATCCTCTTAGTTTGCCCATCCATAATTTGGTGGAAGGCGGTGCTTATCCTTAATCTTATGCTAACTCCAAATTATACATTATATAGTTTTGCTCATGCTACTTCAACTGAGGAGAAGCGTAAGCTATTGCCTTACCATGCTACATTAATACACAACCCATCTCGTACTTCAATGCGTCACTATAGACCTCAAACATGTTTGATCCCCATGGTAGAGTCAAAATTGGTGCCATAGTCAACCGCTGCTTTAACTCCTAAAATGTTGCCTCGCATGTGTCATTCCACTAGAATATGGTTCTCTTCTCCAGAAAGTTTATCAAAGGATGAGCCACCCTTAAGAAGTCCTTAACAAAGCATTTATAGTACCTGGCCAAACCTGGGAAACTACAAATCTCAGGGATGCTAGTGGGTGCCTTCCACCTAGTTACAAAATCTTCACTAAATTTACAACAACCCCTCCTACTGAAACCGTTTATCCCAAAAATGCAACATTCTAAATCCAAAACTCTCAAAGGAGGGACAATATCGTACGAAGGTGACACTCATACTCCTTTCTACTCTAAGAGTATACCAAAAGTATCATTTATGAAAACCACCACAAACTGATCAAGGAACGGTTAGAAAATCATCGTCATGGAGTTCATAAAGATAACAAGCTCATTGGTGAGGCCAATAGGTGTCATCGTCAACTCATAGTGCCCGTATCATGTCCTAAAGGTCATATTCATGATGTTTTTCTCAGCTATGCACAACTGATGATATCTCGACATCAAGTCAATCATTGAGAATATCAAAGCACCACAACGCTAATCGAACAAGGCATTGATCCTTAGAAGTAGATAAAGGTTCTTCACTATTAACTAGTTTAGACCTCAATAATCTATACACAAATGAAGGCTCTCATCCTTCTTATTTATGAACAAAATTGACGCTGCCCATGGAGACACACTAAGGTAAATGTATCCATAAGTCAATAAGTCCTCCAACTAAGCATTCAACTCTCCCAACTCTATCGATGTCATCTGATAAGGTGCCTTTGAAATAGGCTTGGTTGTTGATATAACTCAATAATGAAGTCTATCACATGTACTGGTGGTATACCTGAGATCTCATTTAGAAAAACATAAGGAAACTTTGAGGCAACCAAAATATCATCCAATGTTGACATGTCCTTATTTAGCTTCTGAACTCCACACAAATACATAGGGTAACCTCTCTGCACCAACGAATACAGTGTATGGGTAGATACAACATTCTTTATAAGCCAAGTCTTGCATCTCAAATAGGAGACCCCTAGTGTTCCTACAACACAACTCTCTCCTGTGAGCAATCTATCATTACCTTGCACTTCCCCAACATATCCATCCTTAGGATAACATCAAAGTCTTGAAGGTCCATCTCAACCAAGTATACTAGGAAGTCTATGCCACCTATCTCTAAGGCCACATCTAATTTGAGCCTAGTACAATCTAATCTATTCTCAAAATGCAAAATCAAAGAAGATACATTAGAAGACGAAGATAAAGTAGCTCTAGTAATAAACACTGAAGATACAAACGATAGAGATGCCCCTGAATCAAAAAGTGCATAGGCTAGTAACAAAAGGATGGAAAACGTACCAATGACCACATCCTTTTATCGATCAGTGTTTGTCTTGCTATTGAAATTCAGATGCCCCTAAGTATCCTCCTCGCTAAGTAAATGGGCGAGGGCCTTACGGTCCTGCCTTAACCTCCCTAGGCTGACCATTGAATGGGGAAAATGCCATCTATTGCTATTATTGTGGTTGATAGGCCCGTAGTTGGCATGCCTGATGCTGAGGTATCAAGAGTCCCTACTATCGGATCTGACCCTACTAATGCTAGCACTTAAATAACCTGTGGCCCAACTTACCACACATTCTGCATTGAATAAGAGTTCCCCAATAATCTCACCCTGGATGATCCCTCCTATAGAATCGACACATGAAGCTTCTTGATTGGCCCAAAAATCTTCCTTGACCGCTCGTCTAACTCCGGCGTTGAAACTAACCTCATTAAGGTTAGATCTAACCCTACTGCTAAAACCTTAGAAGTTAACCTCCCTAGAACTAGATTTTGCCTCTATAACCCTATGTCTTTGGCTTCCTCTTGCCTAAAATGTAAGCCTACTCCTGTACTAGAGTGGCGGTCATACACGTCTATTTGTATAATGTGGCTAAGTCCTAGAAAGCCGCACCACCCATTATCCTTTGGATGCTAAAGTGGATCCCCTACTCAAATTGATAGACCACCGTTGAGTCACTAGCTACTATCCCTAGTAGAAACATCAATAAATCAGTGAATTGAGCATGGTACTACCTCACAATCATGCTTTCCTTTTTCAACTACATGAACACCTTCAGCTTATCCCTCTTAAGGCTCTTAGGGTAAAACTTAGTTTAAATCGCCACTTTGAAGTCCTCCCACAACATCAGCAGTCCTCCCAGCTTACGAAAACTTATCCACTAAGTTTCGAAAACTCCTCATAAAAAGAAAATTTTAATGTTAACCTTCCAAGTAGGTAGGAAATCAACTACCTCATACGTCCTATCCATGCCACATATCCATCCTTCCAGGATGACTGGGTCCCCATCACTGACGTAGGTTAGGGGCAATGTCTTGTAACCCTCTGAAGCTAGTTTTGTCCGATACCCTCCTGTAGGTGATGCGAAGGGGGTGGCGGTTGAGATTGAGAAGGTGGCGAACATCAGATGAACTCGATGAATGCCTTGAATGTCTCCTCTAAACAACGAACATGACCATGAAATGCCTTGTTGATTTATATGCAAAATAGGAGACACATTAGGAAAAATATTCCTCTCTTAATAACACATATTACACATAATCACATTCAAAGGTCACTTAGGCTACCCATTCTAGAGTTCTCACAAGTCAATTGGAGTTTTTGAAGAATTGAGTTTTTTCTAAAAATATGAAATAGATTGATGAAATCAGATGAGGGATTGTTTGAAAAAAAAATTGTAAAATTTATGGTATTACAAATTTGTAAAAACTTAAGCTCTAATACCAACTTATAACACTATAAATTTTACTATTGAATAATTTCATTTTATAATGGAAGCTTATAATTAAAATACTGGGTGTTATCATTGTAATTGATGTAATTCTAAATAACCATACCATCCTCACATAAATCACAAGGATTAAGCCATTAAAATGTGAACTAAGGTAAATATATAACAAGGGAAATTTTATAAATACAAATATGAGTTTGGATGTTTACTTCAAGTACAATAACAAATACAGATAAAGTGGATACCATTAATCTAAGAGTTAAAAAAGGTACCTGGGTAACCCATCATTTGGATAACATGATTCTTAGCCTAAACTCCTAGTACAAAATAATCATTTTATCTCGTGCAACACATGATAGACATCATCCAAGTGGTCTGCAATGACCTGTACAAAAGCATCAGGGTTGTTTGTTCGTGGGAATGAGTAGCGTCCATCAAAATGATGGTTAATACGCTACGTACTGAGCAATGTTACAATATTATTGAGTCAAGAATACAGTTAAATACAATCATTCACAATAGAGAATAAGTATATGGTCAAAACACATCCAAGTCTCTTTATTAGATATAACTGTTTTCATTCTTTTATTTATATGAGTTTAGGGACCTCAGTAGGGCTGTAAACGAGCCCAATTGAGCCGAATACCCCTAGGCTTGGGTTCGGCTTGTTTAACTAAATGAGCCTAAAATACTGTTTGGGCTCGGCTCGTTAAACTAAACAAATGAGCCGAACCGAGCTTTTAACGAGCCGAGCTCATGAGCCAAAGCCAAAAAATGAACCGAGCCGAGCTTTTTCGAGCTCGAGCTTGGCTCGTTTAAAAAACGAGTTGAGCCTGAGCCTCACTTTGAGGCTTGTTTAATTAAACGAACGAGCCGAACCGAGCCGAATACCGAACTGGCTCAACTCATTTACAGCCCTGGACCTCACTATTATTAAATTAGTGAAATGGTTTGAAGTACCTTTCTAGGACAACACACTCGAGCCACTATTATCTTCTAGTGGAATGGATCTAACACCTCTCAAAGAAAAATACTCTTGAGCCACTATTCTTAAATCGGTGAAATAGTCTAAAGTATCTCTTAGGGACAATACATTTGAGCCACTATTATCGTCTGGTAGAACGGATCCAGCACCTCAGTCTTGTCTCAAATACTATTCTACTTTAATCCATCAATATCTTATATATTATGTTACTTATCTCAAATCGTATTATCTTTTGCATTGAGTTAAGGGTCACACTATTCTTAATTCAGTGGAACAAACATATAAATCACCTCGACTTGACTCACATGATCTTTCACTTTAAATGATTAATGCCTTATTCATGATTTATTTAAAAGTACTAAAATATTTGAAGTATGTAAGGCACATCACAAGGATCATAAGGTTGTTCTATAGGATTAAGACTATCTTATTCCCTAAAAATCTTGATTTTATACTTTTATCATAACACTTATTCTGTTACCGTTTAATCTACCAAATTTAGTACCTATTTCTCAATTATCATCATCATCATCATCATCATCATCATCATCATCATCATCATCATCAATATAATAGAATTTAAATACCTAACTCTAAGGTCTTGCATATGAGATAATAACCCTATCTCAAAAGTTACTATTCCTAGGGCTTATAAATCCTAATGTTACAAATTCATCATAAATTTTTCTATAGAGCTCAAATAATTACCATATTCAAGATACATTCCCAAAACACTAATATTGACAACATATTCAAATTTTGTGGTCTAACTCTACCATTTCACACATGTGATAATAAACTTCTTTTTTTAAGGTTACCATTCCCAAATCAAATACTATATTACACTTAGAACATTCACAGCTACTATAAACACTTCATATGAATTTCTTAGCATATTTTAGATGATATAACACCTCAAAATACCATGATTCTCATATTAAACCCATATTGACCAAAATACCTTTACCGATAATAAAACTTTTATTTCATGCAAATCTTACATATATTGGTAACATTATTTCCATATCCACATTTATCTCCATATGCCATATTATACTCATTTCATACTCATCATGCTTTCTTAAACCCATTTTACAACCATATATCACACGGAAAATTTTCCACATAGAATAATGATATTGCATAATCTCCACTTAATTATTTTCTATCATAAAATATCAACTCTATATCATATCATTAACAATAATACATTACATCACATGATAACAATAACATGGTATAACAGAAAAACATGCATAACACTTAGCAACCAAAAACCCTATACTATAATAAGTATCTTTTTGAAAACAACTCTGGTCTCTAAGTAGGCAAATCATATTCCGCCTCTTTTAGAGCCTCAGAATATTCACCTAAAAATTATAATAAATACCATTAGGATTAAACCACATAATTAAGTAAATGTTAAGGAAATGGAAGGGTGAAAGAACAAAGGAAAACCGAACCAACAGAGGTGAGTGCATGTTTGGGAAAACTTTGCGCAACCAAATGGAGAGGAACGATGGGTTGTGATGAGGGAAAGGATGGGGCAATAGGAAAATATACCACTGCTAGGGGTGAGCAACAGCTAAAGGAGCTGAAGGATGGAGAAAAAATGGTGAACAAAGTTGAAGAAGGGTGGTGTGAATCATTTGGTTTAGTCGAAGTAAGGGGTGTGGTAAAATAGCCATGGAATAAGTTTTTTTTTTTCAATTCTAAAAATGTTTAGAATTACTCTGGCTAATAATAGAGTAATTTAAATTCTAAGGGTTTTCTAGTCATGTATAACTTATTATGCCTAAGTATGGAATAATTGGATATAGGACGACCTTAGTGAATTGTTAGGTTGATCTTAGTATTGACCCTTGACTTTGGCTTTGACTTTTGACCTTAGAGTTGACATTGAATAATCAAAATTTAAGAAAAAAAAAGGGTTAAGTGTCGATTTATAACTGTATATGAATCATGTTTAGTGGTTTCATCATATGCTCTAATATTCTGACTAAGGTTGTATAATACTCTAATTAGTTATTTGATCTTTTTAGAGAGTATGTATACTTAAGGATTAGATTTTATAGAATTAGATTATATTATATTGCCTTGGTGCTTCATTATGGATGGTGTACTTTATATGTCTCTAGATTGCAAAAGTTGAGGGTATTGTGTTTCCTTAAGGAAATTGTATGACTAGTGTACTTTATATGTCTCTAGGTTATTCATGTATCACTTTGATTAATTAAAATGGAAATAATACCTAGGATGGTGATTTAATTGGAAATTGGTTGGATGTTAATTGGTAATTACCTTAGTGCATTATCCTTATGGTTTTGAGTTATGTTGTGGTGGCATTGTATACAATTATGTATGGTTCTTGTGGTTAACTTATGGGATACCCTTGTAATGTTTTGGGAATAATGAGACAATTATATTATGGTTAAGTGTAATGAGTATATAACATAAGGAGATGTATGCGTTTATGGGATGAGTATCATATTTAGTTATTGCATGTAACCTTTGATGTGTTTATATCATGCTTACCATGTGTGACATTCTATGTGTTCAATGTGGAATGTGTATATTTATTGTTGTATATGATTTAATAAGTAACTTTGTACTGACATGTTATGCTTAAGTGTAATTTATGCCTTTTTTTTTTTGTAATCTCATAAAAAAAAAAGTATACATATGCCATGTATCGTTATTAATTTCTCTATGTATGTGGAAATGTATTTGTATGTAAGTGTATGCTAAATTTATGTATTTTAATATATGTATAATATCATGCTAAAATAGAATCATCTGTGGTAGAATAATTATGCATATTTAGGGTTTTATGTGCTAAATGGGTTTAATTATGTTTTAGGGGAAAATTACATTTTGCCAATTCTAAAATTTTCTTGAATTATAAATTTATATAAAAGTTCCTATTTTAATGTTATTTATTTATGCCATGCATTTTTCTTGAGTCTAATAAAAATTGGTAGTGGAAAATTATTAAGTAAAGAACATATAAGGGTATTATGGTCATTTATGAATTATCATTCCTAAAAGTGTAAATAATTGGACTAGGATGAAAACTAAAAAAAATGGTGAAGTATGAAATCAAAATCGTTGTGCATTATGTGATATTTTATGATCGCCTTATTAATGTATTAAAGTGGAAGATCCCGAAATTTGGAAATGGCTGTTGTAGTTAGGTACCCTAAAGACAAGGTAGCAGCCCTTAATTTAGTATGGTGGTTTCGTCAGATGCCTTAGCATTTGGATTAAGTTCATAGTCTACTCTATAGGTGACCTACAGGGTGTATAAAGGGTGTTGATACTTAAGCATTAAACATCTTAGAATGTGAGGATATTGTATTTCCTTATCACACCAACATGATAAGAGTACTTATATGTCTCTAGGATAGATGTGGGAACATACTATATTACTTTAGTGTGGTGGCATTAACTTTGTATTTTATTTGTCTTCGGGTTATTACTGTATCCCCTCGAATAATTAAAAATGTAAATAATTGTTGTATAATGATTTAAATGGATTGTTATGATTTGTTGGTTTGATAGTTGCCTCCACACACTACTTGGTGTTGGTATATTTATTTGATAACTACATTATTACACTATTTGGATTCAGTATATTGGTTAGTATTTGTCTCATTCCTTTCCTTATCATGTTATAAGTAGTATAGAAGTAGTTATTTTAAAATACTGTAATTATGGGTTGGTGTTCTCCCTTCGTGGGACACCCTTGCTATAATTAGTTGTAATATGGTTAAGTTTGATGTGATGAATATGTTGTATATGGTATGATATGAGTTATGGTATGAATGTGGTCCATAGCTTGTGTTACTTTCTATATGCTCTATGTGATATTTGCATGCTTAGTATTGTATTGTAGTTTACTCAGTACCGTTGTACTAATGGGTTCTATTTTATGTTTCCCTACTTATTTAATTGGTAGTATTTACCATGCAGAAGTACTTTGAGGTTACAAATTGGTGGTTTTTGGTAGGGGTTGAGAGTTATGACTATTCGGTGTTTATTTTGACATATTTTGATTTAGATCCCTTTAAATCTTATATCTCCTTATGTATTTCTGTCTCTTAATAGTTGTAACTCTTTTTTTTCCGATGTTTTGTTATGAAAATAATTTAATATTGTAACGAAATCTTTATATGTCGTTTATCAATTATTGTTCTTAATTTAAATAGATAAAAAATGTAGCCTTGACACTTAGTGTAAGAAAGGTAGAGGAAATAAACTTATACTAAGTGTGGTAGTAGCACCTGACATTTTTAATGGTTTAGCTTCCACACTAAACTCTTTTTTAATAAAAAATCAAGTTCTAAAAATGGGGGTATTACGTCACAAATTTACACACTTTCTTTTCATTATCAGGAAGAAAAAAAAATCCTTCTAGTTGTTCCATATAAACTTCTTCCTTGATATCTCTATTTAAAATATATTTTTGACATCCACTTGATGCATATGGAGCTTATAAATGGAAGTTAATGCCAAGATAACTTGAATAGAAGTGATCCTTGTCATAGATGCATAGGTGTCAAAATAATTTACACCTTCATTTTGAATAAACCCTTCCGCTATCAATCTTGCCTTAAAGGTTTGTATAGAACCATCCACATTGTACTTTCATCTAAGTATCCATTTACAACTAAAGGACTTTGATCCTAGAGGCAAATCCTCTAAGAACCCAGTATTATTAGATAATATTGAGTCCATCTCATCATTTATGGCTTCTTTTTGAAAAGTAACATATCTTGATAACATCAATACACTAAACAATTTGAGGTTATCTTTAAAATTAAATGTTATGGGTATTTTATTCAATACTTTTGTTCTGGTTCCTTCAACCAAGAAAACTACCAATTCGATTGAAATAAATCAAGGACCTAAATACTTTTCCTTTCTTAGCCTTTTAATTCTTCGAGGTTTACTTACATCATTAGGTTTATTCCTTTTATTTATATTAGTGAAAACACTCACATCATCATTTTCATTAGTCATATAATCATTTATAAATTTATTTCAATAAATTCAACATGTATTTATTCAAAAATGAACTTAGATCTAAAACCCTATATGCTTTAGAATTTTGTGCATAACTAACAAATACACTCTTAATTCTTCTAGGTCCTAACTTACTTTTATAATGATCAATTTTTTTTATAAAAAATAACACAACTTCACACTTTAAAATAATTCAAGTTAGGTTTTATGTTATTATAAATTTTATAAGGACTAACATTGAACTTCGTGGATGGTATTATATTATGAATGTAGCATGTAATTTCAAGTGATTCATCCCATAAGTTAAGAGGAAAATTAACATTTATAATCATAGCATTTATCATATACACTGAGGTCCTAAATTTTATTTGAGCCAAACCATTTTTCTATGGAGTATAAGGAGATGAATACTGATGTATTATGCCATTTTTTGAATAAAACCTAAATAATTCTATAGAAAAATATGCAGATCATTTATCATTACAAAGAATCTCAATTATTCATCCTTTTTAGTTTTTAGCATGAGATTTATATTCCCTTCATCTTTATTTCTCATAAATGAAAGTATATCGTGAACTATATCATCAATAAAAGTTATGAAATATCATTTTCCTTCTCTCACTAATATGACATTTAACTCACATATATCTGTATGCACAAGATCCAAGATTTGTACATTTATTTCAACCTAAGAAAATGATTTCTTAGGAATCTTCACTTGAAAGTATATTTCACATTTATCATTATGGCCATGCTTAAAAGACATATATCCATGTTTTTGCATGTGATCTAAATAACAAAAATTAATATGTCCTAATATAACATGCCATAAAGAATTAGTACTTTCAAGAATATAAAAGTAAGAACAATTAATATTATTATTAATACTAAGCTTGAACATTCCATCACATGAATATCCTTTTTCTATGAACAAAGTATTCATAGTAACAATTATCTTACCAGACTTAGACTATTTTGAACCCATTTTTACATTACATATTGGCAGATGCAATATTTTTTTATAACATAAAAAATATGAAGCACATTGATAAATTGATCATTTGCCTAAAACCTTGAAAGAATTGTTGTTTCCCATTATAACATCCTCTTGATATGGCAGTTCTTCATATGAATTGAATAGCACTCTATTGTTGCACACCTAAACAATTGCATCTAACTCAATCCATCATTCTAATGACTTATTTGCACTATCCATGTGAAGTTCGGTTACCATAACAATTCACATTGTAGATATCCATTGCTACAAGTTCCTTGACCTCACTTTAAACAACATTAACCTTCTCAGATTTTATTGCATCTACCTTTTTCTTAATTCTACATTCACAAATGTAGTTCCCTTTTTTTTCCTCACATCATTAGACTTCTTAAGGGAATTTCCTTTCTTGTTGACTTTCTACTATTCCAAGATTCTCCATTTTGATTCCTTCCATTTCTAGTCTCACTAAAATAATTCACTTTATAATTCAATTACAACACATCACATCAACATGATTATGCCTCAATTTGAAGATGTATTTGAAATTGTTCTATAGTCATGATTTCAAGATAATCTAAAAACTTCTTTCTATATCCACTCAAAATATGAGGAAACTTGAAAAAAAATGCTCCTATTTGAAGTAAACTAGGGACTTTATCCTCAAGGACCCAAAACTTGGTTACTAGCTTTTGAATTTCATGTACTTGATTCATAATAGGTAGTTCATCAAACATTCAAAATTCGAAGAATTTTAAAGCTAAAAATTTGTTCATACCTTTTTTTTTCATTTTTGTATTTGACTTCAAGGGAATCCTTTGTCTCCTTTAGGGATTTCAAATTTGAGTATAAACTGCATAACTATTTGATGAGGGAATTGAGAATATGAATGCGACATACCAATTCATCTTCTTCATGTTTCTTTCTTTATTCTTGATTTCTTTGCTATCATCGGATTTTAGTTTGGGTAATTTTGGTATACTAGAATTGAGCATATAATAAATCTTCAATAGAGCAAGAATTTCATCTTATCTTTTCATATAGTAAAGTTGCTTCCATCTAATAAACTCAGCTTGATTAAATCATAGTTTACTATTTTGTATGTTGAATCTATCTCCATTCGATATCACCTTTAAATTGTTAATGGAAATAGTGATTGGATAAATTAAATTTACTTTGAGACATGTATGGCGCTATATGAAAGTTGATATTTCCACAATAATTTACCTCTAGGCTACAACAAAGCAGTCACAAGACTCTCTCAAGCTTTTATATTGATAGGATTTTATTATAGAAAATTAATTGGAAGGCATCTCATCCTAAAACAGGGATGTATATATATACTAAACGAAGAGGTACTTGGAAGAAGTATGTCTCCTCAATAATCTTTTTAATTAATTAATTAATAATTTGATTTGAAAACATCATTAGGAATATGTCTTTTTTTTTCCGTTCAGATACATTGTAGTGCATTAATTAAAAAGGCACGTGTAGTTGTCATCTATGTAACACCCTAAGTTGATATGACCATGCAGAACTATTTTGGAGTGCTTTCGGATTGATCGGCTAACCCCATAGATCAACACGAGTTCTTTCAAATATGACCAAGATATTTTTAAAAAAATTTATAAACTTTCCAGGAAGGTCACCTATCCTAAAATTTTCCCCACTCAAAGAACACAATGCCCTTGTTGCACCTTAACCACTAACTGTCTCAATATAATCTATCACAAGAATTGTCCCGCTAGGAGACTAATTGACTCATCCAAGTTTAGATTACGGTCGTGGTTTACTTTAATATCATTTGCAACACCCTGAGTTGATATGATCACGCGGCGACTATCTTGGAGTGCTTTTAGATTGATTGGCTAGGCCCATAGAACAACACGAGTCCTTTCCGTATGTTTTTCTCTCACTCAAATGCTTCCCGAGATGTGCATTTTGCCTTCACTCAAACACTTCCTGAAATATTTTTAGAAAAATTTTGAAACTTTCTAGGAAGGTTACCTATCCTAAAAATTGCTCCATGGCCATCACATTTAACTATGGAGTTCTTAGGATGGAATTACCAAAAGGATGGTATACTATATTGTTATAAGTAGTTAGATCAATCTTTATAACACTCCACTTAATTGGGGGGGTATTACATTCACCTTCACTCAAAGAACACAACGTCTTCGTTGCGCCTTAATCACTAATTATCTTATTATAGTTTATTCCAAGAATCATTCCGCTAAGTGATTTATTAACTGGTCCAAGTTTAGATCACCATCACAATTTCACTCTAATACCATTTATAACACCCCAAGTTGATATGACCACAAGGGAGCTATATTAGAGTACTTTTGGATTTATCGGCTGACCCCACAAATCAACACGAATCCTTTCGGCATGCTTTATCCTCACTCACGAGCTTCTAAAAATATTTTTAAAAAATTTCTAAAATTTTTTATGAGGGTCGCCCATTCTAAAATTGCTCCACAACCAACACACTTAATTGTAGAGTTATTAAGATAAATTACCAAAAGGATAGTGTACTATGTTGATATCGGTAGCCAAATAAATCATTATAACACTCTCCTTAATTTGATGGTATTACAATTAATTTGGAGCCAAAAATAAAATGTCAATCAGTATTTTAATTGGCAACTACTAATTATGACACGAAAACAGACACACTAGTTTTCTTATTAAGCCCACTAGGATGGTCCAATATGAAAAAAATACTATACCAACATGCAATTTCATGAAATGCTACTTGATGCTTGCATGAATATTATTATTTGTCTAATCAAATCAAATTATTGCACTTATCTATACTTATATATTATAATCTACTCCCAAGAAAATAGCCCCCATAGTCTTAATTAACCATCTCATTATTTATCCTTTGCTTGTAAGTAGGACTGTAAACGAGCCGAGCCGAGCCAAGTACTCCTAGACTTGGGCTCGACTCGTTTAACTAAACGAGCCTAAAATGATGTTTGGGCTCGGCTCGTTTAACTAAACAAATGAGCTGAACCGAGCTTTTAACGAGCCGAGCTGAGCTCATAAACCAAAGCCAAAAAATGAACCGAGCCTCACTTTTAGGCTCGTTTAACTAAACGAACGAGCTGAATCGAGCTTTTAATGAGCTTAGCCGAGTCGAATACCGAACTAGCTCAGCTCATTTACAGCCCTACTTGTAAGCAATATAGCTTCTTCTGCCATGGCTGATGTTACCAATCACAACCTTTGTTATAGTAGATTGCAATAAAAAGGAAATTAATGAAATTAATTTACCTTTGAATTTTAATTACTGTTAGTCACTAATTGCTTTATTTATTGGAATTTTAATTGGTATTGGTTACTGATTATAGTTTGCTTTGATATACATTTGAATATAGTATATATCAAGTAACAAAGCATGACTATTGAAAAAGTGATAACCTTATTGCCGATATTATATATATATATATATATATATATATATATATCCAACAAAGGAAGAGGGTAATCTACCAATTTTAGTCTCTCTTTCTCCTTTCTATCTCCATTCTAAATTGTCTCTAATTAAGTATACTAGCATACTAAGTGAGTTTACCAGGGTTTGCTAGATTGAAATTTTATTTCTAATATCAACAAAATTTTTTTATATTTTGAAATAAAGTTGTTCACTATCTTGGATATCATAAGAGAGATTAAATTTATTCCAATAATATATTCCGAAGTCGATGGGGTTGAATATCAAACTTACTAGTCTAGTTTTAAGTTTTTTTTTTATGGATAAAGTTACATCATATTATTATGGTGCATTTATGACTATTATTTGTTATTAATATTTGTTTAATTATTTAAATGACATACCGTTTGCTATACTATATATTAATTTACATCCAACAACCCTTTCCCCCTGAATTTCGCCTGTTGAAATAAAGCTTGCATCCATGGCTGGCATGGGAATGTTTGTCTCTTTCTCCGTGTATTTTGAACGATTGATCACTATATCTTCCTCTCTAATACTTTAGCAAACATGCATAGACATTGAATTTGTTTTTAATATTTGTGGACTACTTGGTCTCTTTGCTTCTTTGATTTTGTTGTTTTTTTCCCTTTGCTTCTCCGGGAATGCCGATGTGGTCGAGGCAGCATGTTATGTAATCTTTTTCGCAAGCTCTGGATTCCAACTCCATTGAAAAGCCATTTCATTTAGGGGACGTTTGGTATCGGATAATTAATGGGGGTTGGAAAAGATACATATATATTTTGTTAGGAATGATAATGGGTTAGATTTGGATCGAATTTGATTATACCTAAATTTATTTATATTATTTAGATCTAAATTAGATCAAGATTCATCGAATCTTAAAAACTTAGATTTTGATACAGACCTATCAGATAGGTCTAATGGATAAACGAATTATAAATGAGTCTAGTTTTTTTAAATAATTGATGTAATTATAAATACATTTATAAATTATATAACTTAATATGTATTTTTTATTAAAAATATATTTAAGTAAAAAGATAAATATATTAAAATAATTAGTTTAACTTTTTAAATAGTATTTTAGTATTTTTGGAATAAAATATTATAAATAGTATCTATAAAATAAATATATAAAAATAAAATTAAAAAAATAAATAAAAATCTCAAATATAATTATAATATATATATATATATATATATATATATATATATATTATAAATTTAGATTCGTTCAAAATAAGAGTGGAGCACCCATCAACCTCCTTAGCTGAGTCGAGTGTTTGGAGGTAGTTCGGAATGGGTATTTCCAGAAAATTGAAGTTCTTCATTCCAAACGTCGAACACACCGAGTGTGACATAGAGATGTAAAGTACGAGTACCGTTTTCCCCTTTCAGTTTGGAAAAAATAGTTGGTGGTCCATTTAAACCAAAATAATTAAAGTTGTACAATCTATTTAGTGTTTAGTCCAATTTTTTTGATACTCTAATATACATGTACATATAGAGAATATTACCTGTACATTTATATATAATTAGGTGTATATATTAATATAATTATATGTACACGATATTTTATACTTATAACTAAATATTTTTGGACCATTTTAATTTTTAACTAATTAGTTTTACCTAAATATACTCCAAACAAATTTCCCCTTCAGTTTCCACCGCCTCCATTAAGCCGGCCGTACCAAACGCCCAGTCAGTGTCTCTAATCTCACGCTCGCCGATCCCTCGATAAATGGAATTCTATAATGGAACTGTCATTCAGTGTGTAGTGTAGCTAGAACTGAACACCTATATGTTAATTTGTAGTTTCGGTCATCGACTTTACAGGCCCTATGAATGAAGGAAAACAAAAAGAAAAAAAGGCACGAGCTAATTTAATAAAAATGCCACTTTATGCATGTTCGGTTCAAATTAATGCTCGCCAGCGCTGCACCATTAAGCATGCATGAATCTATATATTTGTGCATGGATTGTTATCAGATTTGCTACCCCCGCCCATCAAATATTCTTTCATTTGGCGCAGCTAGCTAGTAAGGAAAATGGAAGACTCAAAAGCCTCAACTCCACCACCATCACCAACTAGTCATCGTCCTGATTTAAATCAACCTGTGAGCAGAAAGTATGTCAAACATGGCTACCACAAACTCATCTGCCACGCCGTGAAACTCTTCTTTTGTTTCCTCGTGACCATTATCTCTCCACAGCTTCTAACTTCCTCTCTCGAAGGCTTTTATCTTCTCTGCAGGGACTACCTCCATTCCAACCCGCAT
This sequence comes from Tamarix austromongolica, assembly GCA_039764185.1. Taxonomy (NCBI): domain Eukaryota; kingdom Viridiplantae; phylum Streptophyta; class Magnoliopsida; order Caryophyllales; family Tamaricaceae; genus Tamarix; species Tamarix austromongolica. The sequence continues at coordinate 15,574,800 of CM077811.1, forward strand.
ATCATATCCTTCCTATGCTTGACTCTCCTTCTGTTACTTTCCGCCCTATACCTCCTTGTCCCTCCTCCTCCTGTTTACCTTGTAAATTTTTCATGCTACAAACCGAGAGAGTCTTTGAAATGCTCTAGACGCCGGTTTATGGAGCTATCCTGCAGGTCGGGTATGTTTTCACAAGATGCTCTTTCTTTCCAACGAAAAATTCTTGAAAGATCCGGCCTTGGTGAGGCCACTTATGCTGCTGATACTTTTCACAAATTTCCTCTCAACTTCACCATTGAGGAGGCGAGAAAAGAGTCCAATGAGGTGATATTTGGTGCTATCGATGAGCTTTTAGCCAAGACTTCTACGAATGTGAGTGACATTGGTATCTTAGTTGTGAATTGCACCGTCTTCAACCCTATCCCGTCTTTGTCCGCTTCTATCGTTAACCACTACAAGCTCAGCGAAAATATTCTTAGCTACAATTTAGGGGGTATGGGATGCAGTGCTGGTGTAATCTCGATCGATCTTGCTAAAGATCTTTTACGTGTACATCGAAACTCCTATGCATTGGTTGTCAGCACTGAGAACATGAGTCTGAATTGGTATCCCGGCAATGATCGATCCATGCTCATTACTAACTGCCTATTTAGAATGGGTGCTGCAGCAATACTTCTTTCTAACAGGAGGTCTGATCGCATGAGGTCCAAATATCAATTGTTGCTTACTGTCAGAATCCACAAGGGGGCGAATGATGAGAGCTTTGCATCAATTTCCCAGCAAGAAGATTCGACCGGTGCCATTGGCGTGTCCCTGTCAAAAGAGCTCCTAACTGCTGCAGCTGGTGCTCTAAAGTCCAACATTACGTCCTTGGGGCCACTCGTGCTTCCTATTTCGGAGCAGTTGCTATTCCTTTCCAAATTAATATCGACCAAGCTGTTGAAACTGAAGATTAAGCCTTACGTTCCTGACTTTTCACTGGCTTTCAAGCACCTCTGCATCCATGTTGGAGGAAAGGCCGTGCTGAATGAACTTGAGAAGAACCTACAGCTGACGGAATGGCAGATGGAACCATCAAGGATGACTCTATATCGATTTGGAAACACTTCGAGCAGCTCAATATGGTATGAGCTGGCCTATTCAGAAGCCAAGGGAAGAGTGGAAAGGGGTGACAAAGTGTGGCAGATAGCATTCGGATCAGGGTTCAAGTGTAATAGTGTAGTTTGGAAGGCTTTGAAGACTGTAGACCCAGCAGAGGAAAATAGTCCATGGACGGAAGAAATCCAACAATTTCCCGTCGGTATTCCCAGCGTATCCCCGTTCTAATTATGCTCAGTTTGCAACAGGACTAAGCCAGAAAAATAATTTAATGGGTCCCGTTAAACTTATATATATAAATTCTCTGTATTAGTAATAATTATAATTAATAATACTGGACAATATAAATATTTGTCGTATATTTTTTAGTTTTATATATTTTTAAATTAATACTAATTTAAAAAATATTTAAATATTTATACATATACCTAAGGAATATAAATTATGCATAATAATAATAATAATAATATACCACTCTTTTTAATGTGATTTATTTTTTTATTTTTAAAATAGTAATAATAGTTGCATTAATATTAATGGAGACAAATTAAATTAGTCTCATTATACTAATTAGAATGTGTATATAAGTTACAATTTTTTTTAAAAAAAAATACTAAAGTATACGATATATCCTTAAAATCTAGATATAAAATAATAAAAGGAAGAAAAATTTACATAGTATAATAATAAAATATAAATAAAAAGTTTGTAATATAAATACGTTAAAGCTACATATATATATATATATATATATATATATACTAGTAGTTCAATAACACATATTAAATAAAAAATAAAGAAAAAAAAAATTATACAATATAACAATAAAATAAAAAGAAAATATCAACTTTTAATCTTATAAATTAATAAAAAAAATTTAAATAATTATAAATCGAATGGGAATCAAAATAGTTAGGAATGGAGTCAAATAAAAAGACACTAACAAAACACGTAAAATTAAGTGTTTATAATGTACTCTCTCTCTCTCTCTCTCTCTCTCTCTCTATATATATATATATATATATATATATTAATACTATACATTTATATGGGGTCAAGCGATCCCATAGGGAGCATACTGCCTTAGTCTCTGGTTTTCACCCAGCTCACTTGACGCCGTACCTATGTCTCATAACAGATGCTTGCTCGTACTGTTTACTTAGCAGAATATAGCAGTGAAGTTGCAATCTTAGAATAATTAATGGTGGTTTAATGGAAGACGGACGTGCCTTCCCGCTGCAACTTCATTATTTATTTATTTAATTCATTCATAGGCAGCCATCTCAAGTCTAGTGCAACACATAAATTAATACTATTAACGTTATGTGTGGAGATTCAAACCTAGAATTTAGTGCATCCAGATTTAATCTTAATTACTAAAACCATCACTAAATCGATTCATGCTGTAATATTTAACGTAGTAATATCAAGTGAACAGCCCTAGTCGCTTTCCAGAAAAGGACTCTTGCCGGCTCTTGAGTATTTTACGTAGTATTATTATCATTCAGAGAGAACTATTGTATTTTGAATAGGATTTCAAAGGCGATCATCTATTCCTTATTAACAGAAACAAACAGGGCCTCTATTTCATTGGATGTTTGGTGATATAGTAGAGATGATGCATGGATGTAATACATCATTTTTAATTAACCCTAATTAGAGAACTTAAGATTTGAACCTCCGCCTGATGTATCATCATGCATACTACACATGGTGGCTCGAAAGCTCTCTTGTAAAGTCTAAAAATGGCTAAAAAAAATTCGGTGCTAGAATTTTTACAATGGTGTCCTTACGGAAATACCCTATACACAATAGTTACATATTAATATTGCTCTATATACATATACTAGAACAAATCTATAGTGTTGTGCAAGAGAATAGATTGCAGCAGTTCTGGGGGGGAGTTTGAACAACAATATTTGTAGTCAGGTGTGGTGTGGGTAGGCACCACCGAGAATCGAGCTGATCACATGGTTCGCGATACAACAAAGACTTAATACGAGAGATAGATTGATCAGACTTTGGGTTGGAAACGTCAGTAATGCAGGATGCCCTTTTTGTAAAGATGCTCAAGAATCGATTAACCATGTTTTTCTTCATTGTAGTGTGACATGGAAGTTATGGTATGAGATATGTGATTGGTTTGGACGGTCTTGGGTGATGCCGAGATCTACCGAAGAAACTGCTGCTATTTGGCTAGGAGATAAAGAGAAAGGTTTACAGGGTGAAATTTGGTCAACATTTTTCTTCGCCATAATAGGGACTATTTGGGAATTCAGAAATAAGGCTATCTTTGATAATTTTCAAATTTGCAGAAGTTGGATGACGTTACTTATAAAGCAAAGAATTGGATTCTGGATCAAGCATAGAAGAGACAATTTTCTTTATAGAATAGATGAGGTGGTCCATAATGTACAAGCTTTTCTGTGAGGTGCTTTTACATTAGGGTGTATTCTATTGCTCGTTTTATTTAGTTGTTGTAACCCTCAAATTATCAAAAAAAAAAAAAGAAGAAGATTTTGACAGTTCTATATTATAACCATCGTCTTTTCTCTTTCTTTCTTATTTTTTTTAAATTATAGAACACAATGCAGTAGCATCATATCATTCTAATTCCAGCCCAAAAAACTACACATGATTTTTAGAATGTTTTCATAAGCATTACCACTTCACATCTACACTTGCACATCAAAAACAAACCACAATTTACAAGGATAACATACTAATAGTCTAAATATTTTTAATTCATTATACCATGCACGCAAAACTTTGTACAAAATTCTATTTCATTCATTAGTATACTCTAGGTGCCAAAAATTTACATAAGTATATACAACAAAAAATTTAGGTTCATTAAGATCTTACTCAAATTCATCATGAGAGTTTATAATAAAGCCTAACCATTCTTTCCTAATTTCGTCAATCTTAACTTGATTATATTTACTCCACTCATTAGGGAGATAAATCTACAAAAAATTGGAAAGTATCATGTTATTATTAACGTATATACATTCATATAAATAATCATAATTAATATGATTAAATAAAGTAAATGCATACTTTTTCTTGTCTCGTTTGTTTGCAAATGATTTCCTTCATATATCTCAGAATGTAGTATCCACAACTAAATTCATCTTGTTATTGTAGATACTGGGAAAAAATATAATATTATTTTGTTAGTTTCGTACTAACTACTTAAAATTAAATGCCGATGATCCTTAAATGACATAACCACTATGAACATAAACTTTGTGTCAAGTTATATGGGGTGGTGGTTCTATGCCCTTCTTTTGTAGCCTAAAATATGTTTTGAATGACCTAATTGATGTAATATATATATATATATATATATATATATATATGATTCTAGTATAATTTTATAGATACATATTTACCTCTCAGTAAGTAGTCTTGAATCTAAGTGATGATCTTTGTCAATAGAAGTGAACAAATATGCATTCCTTAAATATGGTTGCAATGCTGCCAGTACCCGAAGCATGTTAAAGGAAAATGGAGCAAACATAACACATTATGGAGTCATCGTCATCGCTCAACTGCATATGGATCATGACCCATCTTATCCTCTTCATTAGATATCGTAATTGAATATAAAAATCTATAAACAATGACCCCACTCACAACATTAGCTGAGAAATTATCTTTCAATAATGTATGAACATGAAAGAAGAAAATACATATTTAGTATCAAAATAGTATTTCCCACTAGCTATTAAAATAAATTTAGCCATGAAAGGATTAAAGTTGCCTCGTATATGATATTATATGTTGACATTGTAACATGTCGCATTATAACAAGTGTAAAATATCCTTTGGCTCAATCGAAAGATCCATATCACATGATATCAATTGAAATTCCAATTGAAGTGGAACCTTAATAGAACCTCAATCCAAATATAGTTATGCATCCAAATGCATATTAAATTAAGGTTTTAGGTCTCAATGCTTGATTTTCTTTTTCACCAAGGCCTTTTGGCCCTTTTCATACTCCATCTCCCTTTTTCTTTCTTTCTTACTAAGGATTCTTGCGACAATGTCACCACCCTAAATAAGAAAGTACAGATAATATAATTGTTAAAACATATATACATTTCCTCTAAAAATGAATGTAATCTAGAATTGAGAAGGTTTATATTATCTCGTATTTGATAGTGACAAGGTTAATCATCTATCATACAAATTGCCCTACTAGTGTATAAAGTGAGAGAACATCCATATCTATGGAATCAAACTATGCACTACACCCTCCGTACATTGCTTAATGGCATACTGCAATAGGATATTGTGAATTAAGATCTAAATTTTATCAATTCCCAATGATTGAGGATGAATAACTAGATTAAACTCGATAAAGGTAGTAGCATTGGCCACAACATGCCCAAGCTCTATATCTATCAAGTCACAAGAATATGGACTCTGTAATAGTAAAAAAAATCAAGTTATGGCCACAAAGTCAATTATAGACGATATTTTATAAATAAAAAAAATCAAATGGAAGTATAGTGTAGTATATTACCTCATTAATTTTTGAAAAATTTATAAGAGCAATAGATGTGGAGGGAACAATTGGACATTGTGAAGAGGATGAAATTTCATTCAACCTCCTAAAGGTAGCCTTTTGTGATTCCCTAAACATCTCCATTTCTTTTGTTAGCATTTTTTTTTCTTTTGAAAGGCGGGAACTAGGGTGATGTCCAAAAATCTTAGATAGGTTTAGCTCGTAATTATACATCCTACATTGGCCATTTTGCTCTTAAATGCCTAATGCATTTGTTAAAAGGCCATTCAGTCCTTCTTTGTGAAAAGGCCCAACCAAAGAGTCCTTTTTGAAACCATCATATTAAAAGTAAGAAAAATAGTTAGGGATCAATAACCATATTAAACCAAGAGAAGAAAAATAGTTTGGGCCTTATAATTTTACTACCATCAATTGAGTTGGTTCGTTGACAATCACACCCTTCTTATTTACCCTATAACAAATCTAGACATCAGCTCACTCTAGGAGTACTTATGAAGTTTAAGTTTTCTATTCCTCCTTCATCCATTGTTTTTTTTTTCATCACATAAAAATACTTAGTAACAATATAAAATCATAAAATAATGACATAGAGGAATATATATATATATATATATATATATATATATATATATATATTAATTTTCACACCAAGGGTTCTCTAATCTCCCTGTTACCTCTATCGTTTAGTCCCAATCTTATGAGTGCAAATGTTTTTCTAAGTATTAGGTTTGTTATTAGCGCTCTTCTCTTGTTATATTGAATAGATACACTATGATAATATTAATTGTAATATAAGCACGTGTTAGTTATACTAAAAAGTTAATAATGCTATGTTATTATGTACTTCAAATTCCTTTAAACTCCTCCATGCATAGAATTCCCTCCATTGGTCAAGGGATATCACATCACTTTACAGTTTTGGAGATGTGGGTATGATACTCCCATCAACAATATACATACATTTCTTATACATCCACAACTTCTAGTTCATCTAGGATTTTGCAGCTTGACTTATTGTGTTGTTATCCCACATTAAATCTTTGCTACAAAATTAAAGAAGTAAATAGTTAGTATGCATTTAACAAAATTAATATGATAATAATAAAAAAAACATATCTATTTCAAATATTGAAATTATATTGTAATGTTATCTCACACCTTATCCTTCAATTCTTGTAGGAAATCACTTTAATAAAAAGTGATGGGGATGTGTGCACAAGGCCTAGAGTTATAATAGTAGATGAATACATCTCTATTCTCTCATACCCCAAAGCATCAAACACAACATCGAGCATAATGCCACTTTATCTATTTCTAGGAATATGCATCAACCTAAGTCTTTTCTCTTTATTGTGTATCCTTCCTTAACATGTGTACTAAATAGAGAATAAAAAATATAGACTAGGAAGTAATTAATTAAATCATGTTATGAAAAATATGAAAACAAAACATATGAAGTAATTAAAGCATGCCATGCAATATGAAAAATATAAAAATAAAATATATGAAGTAATTCAACCTTTCGTCTATGGTGCGTTTATCTATATCACTTGTCCTCTTTATGCACAAACTCTTATTCAAGTATATAGAACCCTTTTTCATGATCATCTCATACATAGAACTCATTAGGAACATCATTGTGGTTATGCAAGAAAGGTAAGTCCATTATCAAAACATTCTCTTCTTGTATGTCATCTTCCTTTTTTTTTATATAAGACCATGGATCACCATTTATTAGTCGGATTAATAGCATAGAATATATGTTTCACTTGTGAGGATAATAAAATTAGGCATTACTAATGGCCAAGATTAGAAATATCAACCCTAGTAAATCCAACTTTCTTAGTACAAACTCCATTTTTTATTGTCAATATAGTTGCACTTGAATAAAATAATTCTAAAATTAGTGTAATTCAATAATCATATATGCTCTATCACCTCATAGTATGTCATTGATGCATAAACATGATTTTTTCAGTCTCTAGCACTTGATATAAATAAAGCTTCTGATATTACACTTGCACCACTAGTTTGTATGTTACTCTTATTATCCTACTCTTTTGTGTAGAAAGTACAACTATGGATCATATATGAGAAGTAGGGCATCACTTCCCTATGAGGAGGGTGTGACAACCAATATAAATTAGTACAAGTTTCAAACAATTGCGATGACAACCACACTAATAAGGAGATATCGGGTCTATTTAATATCCATTTCCTACTCCAAGATGGATTTAAAGCCCTCAAAATATGTATGTGTTAAACCACATATGGCTAGACATCATCTCTATCGTTAAGGACGAAGAGGTGAGCTTGCAAAAACATTTAACTATCATAAAGAATGACCATACAAAATCATTTACACACTTTCTCTTGTTCCTCTTTACCTAAATGTCATGATTTAGTAAGCCTTGTCGTATTAGCATCGAGTAAGAGCTCATAACAAATTTTTTTGGCCTACTCCACTAAAAAACTCTCAACAACATATCCTTTAGGCTTGTTCAAATTCCTCACATTTTCTTAGGATTTTCATATGCCTTTCAAATGGATTCATCTAATGTAAATGAATTGACCCATATAATCTAACCTCCCTAACCAAATGAAACCATTAAATGAATCATGATTACAAAGAACCGTTTTAGTCTACAAAACTCAAAGAAAGATAATATATAAGGACACAGGCATCCAAATACAACCAAAATCAAATATACCAAAAGACACCAAATAACTCTAGGCTCTCAAACTGAACTGCCAACTTTTGATTGAACTCAAAAGCTAACTTGCAAAGACCACCGCCCATTGAAGAGGCAGAGGCCCATGAAAGGAGTCCTTCAGTATAACAGTACTGAGTAACCTTTTATACTAAACTAAAACAAAAAATCAGCATAGAACACATGAATGGAATCATAATAATTGGTGCTATAAAATATCAAATCATACATGCATCAATTGAAATATGAGGATCATTCCTATAACTACATACCACCAAGGTCATATACTATTCATACTCTTTCAACTGGAATTAACTAAAACTTACCAATGAATCTTCCAAGATATGTAATTTTTATTATTATTAGAAAAAACATCAACCCAAGACTAAGAAAATAATCACATGTCACATACCTCATCACTAATCCCAACAAATCTCATAATACAAGTAGGCTCACAAGTACTGATCAATAACAACTCATTGCGATAAAGGTTGGCACGAATGTAGCTACTAAAACTAGGGTAGGTACAAGGGCTGCTACTGAAATATAGGTAGGCACGAAGGCTACTACTAAACCACAGATATGCATAAAGGCAACTACTGAAACACAGGTAGTCTCATAAGTACAAATCAAGAACAACTCATCGCATCACAAGTAGGCATGAATGCAGCTATTGAAATATAGGTAACGTCACAAGCACAGATCAATAACAACTCATTGCATCACAAATAGGCACAAAGGTAGATACTGAAATACAGGTAGGCACAAAGGATGCTACCAAACGCAAGTAGGAACAAATGCTACTACCGAACCATAGGTAAGAACAACAACTGTTATTGAACCACAGGTAGGTACAAAGCCTGCTACCAAACCATAGGTAGGCACAAAGGCAACTATCGACCTATCCAATAATTCAATAATCCATCAATCATTTTTATTTTTATTTACTCAAAGGGAGATCAATCACCTTCGAGATAATAAGGTACTTCGGTCATACCAAGGCACCAAGGTGGCACAGTATCCTATCGACTATCAACCCAAGGATGAAAATATACCTTAGTCACACTATAGTACATTAAGGTAACATAGTTCTTTACTGACAAGGACACCTAATACATAAGTATACATACCCACTATTAGTTGATTGAACAAAATAGAGTAAGATATGGGGCCTAACCGGAGCACTAAGGCACACCAATATAAATCTAGAACCAACCATGGGATAAATCACGTCTTTAGCATAGTGACCCATAAAGAGCCACCATTTCTAATTTCACAGTCTTTCACTTTAAGTATTAAGGTGACCACCAAATCGCATGCAAGTCACATAGATCTAATTTTCATACTTTAACCATTTTACTCATTTCCAATCATTCCTAGACAACTATAACAAAGATCATTTCCAAAAATATACTAAGGCCATCCTAGGCTAAATTATTCATTTTTGGGCGCATTAGGCCAAAAATGACCAAAATGCCCCTAAGGTCAAAATTACCACATTAACATCCTCTTTAATTACTAAATCCATTTTATTTATTAAGTTGTTATGAAAAGGCTAAAATATAATAATTAAACTAATTTATCATGCAAATAAATTATTAAATAAGCCAAATGACCAATTTTCCCTTATTTATGGTTTTGTAAATAAAACCTTAAAATGTGTATCTAATACATCCAAGGTCACATAATCTCATGCTCAGCAACATATAATACACATTAATCATTATTGTTGATAAATTGAATATTTTCTTTATTTTTGTCTTGTTTTGCCTTCACTTTGATACTTCATTTAATCTTTTTTATGTATTCTACTGTGGTTCTAGTATATTATTCATACTACTGCTTTCTTGTGTTTTTTGTTTCAAGAATTTCCACAAGAACGCGCAAATATAAGAAAGAAATGCATGTTTTTATAGCAAAAGACCCAACATAGAAGGCTTTGAAGGATGGTAAGTTAACCCAATATGTGTATGGAAGAGTCTAGAAGCTAAAAGAGCCAAGGATATGCCAAGAAGTCTAGAATAAATAAGAAGAGAAGGCTGCACAACTGATTGCACACCTAGCTACATAATCGTGTAACGCTTGTCTGTACATTTTCAAAAAAGAAAAAAAAACTCATGGCCAGGTTGTGCACATCACGCAAGGCCGTGCGGAATTTTGTTGTTGAAGTCAAAGCTACAGACTATGCACGACCAAGTAGTGTGTGAATAGCACAACCGTGCAAAGTAACAATTTCCATCTGTTCAAGAGTAGGATTTCACATGGATATGCAGCAAAGGTTACTTCCACGTTCGTTGTCCGCGACATACCTTGCATGATGGGGAGTATTTAAGGCACTCTTCGAGGACTTCTTGGAGAGTTATTAGAGAGATTTTAGAGCACTTTTCCCCTCTCATTTCTCAAGAAAAAGCTTTATGTTATTTTGATTGTTTTCATTAGTTTGATTTTCCAAAGATTCAAGTGCATATTCATGTATGATCAACTCATAATCAACTTTATTCTCCTCTAATTTATGGCAAATTCAATCTAATTCCTATTTTTTATATTTTTATACTGATGTTTTGTTTATTATGCAATTTATTTTGTTTATTTTCCTTGAAGATATGAGTAAGTAATCCTCTTTACTAGGATTGAACTAGGTCTGTTTTGGTGTTAATATGACAAATTGAGGTATTATGTCATATGTTTGGTTCATATATATTATTTATTGTGCTAGCATCAATTGTTATAAAGTGAATTTGATGAAATCTGGCCTCTTTAGATAATATCTACAGCCAAAAGTTTGAAATTATTATCAGAAAGTAGTATGCAAACAAAAAAATTAAATAATCATAAACGTAGATGTTTAATTCTCAAGGACTATAAAATTGGTGATACTTAATGGATTTGTTTTAATTTGTGAGTCATGAAAGTAGTCAGCAAATTAGATTAAATATATTCTTAATCCTTGAAATAGGCTAACGAATATAATTAGACCAATTGTTCATAGTTAATGAATTAAACTACGACGTATACGTTGTTTCATCATTGATTACCAATTTAGAGACCAACTTTCAATCTTAGGTTTCATATCTATTATTTTAGAGTTTACAATTAGAAAGTCCTTGAAATTATTCTCGTTATCCGCTTACATGTTCCTGATCCATATTGATTAAGATAGCTTAAATGATAAAGTTGAGTACTCAATTGCAAAGTCCCTGTGGGATGCAATCTTAAAGTGCTATAATGAATTCGTACGCTTACAGATTGAGCCCATCCAGTTTTTAGTGATGTTTCCGGGAACTTCGATGAATTGATATTCCATTCTTTATTATTCGGCCAAACTAAATCTTTTAATTTCTTTATGCTTTTTACCTTTTATCCTCTTTGTTTGATAGCTCTTTGTCTACATTTTTATATACCTTTTATGCAATGATCTTTTCGACTTGGGACTCCAGCTAAGTTAGACCTTGAGATTGAACTGACGTTGACTGGACTAAGGAGGTGGATATATGAGATAAAAGCAAGTGTGAGCTTAGGAATCATGGCTGAAACAGATGAAGAGGAAGAAAAACACACTCTCTTCAAGACTTTGTATCTCCAAATGCATATGGGACACAAGCAAGTATACGGAAACCAAATGTAGTTGCCAACAATTTTGAGTTAAAGCCTATATTGGTCAATATGGTTTAGCAAAATCAATTCAGTGGTAGCCCAATGAAGGACCCAAATTTACACATTTCCATTTTTCTTGAATATTGTGACACTTTGAAGATGAACGGAGTGTCAGATAATGTGATCAAGCTACAGTTATTTCCATTCTTATTAGGGGATAAGGCGAGATCTTGGTTGCAAGCACTTCCCTTGGGTCTATTACTACTTGGGATCAGGTTTCACAAGCCTTCCTAAACAAGTACTTTCCCCCATCCAAGAGACTTTAATTGATGAACCACATTACAAGTTCCAGTCAAAAGGATGGCGAGTTGCTCTATGACGCATGGGAGCACTACAAGGATATGTTACGAATGTGCCCATATCATAGATTGGAAGAATAGTTGCTGGTTCACATCTTTTATAATGGCTTGCATTACAATACAAGGTTGAATTTAGATGCAGCGGTAGGAGACACTCTCATGAACAAAAGCATACCAGAGGCCATGCAATTGATTAAAGACATGGCTCAGAATTATTACCAATGGTCGAGTGAGTGCTCTTCTACCAAGAAGAGTGGTAGGTATAACGTTGATACTTTGGATCACCTTTCTTCACGTGTTGATGCATTATTTCAAAAATTTAACAAATTAAGTGTTAACGCATTGACATCCTCTCCTGCTGATTGTGAGATTTGTGGTATTGTAAGGTACTCATCTGTCAAATGTCAGTCTGTTACCCCTCTACCTCCTGACACAACCCTAGCAAACCACGTTAATTATGTGAATAATTTCAAGTAAAAGGGAGATCCATTTGCTCCCACCTAAAATTCTGGATGGTGGAAACATCCAAACCTATCCTACAAGAACCCACTAGCGAATCCCACTCCTCAATCAAACTTTTTGCCTCCAGGTTTTCAAAACCTTAGACCGCCATTTCCTAACCCTTCAAAGTCAAATCTTGAGTTAATGATGGAGAACTTCATAGCCTCTCAAAACAAACAAAATTAGGATTTGAAGAACTCAGTCAATAACTTAAATTCTATGGTTGAATCCCTAGCCACCCACAATAAGATGCTGGAAAACCAAATTATCCAAGTGGCCTAATAGTCAGGATCTTCTTTTAAGCCCGCTGAAATGCTTCCCGAGCAACCAGGGACCAATCCTAAAGGGTCCATCAATGCCATAACACTTAGAAGTGGAAAGGAGTCAGAAGGTCCTATTTTGAAAAAATAAATTGAAGAGTAAGGTGGAAGAGTCGAGGCAATGAAGGGAAAGAATGGAGAGGTCGTAAACATTGAGAAAGAAACCACCTTAGGAAAAGATCATGAAGTTGAGAAATATGTCCCTCCACCACCATATAAACCTGTCCTACCTTTCCCTCAAAATTTTACATAATTACCAAAATACCCTTGCTTTATACCAAATTACCAAAATACCCTTCTCCTTTATTAAACTACCATTCTACCTCGTTACAAATTTACTAAAATACCCTTCATTTTTATTAATTTACCAAAATGCCACCTTACTCACAAAAACTACCAAGTTACCCCATTTTCATGTAAAATTACTAAAATACTCTCCTTACTTATCAATTTACCATTTTACCCCCTTTACTCTTATAAATTACAATTTTGCCCTTATTATACAAATTTTATTAAAATACCCTCACTACATAAAATATTAATATTCATGCTCCCTACACATCATCCAACACCACCAACTACTATTATTTATCATTAATATACATTAGCACCTACACTTATTTAGGCTACACCCTTACATAAGAAATATTACTAAAATATACCTAGGGCTTATCTTAACATTATTTATGTAACAAATGGCCGTATAGCAAATCATATCATACATACGCATTTAATATCATCATTAATAACAAGACCCTTTCCTCAAGCATTATTTCTACACATGGCACATATATTATCATGTTTTTCTTTTCACCGACCAACATATGCCACTAAACACCTTATATTTAACAACATATATCATGCATATTAAAAATCAAACTTTACTGGTACACCGGTTAAAGGTTTAAGCTTTGATTAGCAAAATCGATACCTAAAAATAATATCAGTACTTATCATATTAGAAGTAGAAAAACCAAAAGAATAAACCTTTATAAAAAAAATTAATTAAATACATACTAATATTAACCTTTACTATACCTCAAAAATTAAACCAACATGCTCAAAATAGAAGGTATATCTCATACTCCTCATGCAGTGTGAGCTGCATCTGTGAAATTTTAGGGAGAAGGGATCGAAGGGGAGGAGTGGGAGGAAGAGAGGTGTTTGGTTCAGATGGGGTTTTGGGGGTTAAATAGAGGACTTGTAGAGGGGAGTTAGGGTAGTGGCTGAGTGCAAGGAGGTAGTAGGGGTGTAGGTGGTGGTCAGGGGTCGATGATAGGTGGCTCAAGGCTACAAAATTAGATGCAAGGATGGCAGAGGAGAAGGAGGAAGGGAAAAGAAGGAGAAAAAGGAGGGGCTGCTAGGGGATTTTCTGCCAAAGGGATGATGTGGGGTGGTAGAGGAGGTGTTGAGGAGTGGATTGGTGGCTGTGGTGGTAGTGGAAGAGGTAGAACAGTGGTGGATGGTGGTGGTGTAGTGTAGAGGTTGAGAAGGAGAGGGAAGAAAATGAAGAAAGGGAAGGGGGTTGCAGGGGTGAGTGGGGGTGATGGGGTGGTGCAAAGGGGTTGGTGGGGTGTTAGAGAGGTGGTGTAGGTGGTTGTTTGGGTGGCGGTAGTGGTAGTTGGCGGCGACGAAGTGAAAATAAGGGAGGAAGAGAAAAGGGGAAATAAGGAAGAAAGAAGGCTCGACAGGGAGGTGAGGGAGCTCGAGGTAGGAGACAAATGAGTAGGAAAGAAGAAGAAAAATAAGAGAGAGAGGAGAGGAGGTAGGCATGGTCGGTTAGGAGGCTGGTTTCAAGTTGTAGGGTGGCGAATTGCAGGGAGAGGGAATGGAAGAAAAGGGAAGGAAGGGGCATACGAGGGCTAGGGTGCAGTGTAATCCCCCGAATTTTTAAAAGTCTATATTTTAATAAATAAATTTTATTTTGGATAAATTAGCCTTTAAATCTTTTAATTTAATTATTTTAATAAATTAAAATAAATATTTTGTTATTTTAGTATACTCTTATTATTTAAATAAATTTTCAAACCCTTATTTTACTAAAATTATCCTTTTTAACCCTTATATTTTAATTGTCTTAAATTAAATTATTAAATTAATTTATTACCCAAAATTATTCTATTTTATTATTTTATCAATTAAATTATTTAATCCCATTTTCCTTTTCTTCTTTTTTTCCTTCTCATTTTCCTTCTTTTTCCCTTTTTTTTCTTCTTCCTTTTCCTTCTTTGGGCCGCCAGCTAGCTGGCCTGCTTCTCCTCCTTTCCCTGGAGCGCTGGGCCGCAAGCCCAGTCCCCCTGCCTTCTCCTACCTCGAGCTCGGCCGCCTCTTTTTCTTCTTTCTTTCCTTTCTTCCTCGACCGGGCCGGCCCGCTCTTTTTTTCCTTCGGCTGGTTTGCTCGCCCGTCGCAGCCCTTCCCCCGACCCTTCTTTCTTCTTCCCTTCTTCTTCTTCCTCTTTCCTCGGTGATAACCCCGACCATCCTCCCCCATTTTCGCCGCCCAACCTGCAACTCCCTCTCCCCCGTTGACCTTCCCTATCTCCCTCTCTTTCCTTCTCGTCGTTTTCCTGACATACTGGTCCCACCATCCCTGTCTCCCTCTCCCTCTCCCTATCGTCGTCATCCCTTCTCCCTCTCCTTGCAACTCCCTTTCCTCTGCCACCCTAACACCATCCCCAAGCCCCCTATCCCATCCTCTCTCTCCTTATTCTTTTTCTTCTTCCCTTCTCGTTCCATTCGGGCATTTTTTTTTCGAACCTTATACCTTGCCCGAGCCCCTTCTTTTCTCCCTTTCTTCTCCTCCCCTCTCTCTCTCTATTTTTGTTTCGCCGCCGCTGCTCCTCTGCTTCCACCGCCTCAACCACCACCTATACCACCTCCTGCCACCCTCTATTTCACCCCTGATAGATCACAGCCCCCATCAAGCCACCCCGTAGCCCCCATCAAGCCACCCCGTAGCCCCCATTCTTCCTCCTCTCCTCTTTTTCTCTTCTCTCCCTCCCTTCTCGGCAGCCACCCTGCACCGCCGTATTCCGCCGTCGTCCCGTTGTTTCTACCGCCAACTCAGCCACCACATTACTCCCTGCAACCCCCTCTACCACCCCATCCTCCTTTGGTCGAAACCGTCACCCAAAAGCCTTCATTTTCCCTCCCCATTTTCCTTCCTCACCAGCCTCCATCTCGACCCCCTCTCGGCAGCACCTCTTCGCGGCCTCTCTACAGCCGCCGCCGCCACCTTTAGCCGCCGTCAACCCATCCCCGACCACCACCTACACCCCCTCTACACTTCTGCACCATTCCTTTACCCCAAATCCTTCCCAATCATGTCTTTTTCTTAGCCTCAAACCTCTAACTCGAAAATGCCCATTCTTCCCTCTTTTCACCACCTTCGAGCCCCTTCTCCCCAATTCTTTGCATGCAACTCATGCTGCATGAGCAGCATGTGTCTCAACATTTCTTGATTTAGTTGTTTAATGATTTTTAAGGTATAATAATATTTTATTTTAACTATTTGATTAATTAAGTGTTATAAAGCCTTATAATTTGTTTTTTTATCTTTTCTAATGTAATAAGCCTTGATATTATTTTTAGGTATTGATTTTGATAATCAAAGTTTGGACCTTTAACTGGGATACCAGTAAGGTTTGTTTTTGGCAAAAATCGAGGTAATCGTTAAATCCCACTTAAATGCATGGATTAACGCATGTTAGCACATTAGGCATTTTTAACGTGTATTATGCTTTATATATGTTGTTTAGTATATTATATGTGGTTATTGTGTTGGTTGATAAAAGGAATCATGATAGGTTATATGATATGTATGGAAATAATATTTAAGGTAATAATTGGGTTGTTAAGGAAAATGTTAAATATTATCCATGTTATTTTATGCTATTGTGATATTTAATACATGTTTAATATTTTGTGAACTTTAGGGGATTTTACTAATGTATCTTGTATAAGAAAATAGCCTAATATATATATATATATATATGGGTGCTAATAATGTTATATTAATTATAAGAGTTGTGAATGAGGTATTAAAGTTAATATTTTATGTAGTAATAATAATAATTTAATATAGGTGGTGTGCTAAGGGGCATAATGGTAAATTTTAGTAAAAAGGGTATTATGGTAATTTTGGAGGCAAAGGGTAAAATATTAAATTTGTTAATAAAAGGGTAAATTGGTAATTTTGGAAGTAAGGGGGTAAGATAGTAAATTTGTGATTAAAGGGAAAAATAGTAATTTTGTGAATAAAGGGTAAAATAGTAATTTTGTGATTAAATGATAAATTGGTAATTTTGTAATAAAAGGGAAAATTAGTAATTTTGTAATAAAAGGGCAAATTGGTAATTTTGTAATGAAGGGCAATTTGGTAATTTTGTAATAAAAGGGCACATTGGTAATTTTGTAATAAAAGGGCAATTTTGGTAATTTGGAAATAAAAGGGAAAATTGGTAATTTTATAACAAAAGGGTAAAATGGTAAATATGATAAATGTGAGGGGTAATTTGGTAATTTAACCGACTAGAGGGTATTTTCATAATTTTGATAATGGAGTAGGGTAGTTTCGTAATTATGACAATTAAAAGGGCAATTTGGTAACTTAGATAACTAAAGGGTAATTTGGTAAATTTAATAACGGAGAAGGGTAAAATTGTAATTATGATCATATAAAAGGGTAATTTGGTAATTTAACCAACCAGGGGTATTTTGGTAAAATTGATAATGGAGAAGGGTAGTTTGGTAATTATGATCATATAAAAGGGTGATTTGGTAATTAAACCAACCAAAGGTAATTTGGTAATTTTGATAATGGAGAAGGGTAGTTGGTAATTGATAATAGAGGACGGTAATTTGGAAATTAACTAAATAAAGGGTTAATTTGATAATTAGGATAATGAGGAAGGGTAATTTGGTAATTTGACCAACTCAAGGATAATTTATTAATTATAATAAAGGAGAAAGGGCAAAGTGGTAATCTAACCAACTAAATGGAAAGTATATTAAGTGTAATAATTATGAAGGGGGATTAGTGACCTAATAAGTATGAGCGTTAACTTAGTAACCTAAATCGAGTAAGGGGTAACTTAGTAATTTTATAACAAAGAGGGTAATATGGTAATTTATCAAATAAGGAAGGGATGACTTAGTGATTTTATAAGTAAGGGGTAAATGACTAGTTTGTATTTAATATATCGTTGTGATTGTGGAATTCGTAATATGACTCTAATAATGCTGATTAACGAGGTAGGAGTATTTGATGATTAGTAAGTATCACGAGAACGAATTCTAATTCAAAATTAGATGAGTTAGGATGGCCTTAATGATTCTTTCATGTTGCCTTGGACAACCATTTGAATAAGAAATGTCTGATGATATCCGAACAATTAAAAGTGAATAATTATCTGATTATTGTGCTTCTGTGATCACCCTTAATTAAGACACTAATACTTAAAGTGAAAAACCTCGAGATCGGGAATGGTGGCTCTTTAAGGGTCGCTACCCTAAAGATGTGTTTTAGCCCACGATTATTTAGTATTTGCTGGAGTGCCTTTGTGCCCCAGTCAGGCCCTATATCTACTCTATCTAGCTCTACGGACCTAGTTAGGGGGTATGCATACTTAAAGATTAGGTGTCCTTGTTGGTAGGGTACTGAGTTAGCTTTATGCACCAGTACGACTAGGGTATCTTTACGTCCCTGGGTTGATAGTTGAAGGGTACTGAGTAGCTTCTATGCACCAGTGCGACCGGTGTACCTTTGTGTCCCGGGATCTTGATCTCCCTATCGAGGAAAATAAATGAAATTGTTGTGCTAATTAAAAAGGAAAAACACTAATCGTTAAAGTGAAAGATTTATGAGCCGGACCCAGTTGAATTATATATTATGAGTACCGATCCACCGGATATAATAGTGGCCCAGGAGGTTTTTCCCTGGATGATGTTTATGAGTACCGATCCACCGGATATAATAGTGGCCCAGGATGTTTTACCCTGGATGATGTATATTTGTATTTCGATCCACCAGCCAGAATAGTGGGGGCCCCGAGCTCAATAAAATTTGATTTGGATGTGAATAAGTTATGGAAAATACTAATCATTGAGATGATTGATTAATGATGGACCAATGGACTTAAGGCCCGAAATATATCAATTATTCATCATGGCCTATTAATATTTGGTTGACTTGTTAAGTATGCGAATGTACGAAAATGAATGTTACATATACGTTGTTAATATCTGATCGAATTGTTGGATGTGTGAATAAATGGATCCGAATATCATGCTTATACCTATGGTTATGTACGAATGCAGTAGTATTTCATGTGTTACATTGCGTGCCTATTTTTAAGTGCATTTTTAAAGGATTACTTAGTACCGTAGTACTGAAGGGTTTCCTTCGTGGCCCCCTGCCTATTCAATGGGTAGTACCCCTTGCAGGTCGTATTCAGGTGCTATTCAAGTGGGCTCTCAGGAAAGAGCGTAAGGTACTATCCGGTAAATTCTAGGGTTTTAATTTGTCTCTTTTAACTTCAATGTATTTGTTATTTTGTAACCACCGTTGTTGGATTTTACTCTCGTAAATTATTTACTGCGCTTATCTGATTTATATATGCTTAAATTATTTTTTAGCCTTAGCACTTGGTATTAGAACGGTAGGAGTGAACCGGTCTGGTACTAAGTGTGGTGGTAATATCCCCAAAGTTCATAGTTTATTATTTTGCTTCCGCTAATTTCCTTTTAATTAATGAAATTTTTTAGTAGTGAATTTTGGGGGTGTTACATATAGGGGCTTATATGGCCTGAAAATGGAAGGAAAGGGACAGGGGAGAGAGCGGGGTGGAAGGCTGCATTCATATCCATTTTATATACTCAAAAATCAATAAAATAATTAAATTAAATAAAATTTTAATTTTAATTTATCCTAAATAAGGGTTATTTATTAAATTCTAGGTTTTAAATTTATCGTATGGTGGGGAGTAGACCTCTTGTGTAGGCTTGAGTTCGAACGTTATTGTTGGATTGAAGGCTTGGCTTAAGAAAGTAGGCAATGTGGAGTTTGATCCCTCAGGATTTGTCTTTATTTAACTATATTTATTTTTGAAAGTTTTCAAGTGTTGTATTAAAATTTCAAGGGTGTTGTAATTGAATTTTAATCTCCCATTACTTTGATAAGCTTTTAAAATTTAGGATTATTTCACAGGTTTCCATTGATTTATTCAGCGATGATTTTGTTTAGTAAAATTGTTCACTTGTCGTCTACCTATGGATATCTCCTTGTGGGAGTTTATCCTCATGGCATTGATGTTGTTTAAATTTTTGTTGGATAGGTTTTAGCCTTGCATCTAGCATAAGATAGATGGTAGACATTTATTTTTTGTTAGGTGTGGTGGTAACATTCTCCAAATTCTATTTTAGCTTCCGCATTATTCTTTTAAACGAAAATTTTCAGGATTAAATTTTGAGAGTGTTACATTAGTAATTATTAAGCAGGTAATTAATAATTTGTTATATACTTCATGAAATTGTATGAGTGAAATGGTGTATGTATCATATGTATAATTGAGCATTAGTATTATAAGATAAATATTATCATGTCTTTTATGTATCATGTTTCCTAAAATGAGTAATTCGCTATGGTTTACTCAATACTGGACCCGTACTAATATTATCTTGGTTGAATGGGTTCTACGATGATCTACTAATGGTGGGCAGTAGACCTCTTGTACTAGCTTGAGATCTAATGTTGTTGATGGGTTGAAGACTTGGCTTTGGAGAGTAGGCAACCTATATTTTTATCCCTTGGGGATTTGTGTTTATTTCTATGTATCTACTTTTGAAAAATTTCAAGATTGTATTTAAATTTTAATGGTGTTGTAATCAAATTTTAATTTCCCATTAATTTGCTATGGTTTTAAAATTTAGGGTTATTTCATTGTTTTTTCATTGATTTAATCAGTGATGATTTTGTTTAGTGAAATTGTTCACTTGCCATTAGCCATCGGATATCTCCTTGTGAGAGTTTATCCTCATGGTATAGATGGTGTTTAAATTTCAGTTGGATAGGTTTTAGTCTTGCATCTATTATGAGATAGATGATAGGTGTTGATGTAAGAGCATCCCATAATAACATTTCACTAATTAATTTTACTAAGTTAGTAGATCATAAAAAACTCTTAACTTGAACAAAAGTAATTAGCTAAAGTAAGTAAGGTAGAGTACCGGTTGTGCACCAACCATGCAAGCCATGTACATGGCCATGTAAAGAGGCACATAAAGGGCACCCCCTATGCAATATTCAGCTAGCTATCTTTTGTTGAGAATAATCAAGCACAATCAAACTACTTGCACCAATAAATTTAAAATTGAAAAGGCAAAAAAAAAAAAAGACAAGGCACAAAGGTGGTGGGGGTTAGTGAGATTAAACAACTTTTTTGGGGTATTAACCAACCATCAAGGAAATGTCCAAGCAAGGCCAACCTAACTGCTGAATGCATATGTTAACCCCTCCAAATCAGATTATTTTGACTGACTAAGCATGGGAGATGAATGATTAGATATGAGGGATGATTGAGTAATTTGTACTTTGATTTATTACCTACCGTTTCAACATGTAAGGGGTTTCATACTATGGTATGGCTGTCAAAATACCATACATGGATGGAACTCATTTTAGTTATCATCCAACTAGTTGTTAGATTTTATTAGATAACTAGATAGTAAAAAATGGTTGGAATATAACTAGGTAGTTAAGGGAAAAGTGTATAATAGACTTTTTATAACCATGACTGCCACTATAAATATGGGTAGCGTCAACACAATGCAACACACTACCCCCTTCAATTAGAAATTAGAATTTTCAAGCTCTCCTATTTCTGCTCTACAAAGTTGAGTGAAAACTTTTTTTTTTAGTGTAAAATCTCATAATTTTTATCCCGAGTGTTGAAACCTAGAGTGAAAATTATGAATGTTTGATCTTTGGCACTATCTTAGATCAAATACTATCATACTTCTCATTCCTTCTCTATTTTTATTTTCGGTGTCAAGTATTCCATAAGCCACTATCCTCCATTAAGTATGTGCCAACTTGTTTAGTATATGCATCATATTGGTATCAGAGCTTAAGGTTGATAATTTGGGATAATTTTTGCCTCCTCTTTTTTTTTTTCATTACCCCATCTAAGTCCAAACACTTCACAAAAAAAATATTTTAGTCACCCACCAAAAATTTTGAACCCCACTTAACCTCTCCTAACAAAACACATCCTCTTCCTCTATTTTATTTCTTCTTCAAACTCAAGAAAGTATGGGTGATGAACAAATCCTAAGAGTCTTGAGCCTTGAAGAGGTGTAAAACTTGATAAGAGACCGAGCCATTGAAATCCTCCTAAATGACATGAGAAGAGTCCTTGGAATTTTAGAGAATCTCATGCAAAACCCTAACACCCCATGCTAAAATACCTCCCCACAATTGAGAAGAAGAACCCATTTTTACCAACATGAGGTGGTCAAATCTAGCGCAAGTGATGATGCTAGTATTCCAACTCCTCACTAAGAGATTCCCCACATGATAGAATAAGGAGACATGAAAGGATAGATCCTTTTCATGACATCAAAATTGAAGAGCTTGCATTTAATGGGTCACATAATCCTAAAGATTTCCTAGAGTGGAAGTTGAGGTGCTCTAGGATGTTGGAAGAAAAGGGTTATAATGATGATAAGAGCTTTAGGATTGTGGTTCTTAAGCTCAAAGGCCATTCCTCCTTATGGTGGGAAATCCTTACTCACCAAAGGATAAAGAAGGGAAAGAATAAGGTGAAATCTTGGTTGAAGATGAAGAATCTTTTGAGGGAAAGGTTTTTACCCTCATCCTACACTCAAGACCTATACAACAAAATGGCCTCCTTGAGGCAAGGGTGAATGAGTGTTGAAGAATACATCAAGGAGTTTGAGTTGTTGAAGATGAGGTTAGATTTGGATGAAGTAGAGGAGCACACAATGTCATGTTTCCTTAGGGGGTTAAGGAGTGACATTACACGCAAGGTGGAGTTGTACAAGCACTACACCTTATATAAGTTTTTTCATCTAGCCACTAAGGTGCAAAACCATAAGAAGGAGAAGAGAGGATAGAAGTTTCCTTGAGGAAGATTCACAGCCAATACTTCCAAAGAGGTCCCCTCATCATCCAAGACATTCTCTCCCATTCAAAATGTTGAAGTGAAAGAAAAGGGGAAAGGTGTTTGGTTTTAACCTAACAAACCAAAGGTCGTGAGGTGTTTCAAGTGTCAAGACCTAGGGTACTATCAAAATGAGTGTCCCAAAAAAAGAGTAATGACTTTTTTGGACTTTGAGGAACCAGCCCATGAGGAGGAAATAGAAGAGAAAAAATTGGTCCATGAGGAGGAGGAAGAGCAACAAGAGGTACCCCATATGTACGAGAAGCCCTAATGATGAGAAAGGTATTGCACACCAAGAAGTTGGTGAAGGAGGAGACACAATGGGATAACATATTTTAAACCAAGTACACAATCCTTAGCAATGTATCTTCCCTTATTATTGATGGAGGTAGTTGTGCTAATGTAGCCTCTTGTACACTTGTGGAGAAACTTAACTTGCCTACCACTCAATATTCTAAACCATATAAGCTACAATGGATTAATTATGAAAGCATGGTTGAAGTGACCAAGCAAGTTATAGTTCCTTTTTTCTATTGGAAAAACCTACCAAGATAATATGGTATGTCATGTGGTTCCTATGGATGCTTGTCATCTATTTCTAGGAAGGCCATGTCAATATAATAGGCATGTCCAATATGATGGTAGGAGGAACACTTATTGTTTGAAATTTGTCAAAAAGAACATTGTATTCAAACCTCTTAGTCCCCGTTCCTCAATTGTTAGGAAGGAAACTATAAAGAAGAAAACCTTGTTTCTAGATAGCAAGGGGACAGAAAAGGTGCTAGAAAAGGTGAAGGCCGTGTATTTTTTTTTTTTGTTTTTACTTGAAGATAATAAAGGAAGTGGAGGAAGTGACCCACGGGTGAAACCTTTGCTAAGGGAGTTTGGGGATGTCTTCCCAAATGAACTACCTAGTAAGATAACCCCAAGAGGAATTGAGTACCAAATTGACTTGGTCCCCGGTGCTACACTCCTTAATAAGCCTGCCTATAGGTGCAATCCTAAGGAGGATAGGGAACTACCAAGGCAAGTTGATGAGTTGTTGCAAAAAGGGTTTATTAGAAAATCCCTCATCACTTGTGTAGTACCGACCCTTTTGGTTCCAAAGAAGGATGGGAGTATGAGGATGTGTGTTGATAGTAGAGCTATCAACAACATCACCCTCAAGTATAGGTATCCTATACCTAGACTTGATGATATGTTGGACTGCTTACATGGAGCCTGTGTGTTTTCGAAATCTCACAATTTTTTATCTCAAGTGTTGAAACCTTAAGTAGTAATTGTGAGTGTTTGATCATTGGCACTACCTTAGATCAAATATTATCCTACTTCTCATCCCTTCTCTCTTTTTTAACTTTCAGTGGTCAATTATCCCATAAGCCATCATCTTCCATTAAGTATGTACCAAATTTTTTAGTATATGCATCAGGTGTGGTAATAACATTCCCCATTTATAATATTAGCTTCTGCATATTTCTCTTTAATTGAAATTTTTTTAGGAGTGAATTTTGGGGGTATTATATCATTGATGTAAGATCACATATTATATTTTAAAACTAATCTTGTTGCATTTGCACAAAAGTGAATAGCCATCTGATTGGGATAAAAAGACAATAAATGCTCTAAGTTGGAAGCAGAATGACCTGTTAGAGTCATTAATTATGAATTTGATTCATATACCTTTGTTAATGAGACATATAAGTGATATGTCAATATATATGCAAAGATTTTTGGTATGTACCAATTTCATATCGCATTATTCCTTAAACTAGGTCATTTAAAATGGACCTAATGTTTATTTTAAAAAATTAGATGTGCCTATATTCTTCTATGGATACGAAAATTGAGCCATAAAGAAATATGGGACTGTTAATTTCCTTAGCCTTAGGGGGAAAGAAAAGGATATTGAGATTATAAAGCAAGAAAATACTTAGAAGACGTCTTCCATGAAATATAGAAAAAAAAAATTAAAGTGTATTTGATGATACTTATGCTTGCTTGATATACCTTAGTTACAACTTGCATTTATTACGGTCAAGAAATTATGACATGCATATGTGTTTTGACTAAATTTCTAACTCACATAGAAGTTATTGTGGTGAGTTCAAATAAGCTAATGAAAAGTATGACACAACACACTAGAAGGGTATGATATGGGTCCAAATATTTAAAAACTTGAAAGAGGAGTTATAATCCTTTATAAGAATATAAAACTTGTCATAATGAGTCAACGTGTTCATATAGATAGGAATTAAGAATAAATTTAGCCAACAAAGAAAATATCCATGAATTATCCTTACGCTTGTGTAAGATGTTATGAGGTAGACATTAGTAATGTCATTACCTAAACATTAGTGATGCTATAAGGTTTAATACTCTATTATTATCAGTTGCAATAGTTTTTTCCATTATAGTTGTAAATTCTCAACTCTTCATTTGCTCCATTACCTTCCATATTCCTCAACTCCCTATCATAATTGATGTAATAAATATGGGTACTATATATATGAGATATGGTGGATTGTAAATTTAAGGAAACTCATAACTCTTATTTTTTTTCATGGATTTCAACTCGGGCCCTAGTTTGAGAAAAAAAAAATATTGGTGTTGACATTTAAATAATGTTCTTTGCTGGTTTGCTACTTCCATTTTTTTTTTAAGTAAACTCACAAATTTACATACTTTTTTTTTAAAAAAAAAGATGAAGTAAAAAATTTAGAATATACTTTATTCGTATCACAAAGAAAATCATTCTAATTATTAGTACACTTTATAAGGAAGTAATAAAAATAGTCTTAAAATTATACTTATACCTTTCATTAAAAAATAATAAAGCATTTAAGACATATATAATTAAAAAATATGGATAAAAAAAAAAACTAGGCGTTGACTTTTTAAAATAATATTTTTATATAAAAATTAATGATAAAATAATTTATTTTTCCTTAATAAATATGTGGATTGTATAAAAGACGAAGAATAAAGAGAACATCTATAATTATATGATCTCACCATATATAAAAGCAAGTTCTCTTTTAATTTGAAGACAAATTTAGTTTATTAACATATTTTAATATATATTAATAAATATTATAAAAATATTTTTAATATAAAAATAACAATTATATTATAATGTATTATATATAAGTATTTTTTAGCCAAATGTCCCTTCGTCTTATGTCACACTAGGTAAAGGTTATGTTGGTCAAAATATGCATACGTATTATACTAATTAACACGTACTACTATGCTCACATCGTGTGATAGTTAGGATTTAGTGTGTGTTTACTGTTAACTATATTACTTTCAAATGAGGTAAGTGGAATAATTCACATTTTATAACTTTTTATAATTATCAGTCATTTTATCACAGACTAATATTAGTAATTTTAAAATGATTAATTAATTTCAAAGTAAATATCTAAAAATATCATTATATATATAGTTTCATATCATATTCATATAAGATATTAATTTATCAATGATACCTTAATTACATTAATTAAATTTCCCCGATGCCTTTCTGACAAAGTTGAGAGGCAAGGGAGTAGGCAACCTTAGAGAGTTTGCCATTAAGGAGAACTTGAGTCGTCTCTTTTGGGATGCTAGTATTTAGCGCCACTCCTACTGTCAAGCTGCACCCGTCTACTATTTTTACTTTCAGTTTAGGGTGTCGTTCAAGGTAAACTCCATTTCTGTTCAATTCTTCACTCTGTAACCATCAATTATATATACTTAATTATAGCCACGAAAGAAGAAAATCGTGCACGATCGATCGATCACTTGCCTGATTTTGCAATCCAAGACTTATGAATTTAACTCCTTTATCGTCTGCTTGTAATATTGCTTCTTCGATCAAGTCACTAATAACAGCCCTTTCCCGCTGAAATCCATACTGCAAGAAGATTGATAGTTTCTTCCTTCTTTTTTTTTTTTTTAAATGAAGTTTAACTTGTAAGATAAAATAAGCCAAAAATATATAATGAAACAACTTTTGCAATTAAGTAATGGTTCATTATATAAAATTTGTTATTTCGATGAGATAAATATGTCTCCTCATATATTTATTTTATTTTTTTATAGATACTTGTCAATTAATTTTTTCAAACAGTTTTAGGATTTGTTTGGAGCTACTAATTAAAATTAGTTATCTAATTTAACACTTTTTAGACTAAAAAATTTCTAATATTGCAGATAATTATTTTTTATAATTAGCTCCAAACATGATTCTAATCTTATAGCTGGTAACATAAGCTTGACACAAGCATTTTTCCAAAGAGCTATTAGAAGTTGAGACCCACATATCATAAAATTATTTCTTATAACTTTGAGTGGTTTTTGGCAGGAGAATATATTTAAAATCATTTTTCTATTGATATAAATCCTACCCTCCCTAAGGAATGACACACACACATATATATAGTACCATGGAAAAGTCCAAAAATATATTAAATATCCATAGCAAATATCAAAAAGACTATATTGCTCGAGTTTGGCACTATTGTTAGATAGTAGGTCAAGATTTATATTCTTTATTAATTAATTTATTTATTTTACTTCTATTTAATTTACATTATTATACAATAGGTCAAGATTTATATTCTTTATTAATATATTTATGCATTTTTTATTCTATTTATGAGCTTATATGGTTTATATTCTTTATTAATGTGTTTTTAATTCTATTTATTAGCTAGTTTATATAGTCTTGGCTAATTAGATGTAGGTACTTCAATTATAGTAGCTTGTATAGTTTTAGCGAATTAGATATAGATACTTCAATTATTAATAATGTTACCTAAAAAATCGAACATGAACTTCTCTTGAAAAATTTAATTTGATACGATTTTGAATATTTTATATTTATATAATTAAATATGCATATCTTAATTATAAATTTATTGCCTAAGATATTTAAAGTGGACTTTTATAAGCTAGATTGATTTTATAATTCTAATCATTTATATTTTTACTATTGTTGTTTGAAAAGTGGCATTAATTTTTAGTTTATGAAAGAAAAAAAAAATCCGAGGCAATTATTTAGACACTAATATATTTGTATCTATGATTTTATTAAGAATAAGCTATGTAATTAAATGAATAGTTGATCAATACTGTTATTTTAATAATTGAAAATATATTTGTGGTATAATTAGTATAAAGAAATTCATAGCTCGTATGAACATATAGGAAAGTAACAAAAATGATAAATTATTTTCAACTACTGATATATTATGACATATATATAGTACTTTTAGGGATAATAACAAAGTAACTAGGGATGTTGACCCCCTCTCCATCCTTAACTAATACCAATTAATTATCAAACCCTCCTTGATCTCCAATTTTTTTTTTTATTGGAGAATCCCTTTCCTGATTAATTTCTGTGAGGACCAAATCCTCATCCTCACCCTGATCCCCGCTCCATATGATCCCAACCCTGAAGCATGTCCTTATTCACCCGTGAAATTCTTATTAATTAGAGGGTTTATACAGTTCAATAGATTTGTTAGATAGGAAAAATTAAGTACTAATTTGTACAACGAGGGAACAAAGTGAATTGGCTTAGGCTGATAATAGAATTATTGATTACTTGAACATAGAAACGCGGAATCACCCATGACTGGGCTTCCAGGTTTCCGAGGACAATTCGCTCTTGAATGAAAGTGCGCCCACAAAACCACACCTGGAGCTTAGCGGCTCGGCGGCAAGGAATGGGACCGAGTCTAGATACTGCGTCTGCGGGGTAATTAAGAATTGAGATGCACCACATCGACCGTCGTTTCCTGCCTTTGCAAGGAAGCTTCGTACAAACTGTCAGAAGACTGGTCCACTGTTCCATAGATGTTGTCATAGAATGGCATGAACAGTGAGTAGTTCGTCCGAAATTGAGCGTGGTGTAGAGAATGAAACCTGTTTTTTCATGTGAATTGTAGCTGGTTAAAATGAGGTTACCCATTGAAACAAAATATATTGTGATTGTTATTAATATTATTATTAATATATTATCATTATTTATTTTAATATTATTTTTTATTTTTCATATTACTTATAATAATAATAATTATTATTATAATAATAGTATAATAAATATTAATCAAGTTAATACCAATCTAATCCAATCCAATTATATTTGATTCGATCTCAAAATTTCATAGAGATCGAGCAATGAAAGAGTAAAAGAAAATCACAAGGGACTGTTTACACTTTTAAAGCTCATGTTTAGAGCTACTTATAAAAATTAGTTTTCTATGATAATTACTTATTTAGAAAAATTTTAGCCTAAAAAATTTCTAAAATAAGTAATTATTATGAATAACTATTATCAACTACTACAAGATGAAGTATCACAAATATTAAGATAATATCATATGTATCATAAAATAAAAAAATGACATATAACATGCAATTTATGTAAGAGATTTAGATATGATTCATGTAATACTCCAAATTAGTGGTTGATAACGGAGACCTAAAAGAGTTTTTAAAACCGAATATATCAATAAGCTATATCATTTTCTTCAAAAGACTCGTCGTTAAAGAACTTCACAGTTAAACGCGACTGGCTTGAACAATTTAAAAATGTTTAACCTCTTGAGAAGTTTTTATTGATATGTGTAAGTCAGCATTACGTACTTGGTTTAAATAATTTAAAGATGAGTAACATCTTTAAAAAAATTTCTTGATATGAAAGCACAAGTTTAAAAGGATTCGTGTTGATCTGTGGGACAATCATCAATATAAAAAACGCTCCAAATGACCTCCCGTGGCCAATATATTGAAGTGTTACCATTCATTTTTGATATATTGTAAGATTTTAGTCCATTATATTTTAACAAGTTCACGTTTAACAAAGACATAAAGATTAATACAATTAAAAATCTTTATTAGTTTGGTGGTTGATTGTACACAATCTGATGTTTCTGTTGTAGAGTACGTTTGCGAGATATAGTAATCCATATCCGACTGTGAACCATCCTCCATAATACCATTAGAATCCCTAAGACGGTGTACAGTTCCTTTTCTTCTTCTTCCACAAAAAACGAGTGGAGGCCATGAATCGCCTAGGGCGCCAATATTATGTACTTCAATTAGTCATTGTAAGAAGTAAAATATATTTTAGCATAATAATATAATCAATCATAAAAGTGAATAATTAATAAAAATATTTTTTTTAATTATATTTCTTAGATATGATGATCATACTAGCTAGATCAACAAAAAATCAGATGAAAAAAAAACACAGATAAATAAGCCCAAAAAAATAGACGGAGAAAACTGACTCTAAATCAAACTGTAGATAATGACCCGACAATCATTATTTCCCAGTGGTGATGATAAATTTTGAATCAAAATCGACCAACTGGCCAATGAGAAAGGTGTCCAAATAATTCCATTTTGAATAAAAACTAAGAAACCACTTACGCACGTTTCATAACCTTACCAGCGCATGAAAGTAGTTAATCTCACGTACGTGCATTCTATATAAATATTATCACGTTTTTTTTTTGTATGGTAAAAGGGTACGGGTACGGGGTACCTAATAGGAGTGCATGGAAAACATACTTTCCAATTTTATATCTCTTAAATAATATATTTTGAAACAATAAAATATTTTGTAAAGAAATACTCAATTCAAGCGAAGACATACCATGGATATTTTTCAAATTAAAATTATAAAAAATAAAAAATCTCCCCCTTCCTCTTCAAATAGAGTATAAGACATGTGAATATATACTGAGGTATCTTTTTTCCTCTTGGCTTGTTAGACATAGATGTAATAGGGGGTGGAAATTTTTTTATCATATTTTATATTTTTTATATTAAGTATTTAATAATAATAAAATATTTTAAATTAAATATCTGATTTAGATCAAATTAAAATTTTAAATAAATATTTATTTAAAAAAATTAATTGTAATTATATTATATAAAATATAATAATAATTTTTTTAATCTTATTCCGAACGAGCACTTAGT
The DNA here is from genome assembly GCA_039764185.1 of Tamarix austromongolica. Lineage (NCBI taxonomy): Eukaryota > Viridiplantae > Streptophyta > Magnoliopsida > Caryophyllales > Tamaricaceae > Tamarix > Tamarix austromongolica. The sequence goes on from CM077811.1 coordinate 15,606,060, forward strand.
TTAAGCCAATACCAAACGTTACGGTTTTCCAACATAGGAGAGCAACCCATTCTCCACTCTTGTTCCGACAATAAAAATAGAACTATATATATATATATATATTCGAGTTGGTGGAATAGAAATCAAAATGGATCTCTAGTTCGAATGCATTAATTCTTTCCAATTAAATAATTAATCTATTAATAAATATGGATAATTAAGCTCGTGATTATAGTAAAGTACGTGCATATGGCACTAATAACAAAACTAAGTACGTGCATATGGCACTATAATTACGAGATTAAAGTTCGGCTCGACTCGTTGAAAGCTCGGCTCGTTTATAAACAAGTCAAGCTCAAGCTTTATTTTTAGGCTCATTTAGTAAACGAGCAAAGCTCAAACCTACCCCGGCTCAGCTCGATTCTACTCATTAACAGCCCTACTCAAAATACGTCCGTCTTCTTAATACATGCAGACTGCCGTAGCTGCAGTTCAAGAATCACGTGTTGCCCACGTGCAACAACAATTCTAAGGGAGGAATGGAGAAGAAGAATAATAGATAGAAGGAGCTAAAGTCAACAACTGGTTCGTCAATATTTTATTTGCTCACATGTCAGCAATCCAAGCCTTTGCTTTTCCACATTTTTTTTATGGTTCATTGACAATAAAAGCAGCAAGCATACCAACTACAAGGCTTGAAAAAGAAAATACAAGGAGTCAATAGTCCACTCTCCCCTCCCTAGAAAGTAACAAATACAATACAACAGTTACTAAGACCCTAAGGTTGGAGCAAAGCTTGCTCAAAATATTCCCGATGGCTTGCAAGAAACACTCCACAACAGACTTCCTGCAGACCTCCCCAACGAGTGATTAACCCTCAATCAATAGATTAATGTCTCCCTCAAACTCAAAGGCCACTAAAAGGCAGCCCCGCAGCACAAAACAAGCGACAACCGGAAGTAAGAGAAAACCTCAGGTTAGTCAGCATAAACTCCATCCGTCACACCCAACTGTTCCTAACCAAGCAACCACACCAGCCATCCGTAAACATCCTTGTGACCACTGATTTCAAAATAAGACCCGCAGCTGATACACAATGTCATCAATCCTATAGCCAAAATTATGATGGTCATCTTTTACCCGAAAAGCCACCCTAGTCTTTAATAGCATCAAAAGCCAATTTATACATACATTTGCATTATCAAACATCACCTTAACTCTAAACTCTCAAATGGTTCCTATAACTATAAAAAAGGTATCTGCCCAGATTTTACCTTTCATTCCCTTCCATCTCACTCCTAGCCAAGTGGCATAGGCAACAAGCGTGTTTTCCGACATCACCCAAGTGTATCCCATCCAGCAGCACATGTCATACCACAATCTCCCAGTAACTCTGTAGTGCAGAAATAAATACGTGATAGATTCAGCTACAGTTTCATAAAACGCGCAAATGCATCAATAGACCTAATAAGCTGTAATTTCGCAAGCTTATCCTTAGTGTTCAATTTTTGTTATACCACGAACCATGTTATTAATTCGATCCTTAGTGGAGCTATAGCAATTCAGATTCTTCTGAATTTGTTCTCTATCTCTTCTTCCCCTATAGTATCTCTAAAGTGAGCTTCGTAGAAAGATTTCACCATAAACACCCCACTGCTATCTTGACCCCAAAATATGGTGTCTCCCTTATATTTGCTCGGCAAAGTCTGATTTAACAAGTCCATCATATTCTGCTCTTATTTCTCCTCCCACTTAAATAGTCTTTTATTCCAAAGAATACTCCAATGCCAGTATGCTCCATCCCGCACACCCATGTTTGCAACTTTCTCGTTTTGTTGATAAGAGACTAAGAAGAACTTTGGGAACATCTCACGCAGATTGCCTTGGCCAACCGAATTATCATGCCAAAAATTAACTTTTTTACCATTCCCTAATCGAATCTTAAGGCCCTCTACAAGAATCTTGATATACCTATCAAGGTTGACGATTTCTCCCCAAGTAGTCTTGCCCCTGTCTTTCCCCGAAATTCCTATAATTCCTTTATAGTTCTTAGGATACAAAGCCTCTATTACTTGCTTCCACAATATTTTTCCACATGAAATTAATATTTTAACAGAATTTCTAATCCATAGAAATATTCTTCATTTCTATGTATTTAATGAACATAAAACCCAAAATATCAATAAACTGACCATCGCTCTTTACCTACGCAAATTCCATCGAGTTATACCCATTTAGCAAGCCTAATATTTAGCCAAGACTAAATTCCACTTAAGTGAGTGTGTGTGTCATATTGGAATTGTATTTTAAACAATCACATTTAAGTACCATTTATTTTAATTTTTTATTTTACTTTACTTTTAGTTTATTGATTTATTTTTAATTTATATGACTTAAATTATAAAAAGTTAAAAACTGACATAAGCTTTAAGCTACCCCACACAGGAGTCATATATATGGATGCAAAAACTAGAGTTCTCTTGAAACCTTCTTGGTTAAAACGAAAAAAAAAATAAACCATCATGTAAAGACAAAATTGTTTTACCATTTTCTACATGCGTTCGAGCGCAAACTATTGGCTTGTAATTCAACCCAATGTGATTTAATCAAAACCATAGGTGTTTGTTCATTCTTAGAATTGAAATATGAATAGAAAATTTTAAATATTACAAAAAAAAAGAATATATATATATATAAACAACACAAAAATGTTTTAAAAAATAAAATAAAAGCAATTGAGAAAACTCTAAAAGTTGTAAAGAAAATAGTAAAATATTCAAGATAATTATATTTTATATTTAAAAAAATTCAATATTAAAAAATTATAGTAGATCCATAATATAATTCTGAGTTTTGGAGAAATATACTGTATAACTTTAAATTTTTTAAAATACACAAATAATTATAAGTTTCGGAGGCTAGGCACCAGGTAACCAACCAGATATATTAAGAAAAAAAATCAAATTTACCATACAAAAAGATCAATTTACTACTTACTGATCTTTTATACTTTAGTCCCTCCTTATATTTGACTTTCGTTAAAAGTAAAGTCTCCATTTGAGTTTTATTATTTTAAGAAGGAGTTCAGCGGATGGGGATGTTATTTTACAAAAGTTGAGTATATTTTAGGTTAGACCATGAGAGGAAAAATGGGGTTTATTAGAGTTAAGAGTAAAATTGGCATTTCACAAGTAGTTCTTTTATTTTTTTTTTAAAATAATAGATATTTAATGGTAATTGTAGGATTTGTAGTTACAAGACTATCTGGTGCATAATCCCCTAAATTTAGAGTTATATCATTCGTTTTAAAAATCTTAGAATTATAACATATATTTTGCTCAAACTCAAAATTATATCATGTAATTTTTTAAAAAATTATTATTTTAATCATATAAAACTATAAATATTAATGAAATGATACCTGAGTGAAACACAAAATATATAAAACAAATTGTATCTAAATAATGTTATTTAAAATATATGATATTTTAATTGTAACATCCGAGAATTTACTACAAAAAAACTTATTTTTTTACCAGTAATGTAATATCAAATTAGTTGGGTGTAATTGTTGTACTTAACATAAGTTTATCTTATTATACCATTGTTACATCAAATATAAACCAAAATAGTTAAAACTTAAAATATATATGATAAATAGAGAAAAAGAGAACTTTCATAAACATAGATAATGTTTGAAGATTAACTCTAAGTAAAATATGAAAATATAACAAAAGGAATCACATAGAACCAAGAGTCTAAAAAGGTATTTGGCTAAAAGCTAATCATTAGACAACATGACTCTATGCTCAATTCCAATATATAAGAGATACTCCTCCACACATAAGGCATCATATACAATAAAATAATCCAAATGGTCATCATCGCCCTAAAGCGTATGGGTCGTCTACTCATGGAATTGAGCATCACCCATGAAAAAGATAATCAATACACTGCGTACTGATTAAGGTAACAATACAACCGAAATAAGGGTACAAACAAATAAGGCATACATGAGAGTTAATAATAAGTGATGAAAGGTAAAAACTGGTTCAAGGACTCATTACCAAATATAAACAAGATCGATTATTTTATTTATGTTGAGTTTAGGGGTCCTACTATTATTAATTTGGTGGAACAAACAGAAGAACCACTCAAAGTAGAACACTCCTAAGCCACACTATTATGTCCGGTGGAACAAACTCAAGATATACCAAGGTGACACACTATTGACCACTATTCTTAAATCTGTGTAACGGTCTGAAGTACCTCTTAGGGAAAAAACATACCTAAGCCATTGGTATCATCCAATGAAACGAATACAATACTTTAGTCCTAACTCACATAATTGTTTATGTTAAGTGATTAATATCTTATCCATTAGTTACTAATCTCATAATCATATTCTTATTCAAGTTGCATTTAGAGCCCCACTATTTTTAATCTGGTGAAACAGATTGATGCACCTATGAGGAAAAAATACTTCTAAGATACTATTATCGTCTGGTGAATTGGACACATAATATATCTCAGTCTGACTCAGATGATATTCACTTTAAATGATTAATATTTTATTCATAGTTGTTTATATCAATATCATCTTGTAGGAATTACGTAGATATACACAAAACACAGTTAAAAACATGTAAGGAACAACCATATAGTTATCAAGCCTTTCCAAAAAAAAAAAAGATTCTTAATTCCCCTAAGAAACCTTAATTTTACAAGATGAGCATAACTTCACATTTCATTTTGCTTATGTATCTCGTAACTATCCCTAATATTCCGAGTAACATACTTAGTATATTTAAATTCTATTACCCTTTTAAAATCATCAAATTTTCATTTTTAACCTCTACTGACCAAAATGTCATTCTCTTAGCTAAAATCTCATAATCTCATATTAGGTAACTTGTGTCTTACTTAACTATCATTTGATCACATTACTTATGGAACAATTATAACACCCTCAAAGTTTATCATGACATCATTATTTTTCATATTATCATCAAATGATAATAATGCCCATATGATAGCCAAAGTAGTCATATTTTGCCAAAGATCTTATGAGTCTCAATATTAATGAATTTCAACCTCTAATATATATATATACATCATCATGAAACACCTAACCACAATTATATATAGATGCCACTTATTTCGATTCATGCCAGCCAACTAAATATAGAAACAATACTTTCACATCTTTCTCACTTCTAATATATCATATAATAGTAATTTCATAAAAACATCATCAATATAGCATTACCAAAATGATATTGCATACAAAAATACGCATTGCACATAAAATCTCTAACTATGACATGTATTCTTTCTAATAAGGATATCAATCTTTAAGCATGTAAGAATCACCTATTGATAAACTCAAATACTTTCAATATTGTAATCATTTATTACCCTTATTTACTTGTTCTTTGGTGTGATTTATATATATTTTATCATAGTTTAGCTCCTTCATTTGTGTTAATGCTCTCTTTATGCATTATGTAGAAAATTTTGGAGCTAAGGGAGGAATTGGAGCAAAGTGGGAGTCAAGAGAAGCATGGGAAGACGCTTCACATCCTCCTGGTGTCTAACAACATGAGAGTGTTGAAGTATAGAATAAAAATGAAAGTGAAGGTTTTGGACACAACATGGCCTACTAATGTTGACCAACTTGACCATGTAGTCTTTTTGAGTGATTACTCAATCTCTAACCCCAACACGATTGTGTTGGGTGTTAGTTTTTTTTTTTTGCATGACATATAGGAGATAAAAAACTATATTAGCGACATATTTTTTTTTGACCTAATAGAGGACAACCTAAACCATTTTTTTAGAGGCTTTAGTTAATCCTTTTAGCTCTCTGTTTCATCTTGATTCTAAGATAGATTTAATTTTTGAAACTTTTTAATTGTTTGGCTCCACTAATCAACTCTTCATATTGTCAACACATTTCTTATATCTTCTAATCTATTACTCTATTGATTTCATCCATATCTAATTTCTCTAATGTGCCTATTAATTTAGCTATGAATGAGTAGATTCCTTTCCTAGGATTGAATCTAGTATAAATTGTTGATTAGTGAAGATTAATAGTTGGAAATCTAACAATTAAACGGGAGAATCAAACTAAGAAAGTAGGCTAAAGTCTATTGGGGATTTTATTGATTTAGCATATAAATTAATAGATTTAATTCAATTTAATACCATGAAAATAGGCTATTAATTTGGATTTGGCACTACTTTTATCCCTTGAAAGAGACTATTAGTTAATTTAGGCTATTTTATCTTCTCATATTAAGGAAATTGTTTGGAAATTGAATTGAATTGATTATTCATTAATTACCAATTTATGACAAAAATCCAATCCTAGGATTTTAATTAGATTTTTTTTTTACTTTTGTTAATATCACCAATTGATTTTATTTTGTTAGTTATTGTCTACTCTCTGAATTTAATTTATCTAGATAGCTAAAATAGTAATGATTCGGTACTTAAAAATGAAGTCTTTGTGGGATATGAACTTGACATGTTATAACAAATCCGTGCACTAGTGAATTTAACCCACCAAGTTTTTGGCACCATTATAGGGAATTTCTTCATTTGATACTGAATTATTTGTTATTTGGCTAGAATATATTTATATTTTCTTTCCATTTTACTCTTTTCTTTTGTTGTGTGATAGATCCTCATTTTCACTTTTAGGTACTTTTTTATGTAATGATCCTTTTGACTTGTACCTCTAATTGAGTTAAATCTAAAAGTTGAGAGGACATTAGTATGTGAGACCCAAGCAATCACTGGTTTAGAAATTATGGCTAATTAAGAGGAATTTGAAGATCAAAATCACCCTCTCAAAGATTTTACATCTCTGAATGCATATGGGATGCAATCGAGCATATGCAAACCTAATGTAGCTACCAATAATTTTGAATTGAAGTTAGCACTTCTTAATATAGTGCATCAAAATCAGTTTAGTGGTAGCCAAACGAGTGGCCCAAATTTATAAATCTCTATATTCTTTGAGTAGTGTGATACCTTGAAGATGAATGGTGTATTAAATGACGTGTTTAGGGTACGATTCTTTCCATTCTCATTAAGAGACAAAGATAGAGCTTGGTTGCAATCATTCTTTCTCAGGTCCATCACCACATGGGACCAACTTTCATGGGCTTCATTGAATAAGTATTATCCTCTGTCCATGATGGTTCAATTAAGGAATCTCATTATCAATTTTAGTCATAAATATGGTAAGTCCTTGTATGATGCATGGGAAGTTTACAAGGATATGTTTAGAATGTGTCCACACTATGGGTTGGAAGAATGGCTCCTAGTGCATACTTTTTATAACAGTTTCTTTTACAACACAAGGATGGCTATAGATGTATCAACAAGAAATACTCTTATGAACAAAAGCATATTTGAGGCAAAATAATTAATTGAGTACATGGCTCAAAATGCTGCCAGTGGTCAGGTGAACATTATTCTACCAAGAAGGGAGGAAGGTGTGATGTTGATGCCTTTGATCATCTTTCTTATAAAGTTGATGCATTATTTCAGTGGTTTGATAAATTAAATATGAATGCATTAAATATTATTAGTGTATAATTTAAATGGTGATATAATATTTGTTTATAAATGTTCATTATACCTATATATCAGCCTATAACTTCTCGTTTGTCTCATTAGGTACTTTTCTCTAGTCAAGAATTGTAATAGGAACCACTACACGAGCTCTAACATTTTCATAGCTTATACAATATGTTTCATTCTCTCATGTTGACACCGCTTTATTAGTAAACTCATCAACTACATATCTAAGTCCCTTATGCCTTAACTTAGATACCTTCATCATTTGCATTCTCCCTCTCTTTCCTTTAGCAGCTTTCCCCTTTGATCATCTTAATATGCCATACCTACATGAAATCATCAAAGAAATAAAAAAAATGGATTTTATTAAGGCATTGATCAATTCTTTTCTATTTTCGAACAAGCAAACAAGAAAAATTCTAAAATCTAGTTTCTTTGCCATATTTTAAAATTCCAACACTCGCTAATATAACAATATAGAAACCACTATAAAAAACTAAAAGGTTCCTTTTGATCTACCACAAAATAAGTAAAATATAAACACTGTAAAATTCTATAACCATGTGACACTAAAAACCACTTGAATTAGTAGCAACATTGTAATAGAGCATGTAACTAACCAACCAACTACAACCAATCTTTGATCCTCTTTACTAATAAAGCAATAGCAACCACCAAAATAAAAGAACAATTAAATCAATTATATCATAGAAAAAGGAAAACAAAAGCTATAAAATTATAAAACCACAAGAGAATAAACAACACTCCAATCAACGCTCGAAACCTCTTTGAAAGGGTACACAACATATTATAAAGCGAATTTCAGCAAGCATATATTAAGAAAATAAAACTATCTAAGCATGAAAAAAAAATCAAGATTCCATCCAGAATTAAATAAGAATGAAGAAGAAAAATGAATAGTTGAAGTATGAGAAACAAAAACAACAATGAAAGGAAGAGAAAAAGATGACAACTGTAACCGGAGAAGAAGGTTTGAGGTGGAAAAAATGGTGGAGGCTATTTGCATCACTAGAATTTATCTCTTCTGTGTTCAAGTAAATGGGTGAATGCAAAAAAAAAGAGATTAAAGTGGATCGAGGCATATACGACAATTCTACACTATAATCATCATTTATAACCTAAATTTTGTTTTTATAAAAATTCCGCTAAACTATGGATGACAGTTTTAGAATAGAATCATTATCTATAGCCTTTATTTAATTACCGCTTTAGGAAACATTATAGATTATTGTTATAATATTACAACAACCATCTATATTTTCCTATAATAACACCCTTTTTCCAAAATTGCTTTAGTTTTTACTAGATGGGTTATACACAGTTATTTTTATTACAACAATAGTATATAAATTATCGTTTATTTGTATTTTTGTAGCAATGGTGATATGAGAATAAGGGGAAAGATCTTAACTACTAATGGGCGCTCATAACTTTTGCTAACCAACGAGAGGAAAACTAGAGATTTATAGTATTTGTTTTTCTTTTCCAATTTAGTATGGTATCCTAGTTAGAGAATTTATATCAGGTGTGCTACATTGATCAAAGTGAATCATGCAAAGGATGACACCCCATCATGGTAATCCTTATATCATGAAACTGGTCACATGATGCTATACCAAGTAACAAAATTAAGCAAAAAAGAATGGTGTTCCCTCCTTCTCATAATGTATCATTTTTCCAGTAAATTAGTTACCGACATTTAGTTCATCTTTCACCAACACTTAACTAATATTTCACCAATGTTGAACTGCTTTCTACCATATATATATTTCACCATTCTTAAAAAAAATAATGATTCATTATTATTACTTTAATCTTTCACGATTATTATTTATTTATATTTCACTAAAACTTAACCAATATTATACTTAAAATGATATTTCAAATAAAATTTTATATAATTGACAACAAAATGTTAAGATTTAATATTTCTCTTACAAAACTCATCTCATGTTTATATTTTACTCTCTTTCACCACTAAACAAATTTCAATGTATACTTCATCACATATGTATACTTCACAATCATGAACCATATATTTCACCACTATATTATTAAATTTTCACCAAGGTCACATGAACAGATCAAATAGCCTATCGATAATTAAAACACCAAAAAGATCTTTCTCTCATCATCTACATATCATATAATGTAAGCTGACTATACATACATATATAAGGTTTTTGATTGGAGGCATTGGGTAAATGTTTGATCTAAATCTGTTGTGAATACATCAATACTTTTGGATGCGTGTATTAATGTAGATTCATTTACTTGAATATAACTTATGGTAAATTGTAATAAAAAGTAGGGTTAACTATGAAATTTTATAAGAAAATTAATGTGTTGTATCTCTTGTATCAGATATGTATAATATCGAGATAGAAATAATATGGTAGTCAGACAATTTTGGAAATGAGAAAAAAATTTCTTACTAGTTTTAATTTCATTCTTCCTTTTTCCAACTTAGGGTTGCCAAATGACCTCTCCATCCTATATACTAGTTCCATAATATATAATCAACTTATAAATATGTTTTTGTCCATATTTATCCTAAAGAAGATGAGAAAACAGATGAAATAACTCAAATAAATTTCAATAAAATCAGAAATACACATATACACATACCATAGATATGTATAAAACTATAAGGATACAATGGTACTTGATTCCATCAGGATCATGTAGATTCAAGAGTTAAAATAATTAAAAACAAACCAAGCACTAACACCTCATGAATACAAAATTATTAATATATTATAGCAATGGCTTGCATACGTATAGACCAATGCTTGGTAACTTGAATGTAAATATTGTGCACTCAACTATCATCTGTGGACTGAACCACCTCCATAAATCACTTTAAGGCTTGCTTGGGACTCAAGGCAATGTGGGCTTAGGCAGCTCAGACACATGAGGTAGCTCTGGAGTTTTCGGCACCTCTCGCTTTGGGATTTCTGGCATCTTTGGTTCCTCTAGATTTGGGATTTCTGGCTTCTTAGGTTCCTCTAGCTGTGGGATTTCTGGCTTCTTTGGTTCCTCTGGCTTTGGAATTTCTGGCTTCTTAGGTTCCTCTAGTTGTGGGATTTCTGGCTCCTTTGGTTCCTCTGGTTTTGGGATTTCTGGCTTCTTTGGTTCTTCTGGCTTTGGGATTTCTGGCTTCTTAGGTTCCTCTGGCTTTGGGATTTCTGGCTTCTTAGGTTCCTCTAGTTTTGGAATTTCTGGCATCTTTGGTTCCTCTAGCTTTGGGATTTCTGGCTTATTAGGTTCCTCTAGTTTTGGAATTTCTGGCTTCTTTGATTCCTCCGGCTTTTTACATTCCTCCGATTTTGGGATTTCTGGCTTCTTAGGTTCCTCTAGCTTTGGAATTTCTGGCTTCTTTGGTTCCTCCGGTTTTGGGATTTCGAGCTTCTTAGATTCCTCTGGCTTTGGAATTTCTGGCTTCTTTGGTTCCTCTGGTTCAGGAATTTCTGGCATCTTAGGTTCCTCTGACTTTGGGATTTCTGGCTTCTTTGGTTCTTCCGGATGCATCTTAGGTTCCTCCGGTTTTGGAATTTCTGGCTCCTTTGGTTCTTCTGGTTTAGGAATTTCTGGCATCTTAGGTTCCTCTGACTTTGGGATTTCTGGCTTCTTTGGTTCTTCCGGATACATCTTAGGTTCCTCCGATTTTGGAATTTCCGGCTCCTTTGGTTCCTCTGGTTCAGGAATTTCTGGCATCTTAGGTTCCTCTAACTTTGGGATTTCTGGCTTCTTTGGTTCTTCCGGATGCATCTTAGGTTCCTCCGGTTTTGGAATTTCCTGCTCCTTTGGTTCCTCTGGTTCAGGAATTTCTGGCATCTTAGGTTCCTCTGACTTTGGGATTTCTGGCTTCTTTGGTTCTTCCGGACGCATCTTAGGTTCCTCTTGTTTTGGAATTTCTGGCTCCTTTGGTTCATCTGGATTTGGAATTTCTGGCATCTTAGGTTCCTCCGGTTTTGGGATTTCTGGCTCCTTTGGTTCCTCTGGATATGAGATTTCTGGCATCTCTGATTCCTCTGGCTTTGGAATTTCTAATAATTTTGGCAGCATAGGCTTTGGAACTTCTGGAATTTTGGGCAACTCTGGCTTAGGAATTTCTGGAACTTTTGGGATCTCAGGTTTAGTCATTTCTGGCAGTTTTGGAACCTCTGGCTTAGAAATTTCTGGAAGCTTAGGTTCAGGAACATGTGGAACTGGTGGCAGATTCACCTTAGGCGACTCAGTATGAGGCGTCTGGGGCACCGGTGGTAACTCTGGCTTGGGAAGCTTGGCCTGCTGTTGAGTCTCCAAGAGACGCCGAGCTGTCACCGGTGTGATGTTGCAACTCATCAAGAAACAAGCGGTAGCAAGCAACGTTGCAAAAAGAAGGGAAGAATGGCAGCACAAAGCAGCCATACTTTTGTCTAATGTCGTCGTACTAAGTAAATATGTTTATAGCTAATGTTGTATATATCGAGTGCTGTGCATATCAGAGACGCAGAATTCATTGACATATTTATAGGTGAATTAAAGAGCGAGCAGGAGCTAGCTAGTCACGAATGAAGGTCGGTCGGTGAGTTTGGTAAGGGAGGCCGTGTACTGCTCAACTTCTGATCCATGCCAGTACATTCTTAACCAATTTTCTCATTTCTCCAAACAACTTCCACCTACGTACCAAACCATGCACTTTCACCTACGTACGCCATCATGAACCATATCATGCATTGCAAGTTTAGACATGCTGATGGAGGATCATATATATATATATATATATACGTCGACTTTTGGGGCCTCCGGGAAATTATATAGTATTTCTTTTTTCCGGGTATCAGTAGATAAGTTGGTGAGGGGGTTGCATAAATTGCGCGCTTTCTTGTCACATTGGCAGCTTTAATCCCATTCGCTATTTCCTCATCATAAATGATACGCCAAATTTGGTTGCAACAAAAAGGATTGCTTCTACAAGTCCAGCGGTCATGGATTAATCTAAAGCATCGTCTACATTATCAGACGAACGTACGTATGACATTTTTTTTAGTCAGTGTGAAAATCGAAATTCAAACCTTTTGATTTCGAGCCTTATAAGCATTTAGGGCTCTGCAACATCTTCTGATTTTTTGCTTATTTATTCTGATCTAAAAAAAATTGATGTTTTTTTCTTTGTTGAAGGCAAAGGTTAAATGATTTGAGGACATTGATATACGAAAACTCTATTTTAATCCGATCTAAAAAAATTAATGCTCTTTTCTTTTGTTGAAGGCAAAGGCAAAGAGGTTTGAAGGTGCTGGTGTGCTATATAAATCGCTGTTTAAAAATTGCTTATTCGTTTTCGTTTTTACGTCTTCGTATTTTAAAAATATATACAAATGTAATTTATTATTATAAAAAAAAAAATCTCTCTATTTCCATACCCGGCCCGTGCAACAATATTACTTGGGTGTATATGCCTATATGGTCGTTTGTTCATTTTTGTCTGTCTGCCCGTTTTGGTTTTGGTTTTGGTTTTGGGGGTTTGGGTTGGAATAGGATTCGATGTTGTTTTTGTCTTTAGGTTTGACTGGGCTGCTCGCTTGTATTACGTCGCGGTTTGCTTTTCCGGGTCGATGTTTAGCTTTCAATTCATTTCTCCCTTTGCTGTATGCGGCTAGTTAACTCGTCTTTGTGAGGCTTTTTGCCTACAAAAAATCACCTTAAAATTTATACTATATATTTTCATGATTGTTATTATTCAGTATATATAATCTTATTTTCCATGACTTTTGTGATCTAAATATAAGGCGAGAAGAACAATCCCTCCATCTCCTCTCTGACAATAAAACCTGAAAGACGAATTTGTATAGCACTGAAAATTGATAGATGTTAGCCACAAGTAGAGTTATTTGAATTTGGTGGATTGAGTCCCCCGGATAGGTTGGCAGAGAAAGAGAAGCTTCGTCCTGAGTAGGCCAATCAAGCTCTACATGACTAATGAGTTGTTATAATGCTTTTTATATGACGTGGTTGTGACTTGTGAGTATCATCGGGTGAGATCTGTCAGATATTCAAGAAGTTGGATCAACATCCAAATTTCTGTTTTCTTCTTCTTCTTCTTCTTCTCACTTAGTGCCTGGTATATTGCTTGGGTTTATAAGAGTTTGAAATCATCAATAGGAAGAATGGTCAAAACTGCATCACATAAATTATTAGATTTATAATTGTATTTCTAACATGTTAAGATTATTCATTAAGAACGTGTGAAACAATCTAGTTATGAAGGGCATGTATTGGAATAAGTCTTCATTTGGTTCGTGGAAAGTTGAGCAAAAAAGAAAATGGAAAGGGAAAAAAATAAAGAAAAGAAAATGAAAGAAATTTCCTTTGTTTAATTATTAGAAAAGTTTTGTGGAAAATAAAATCATGGAATTTTTTATTATATATATTTGGTTTCATAGATAGAAAATCATGGAAAATATTTTTTTGTAGTTGGTTTATTGGAGGTTCATTAAAAGCTCAATTCCTCTCATTCTTTTAGATAAATGAGTCAAACTCAAATCTCATTTTTGGACTTGTTTATCAAACGAATCCGGCTCAAGTTTAAAAAAGTGAGGCCGGGTTTATTTTATGACTTTAGCTCATGAGATCATCTCGACTTTACTCATTAAATGAGTTAAGCCTGAATATTATTTTAGGCATGTTTAGTTAAACGATCTAAGCCCAAGCCTAGAGGTGTTTGGTTTGACTCGACGCATTTACAACCCTAACTGCTATTACTACTATTTGAATGCTCTTATACGTTCAATAAAAAAAATTATTACAATATTACATAACAAAATCCATGAAGTTTCTAAAAAAATCATTAAAACTCCATAGACTCAAAACTAATGCCATTTTTTTAAAAACAAATACTAAAATATTTCATATTACTTTCCATTTCAAACATAATACAACAAACATAGAAAAAAAAAACTCCATGGTTTGTTACTAATATACTCTTTACTTCTACAAAATGTCAATAAGACGTTGTTCCATCTTCCATTTACGTATTTGGTAATGATCTTTGAACATCATAACAATAAGAGATACAACAAATAAAAATACTTGTCAAAATTCATCACTGATAGAATCTGTTATATTCAACTCAAAATAAACAGAATACCAAAGTTAGAAGAGAAAGGCTTGAATATGTATGTAAAGAATTTTATATATTATTTTTACAATTAATTATTAAAAAAGAAAAATTATAAAAATAAAAATAATATTAAAATCATAATTTTTTCCATCAAATGAAAGATTTTATATATTAATGGAGTTACATATACTCTAAGTATACGCAAGCTTTATAAAAGACTTACAAGGCATAACTCCAAAAGGAGCCTAACCTAGTCTACTAAAAATTTATGGAACTAGGGGCATGAACACAAGAACTTTGTAGTTCACTCAAAAAAGAACAATCATTGTCAATCTCAAAAATGTTATTTTCAATATCAAAATATATGGAATAATTGGCCCCTTTACTAGCCCTAACTAAAAAAGTATCATCGGAGATGAAATTCTGAAAGTTTTTGACACCGAATAAATGATCAATATTATTATAACTAGAACTGTTACTATCAATACTCCAACTATTAGAATTTAGACTCGGATCTTCACCTCTATAGGTATTTTTAATAGGACCAAGATTGCTCGTTGATTTCTTTAGCCCACATCCCTTTTCTAACTCTTCCTTAGCCAATATCAAATTGAACCCCCATTTTTCCATAGAGTATTCTTGCCCTCTATTTGCTTGAAAATACAATAGATGAATAGTCATTTGATGAAAAGTCATTTGAATATTTCCTATCAGAATAAGCATCTAATATAAATCAGGATTTTTAATTAAAATGAGTTATTAGATTTTTTTTTAAAGCTGTGGTATTAGTCCATTCTAATTCTATATGATAGAACTTTTTAATTTTATAATTAAAAAAGGGGGTTCTCCTATGTCATGTCGAATTTGCATTTAAGCCTATAAAATAGAACTATGAACCACATTTGAATACATGTCACACAACAACTTTAGGATCAGTTATAAAGTACTCAAAAATAAATCTTCTAGCTAGCCTTATTAAATACACAACTACAGATAAGGTAGGTATTGGGGCTCTTATGTATATCTTACCCTTCTTGTTCTTCATGGTTGATCCAAATGTAGATTTGAGGTTTGTCATTCCTCTTGTGTTGCCAAGCCATTGCTTCAATTTATTCTAAACCGCTTCACTACATATCAGTGTAATAATGCTTCTTTTAGAATGTCTCAATCTTACCTATAATCGATGTTAATCCCAAGCCACATTATATATGAATATAATGTGTCGATAATGATCCATTCCTGCACTCCCATTTCCATTTAGAATGATTCTCAACTTTTTTTTTAATTAATCCTACAATTGTAATCAATAGTAAAAATATCATAACCATGAGGCTTATAAAACAAAGAAGAAGTGGAAACCATAGCAACAAACTATTAAAAGAAAATAGACAAATATAATAACAGTAAAAACCACTAGAAAAAAAAGTAGAGAAGACCATAAAAAGATACAAAAAATAGTGCAAACCCATGAAAGAACAAAAAAAAATATAAAGCCATATAAAAAGTAGAAAAAAATAAGAAAAATTAGCAATGAAACAGTAGGAACATGTAATAAAAATAGCTGAGATAAAAAAAATAGAAAAGCAACAACAGCAAAAGAAGGAGGAGGAGGAGCAGGAGAAATTAACAAAAAGAATAGAGACAAAATGAGAAGAATAAATTAGCAAAATGAATAGAGAGAAAATAAAACAAACAAGCAAGAAGCAGTGGGCAAGTAGTCTTAAATAGATATATAGTGAGCCTGAGAGCCTAATAAATTTGCAAATGGGTTTCTACTTTGCCACTTAGAGGATCCTAGTTTGTTCCACTACAAATTAAATAAAATAGTAGAGATAATCATCAACAGAACCCCAATACATTGATGAGAGGCTATAACACTTTTCCATCTTTATGCCTTCTGATAAGGACCCCATATCACCAACTAAAGATGCTAAAAATGAAATATAAACAACTATAGAAGCATGTTTTACAGCTTCTAGTAATCAAAAATAGCTTTAATCAGGCATAATTCAGTAGACCACCAATAATAAAGTAACCATGGTAGTCCAATCTACACAAGCAAACCATAGCACCTAAAAGAAAGAAGTCGCCTTTTGCAAAAAAGAAAAAAAGAAAGGGGGGAACCCCTCTTCTTCTATATACTATTGTTTTTAGTTACACAACCCTCTGATTTTAGTTACATGTCATGAAATATTCAAATAAAAGTCCCTAAAACTCTAGATTTATAGTTCTACTTAAGTAACTGAAAATGCATACTATAAAATCTACACAAATAGGGAACTAGGCATCTAATGTGCAATTAGAGTTCAATAGACGATTGTAAGGATTTTCTATTATCCCTTGGTGAGTATTATAATTATTTTCCATTATTTTTATTTATAAATAATTTTCTAGTAAAATTTTAGATAAAGGAATAGATAGATAGATAGATAGATAGATAGATAGATAGATAGATAGATAGATAGATAGATAGATAGTGTAATAAGGATTGATATGGCTAATTATATCAATATAAAATATCATCCTTTTGGCGATTCCGTCATGATAACTCTACAGTTAAATATATTTGTCGTGGAGAAATTTTTAGGATGGGAGTTCCTCTTGGGAAGTTTTATAAAATTTCTAAAAATCTCCTAAGAAGCATATGAGTAAGGACAAAGTATGCTGAAAGAGCTTATATTAATCTATGGGGTCAGGCAATCAATCCAAAAGTGCTCCAGGGTAGCCTTCGTGTGGTCATATTGAATTGATGTGTTACAAATGGTATCAAAGTGAAACCCTAACCATGATCTAAACTTGGATGAGCCATTCAGTTACTTAGTGGGACGATCCTTAGGAAAGATTGTATTAAGACAACCAGTGGTCGAGAGCAATGAGGACTTACATTCTTGAGGGGGGATGTAATACCTCTAAAAATATGGAGTATTATAAGAATTGATATGGCTACTTATATCAACATGGTGTAGCATCATTTTCTAATTTTATTCTAAGAACTCCACAGTTAAGTGTGCTAATCGTGGAATAATTTTTAGGATGGGCCGTCCACTTGGGAAGTTTTAAAAATTTTATGAAAAATTCTTGAGAAGTGTGTGAGTGAGGATAAAGCATCCTAAAAGGACTTGTATTGATCTATGGGACAAGCAAATCATTTTGAAAGAGCTCTAGGGTAGCCCCCATGTAGTCATATTGACTTGTGGTTTCATACACACCTAAGACCACTACCACCTAGTTATAGATTAATTAACTTATTAACATCTTAACTAATCAATCTACATACATAATGATTAATTAAGTACTTAATGTGTGTGTGTGTGTGAGAGAGAGAGAGAGAGAGAAATATATATATATATATATATATATATATATATATATATGAGGCAAATGTGATATTATATAAATAAAAGCAATGATATATAGTGGCACAGAGGCGCTCATATTTAGGATCAAACTTTAGATCAAACTTCATGAATATAAAGTATAACTCTGCCCTTGTGCTTTCCATGGATACTTTGAGATGATTTGGGATCGAATTAAAAATAGTTTGATATCTTTGTGTGGTCGCTAGATTTATTACTAGACTAGATTAGATGTTGATAGCTATTTGATTCCTTTTCTATTACTTTTACACTTCCTTGGTGTGCTGATTATCTCAAAAATAAGTTTTGGTAGCCTTTGTAAGATCACTACGCTTAGGCTATTTACATATAATGACGGGATGGGGTTTGATATTTTTTACAGGGGAAAACTAAACCATGAACTAATATCTAGTAAGTATCATCTACTAAACTAAAAAATCTATAATACCATAATTTCCTTGAATATACTGCTAGAATCATCAATAGAATTAGCCATCACTCAATCAAAACAAAATAAAGGGCATCCATAATAAAAATAGAACTAATCTACTCATAGCCTTGCATTGTCTACACTACTTAGTAAAAAACAAAGACCCATTTTCAAATTTGCTCACCACAAATTCATTGAAGATTAAATTGCTAAGTTCAAATCAAAATCCAACCTAATAATATCACCGTGCCTTCAATTAATTATAACTAATCTAATAAGAGGTATTAGATGAGTTTGAATCCAAGTATAAAAGAAAATTTTCGTAGCGAAAAGCCCTAGCATCAATCTATCTATGTCAATGTAGACCTAGCAAAGCTAAACTAACCTGATCGACCCAACCCGAATAACCTAACTTGAAATTAAATCAGCACCCAAAAAATTAAGTCTTAACCCGAAAATCTGAAACAACCCAAATCAATCCAAATCCGGCCCAAATTTAATTAATCCAATAGTGACCCAAATCGAAATAACCCAACCCGACCCAAACCCGACGCATACCCTGACAGAAACCTAATAATGACCTGACCCAAACGTACCCAACCCGAAATGACTCAACATGAGCCCGACCCATACCCGAACATAATTTCAGACTTAATTCAAACTAAAGTCTAATTTGATCCACAAATGTAATATTTTATCTTATATAAATTGATACATAAATACTAATAAAATATCTTACTAATAAAATTTTATGTAAACAAAAATATGCAATCTATATAACAACAAATGCAACAAAACTAGTAAGACTTTGTCTACTTTATTTTAATATCATATTAGCATTAATCAGGTTAGATTATAAAATTTTCTATTATTATTATTATTATTATTATTATTATTATTATTATTATTATTATTATTATAACACCCCTATTTTTAAAACATAAAATACTTAGAAAATAATGCAGAAGCTGGATATAAATGAGGGTGTTACTACCACATCTAGTATAAGTAGACACTATTATTCTGCTTATACTAGATGTAAAGGCTAAAACTTAAAATTGAAACCAAATAAAATTCCACAACATTCTTAATATAATAGAACGCCATAATAAAGTTAAATAATAATGCCAAAAATAGTTAACGACATATGAGTAAATTAAATGATTCTACTACATTTAAAATCCATTGAAATCAAAATACCATAAAAAAATAGAAATTCAGAAGCCAAATTACTCTCTCAACTCGTCTCGCAGGCATGCATTCATCATCAAGTATGGTCATAATCTACACGCATTCTGCTCACTATGTACATCATGGATCATCACAACCTTGTTTAAAACAACAAGAAGTTATTCAGAATAATAGCTAAGTAATCCATTATTTAGAAGAAAAATATAATAATTTATAGAATCACTATAGTACATCAAACACAACTACATATGAGTCAAATGATAAGACAAATATTAGTTCACCATTTATAGAAGCCTCCTAAATTTGCAACCACATAAACACATAATCCAATTTTATTGATTGATTGGAAAAACTCAACCAAGAGAGTCACTTGCAAAATAATTCTAAAGATATCCAATAATAACCAAAACCAACCACAAGAGATCCACTTCCTAGGCAATCTCGGTGGTCCTAGCACCAAAGGGCAAAATTCAACTTCTGTTATCCAGTCCTTAAATGGGCACATTTTCTAAGAGGTTCAAAGATCCTAATAGAGTAGACATGGTGCCTTACTAGCTCTTGGCCAGGTAAATAAACCACGTGATTACACATCACTATAATCCAATAAAAGGCTATTGCCGATCCCAACCTCCAAGAGGTCAACCCCAGATGACCCTATCATAATCTCATCTTCCATTTTAAATTTTAGTGGCTTATTTAAATTAACCATAGAACACATCCAAAACACACAACCATATTTATTCCTTAATTATCCGCCTTTCTAAATCTGGGTAACTTCCATATTTTATATTTTTCAAAAATATCAACTTCCATAAATAACATTTTCCATAATTTTCACATCCCATAAATAATACTTTTATAAATAACATTTTTATTAAATAAGGCTTTCCACAATACCATTTCCCAATTTGAATAATTTTCATAAAGAGTTGACCACTAGGGTTAGAATCCAATCAACCATCATTGTAATTTAATGCCAATTAAGAAAACAAAGATCACATATTCATAATAATATAATATGACTACATGTACCATATATTTTATACGATCACTAACAATATATAAAATCACATAAGAATCCTATATACATTCCGAATAAATTGGCACAAGAAATTTATAAAAATACTTATGAATAAACTTATATTAATAAAACTCATATTGTTAGATGAAATTATGAACCAGGTTGACAAAATACAAAGGTTTGAAAAATAAGGGTTACTGCATATATAAAATTTAAAGCACCTTAAATAATATATTATAAAATAGTATCACATATATCGAAATATAGTTAGTAATTTACCTACGAGTAACTAGAAAAGTAAATGGGTTACCTTAAATACAATCTGAAGGCTTATTAGTAAACTAATCCTAAAGTTAACAATAATATATTATTAATGCTAGGTGAAATATATTAAATAAATGTATTTTAATTATCTTAGGCTCACCTTATTCAAATTCTTAAATTTAATAATCTTTGAGTCTATCCTAATATTTATATATAAGCCTTTAATTCTAGAATGACTGAGGAAGCATGGAATTACTCTAATAAATAAAGTGTTAAGTGACCATTTAAACTCAGCAAAAAAAAAACTAATATAATACTATACTCCTTTGTTGTATCTACTATTCAGAAAATAAAATCAATATGATAGCATCATTGGACGCTATTATTAGGTAAATCAATCAAATTGAAATTCTCAAAACTAAATCCAAAGGCCAATACTTCATCTTCATAATTTTCTATTACTATACAACATCATTAGTACAATTGTTACTCTTTATATATATATATATATATATATATATATATATATATAAATTTATCTATTTGTTTTTATATTGGACTTCTACTATCTATTACCCTAATTAATGGCATATGTTATTATTGGATGAGTAGAAATTATGGCTTGTTGACTTAAAACTATAAATTAAATATATGGACACTACTTAGGAAATACAAAAAGGAGAGGTGTGGTGCACAACACCATTTGATTTTCCCAATCCTTTTTTCATATCTATAAATATTATGAAGCTATTATTAATTATATCTACGAAAGGTGTCTGGCTAACAACAAACTTAGTTCACTAATAAAGAATAACACCATATGTTCCTATACAATAACTCCATATTAAAATAATAAAAAATGATAGTATAATATAAGCATATATGCTTTGAAGTATCGATTAAATATCTTTAAATATCGTGTGGTATTATAATTCTTACACAGTAAGTCCTCCTCCCTGATCCAAGTAAGACGGTGTTGACTCTTATATTTTATTTTTCTTGGGATATGCGGCTACTGTGCTTATTATGGAGATTTATTAGACTATTTATAATAGCTAAGGGCAGTAGGATTATGGTAAAACAACCTTAGTAAAGCATAATTTCTTAAACTTACTTAATTACTGGAAGATAATTGGTTACTAAAAATAATTTAAAATGGTCAAGGCTCTATTCATTGTTAAATTCTATTAGCAAAGTAAATCATTTGATAAATACTTATTTCATCCATATCTTTCTCTAGTTAGACTACAATTCTCATATTATTCATCAATTTCATAATTTGTAAAGTGCGAGAATTCTCTTGTAATTGTATGCAACTAATTACTTATATAATTAAATAAATAGAAATGTGTGCAGACCCTTATCCTCATATATTATTATTATTATTGTTATTATTATTTATGAGTATTAATTATTATAAACATAAAACTTATAATTTTAAATATAATAATTATACTATATACATACATATATGTATATATATATATCATTTAATAACAATTGTAAAATTTATATTTGTATTTCTACTAATAATAATGATTATTATATTTTTAAAGATGATAATAGCAACAACAACAATAACAACAACAACAACAATAACAATAATAATAATAATAATAATAATAATAATAATAATAATAACAATAATTATTATAACTAATATGATAATTACAATTATTATAGCAATCATTATTATATAACAATATTTATAATTGTATATATAACAACAATTATAATAATTATAATAAGAATAATGATAATAACTTATTATAATTATTATTATTATTACATATTTTATGATAATAATTTGTTTTTTCATTACATATATTATAATAAAAAAGACCGATAATCACAACAATAATAATAAATCTCAAATTTTAATTTATTAATTATATTAAATTGATAGCAATAAATGTCAATACAAATTATAAAGTGAATTAACTTATTCCAAACCCGATACAACCCAGCGTTTATAATTGAATTTATAGACCTGAATCTACCCAACCCAAACCAATTTCGACCCGAAGTCTGTAGACCTAAATCGAACCTAAACTCGAAAAAACCCGATGGGGTAGACATGAACTCGATTTGATATTCTCTTGACCCCACCCAAATACAGACTAAACCCAAACCATAATTACCCGAATTAGACCCGAACCCGAAAGATACCCAAACTCAAACCTGAACCTAATACAATTGTATAGTAATCTGATTTTAACCTATCCCAAATTAACCCAATCCAAACCCGAACCATATAGCCCATTTACTTCCTCTATGTTAATGAATTAAGATAAGCAATAAACCAAAGAGACAATTGTAAAAAGAAAAAAAAAATGGCAATTATGTCTTAAATTTTATAGAAGACTCAAAATCAAACTACAAGCTATATACGAGCAAATTGTTACAAAAGAAATTGAGTAAAACCTAACTTTCACATAAAAAAATTTCCTAATTCCAAAGTTGATAGTGAAAATAAGAATAATCAAATACTTCATAGGTGTAAAACCTTATTTCTCAAAAACCTAATATTTATAAATATCAATGTTGATTTAGGAGTTTTAACCTTTAATTTTATTTTAATTGGGTTATTTTATTTAAATCAACTTTCTCTCAAAAATTTTATTAAGGTTTTAATTCATTTTGTGGTTTTATTAACGATTTTTAATTTATATTGAAATTTATTTAACCGTTTATCATTGAGGATTATTCTAGATAAATTCATTTACTACTACAATTTTATTAAATTAATGTAATTCGATTTGTGTTTGGAATATCTTTTCATTTATGCCATATGCTTTGATTGTTAATATTTTAAATTTGTTTTCTAGTATAGTCTTGTTTTGTGATTACAAATTTATTTTAGGGTTATATTTCTTTAACAAAAATCAATGATTTTTAAATTATAAAATTTACTTGAAGTAGTAAAATTATTTCAATAATTTTTATCCGTAGAAAATATTTTCGTGTTTGAAACTATTTATGTTTATGAGGTCAATAAGATCTTCAAAACATTTAAATTAAAGCCAATTTTGTAATTTATTTATAATTTTATTTTCAAAATTAATTTTCTTTCACTTTGTTCATTTTGGTTTGCGGAGGACATTTTCAAAAATGATTCAAATTATTTTTAGTCATGTAAACTTTTGTTAAAAGAAAATTATTTATTTGGATCTTTATCCAATGTTTTTATTGGATAAAATTACCTTTAACTTATTTAAGATATTAAAAAAAAAAACAAAACAAAACCCAAAAATCCTACCGAAACCCCTCCATTTCCCTTTCTTGTCTCTTATCTCTCCTCTTTTTCTTTTCTTCCAACGATGGATCTCAACCTCCCCTATCCCTATTTTATGCTTCATTGTCCAACGCCACCATCCACCACACCATAGTTGTTGCTTTACCACACCACCACTCCCTCCTCTCGTTATCATTGACAATAGCATGCAAACAGTTGTAATAGTAGCTAAGCGTAACAAGCAACACAACACACACACAACAGTAATGCCACCGTCTGGCCACCTCTAGTGCATGCGACCACCGATGAGTGGTCTTTGCCCACCGACGAAGCTTCACCACCCTTTACCTGCTCTATGTTGGCTAAATTTGCTTAGTATTTTTTTTCCCAAACTCAAACTTTTATTTTGATTAATTTGAATGAATTAGCTTTGATTAAGCTAAATTGATTGTTGATTTGAGTATTTATGTATTGTATGACTAAGTTGGATTGGTTAATTGTGTGATATACGTTGATTTTTGGAATTTGGGATCTTTTACTCTATTATGTTTGGATTTTTCATATTCGTTCAATTAAGATATTTTAGATAAATTGATTATGCAATATAATTTGAAATGTACTTAATTTTATGTTGTAATTATCAATTTGAGAAATTTATGTGAAATTAATTATCATTTAATTTTTAGTTCAAAACTCTTGCAGATTTAATTTGGATTGTGTAATTGAGTTGTTTTATTGAATTGACTATATAGTTTGTATAAAAATATGTTTAATTTCATTTTCGATCTGTCAATTTAAATATTTGAGTAAGACTTGATTAGATTTGTAGTCTGGGCTTAAAATAAAATCCTAATTATGTTAAATTAGATCTTTATTTTATTATTTTTGATCAATTGAGTATAAAATATGTTATAATACAAGTCTAATTACATTCATAAGCATTCAATTTATATAAATTAATAAAACTTGAACCAACTACATTTTTGGGCCTCAAACCCTAATTTTCAAATGAAATTATAGAATTTGTCATTTGTATAGTTGTTTCTTCTTAAATTGATTTTATAGAAAAAAAATTTTAAATGAATTTAATTGCTTTCTAATACCTTTAATTTGGATTATTTGGTTTGAACTATCCGGATTTGTATTCTGGGCTTTAAAATCCTAATTTTTGGGTATTGTTTCTAAAATTGAGTTATATTTGATTTTTTTTATTAATTTTTATTTAAAGACCAATTAAATTGAGTTTTGATTGATTTGACATTTTAGGGTTGCAAACCCTAATTGTGTAAGTAGTTTTTGATAAAATTTACTTGTTTTCTATTATTCTATGTTTCGAATAGTTTTCCTAATCTATTATTTACATTTTCTTACGACAATCTAGGAAGGCGCTCTAGTGGATCCTAAAGTTGGTTAATCATCATTCTCTTTTTCATTTCCTAAGCTTGGGATAATAGTTTAACTCGCTTAAATGTCTAGTAGATAGAAATTTATGTGTTAGCATGATTCTTTCCTCTTTTTCAATAATAGAAGGATGCATGTTAGTTTTATAATGAAATCATAATAATTGAGCAAGAATATGTATTGAGTTTGAGTTGTGTTTGGTGTAGTGAGTTATAATGAGTATGATATATATGAAATTGTAATAAGTGATTAGATATCCCTCATAGCATGTTTATATGGTGGTTGTTGTGTGTTACCAAGTGCTAATGCTATGATATTATGGAAGTGATATATATAAATATTTTGGGAATTTACTAATAGTCCAAGTGTAAGACTGAGTTTGAAATTTTGTCAAGTAGCCTTGGGATGGTATTTAAGGTAGGGTTTGTAGTGGATCCACTCCATTTTATATATGTGGTTGTGCTACACAGGTAGCGTGTAGCGATGCCTCTTTCCACTCCAAAGGTAACATATTGATCCTATAAAGGTATCGATACTTAAGGATAAAGTATTCCTTAGTGGTTTCAGGATGGTTACTTCGTTGTAGTGCTTTTGATTGATGCATTAACCGTTAGTACTTTAACTTTAATATTATTCCTTCTCAAATAAATTATGGATTGTGGTGAATTGTGTAGATCCTATCATTTATGTGTTTAATATCACATTGTATATGTTTTATATGATTATAAGAGCTTTCCACGAATAATATGAATATTATGAATAATTATCAATAGAGTGTCTAGTTGTTTTAAGTGAATTTAACCGTGATTCATGTGTACAATGTTTAATCTATTTAGTAGCTTTAGTCATAATGGCATGACCTTTTTAGAACACATCTTTCCATATTCTCTTGTGGTGTTCCATATTCTTAAATCATATCATGTTGCTTAAAATTAAACTATAAATGCTATTATTATCCATGATTTATTAGGTATATCATACCATAAAATTCTATGTGATAATGTTGCTTAAAATTCAACTATAATTTATGAATTTTATTATATTTCTTGATACTCTCTCATCATGGCATATTTTTACCGTCATAGCATGTTCTTCTGTAAATTCATGTTTAGTTGAGAGTATATATTTTCTATAGGTTATGTATTGATTTATGGCCATGTTCTCTTATTTAGTAAGCTCATATATTTTCCATCATCTTATATGAGAGCATGTTGTTCATGTTTATTAGTTATATATGTATGTGAATTTACATAGGCATGCTATTGCTATTTGTTGAGTGTGGTTTATTCGTACGTCATCGTACTGATGCTATGCTTGTTTAGATGTTTATGTATAGGTACTTTGTTTCAAGTTCCAATGTGATTTTGGCTTGGGATGAGAGTTAGAGATACCTAAAATTTTGTCCCTTGAGGACTCTTGTGAATATTTGTAACTATTTTAGAAGTTAAATTGTTGTATTAAAATGTTAATTTAGTGTTGTAAACGAACATTTGTATTTTTTTTTAATTATTTGGTTAAGATTTTGGATTCTGGGTTTTTTGTTGACTTTATTGGTGAAGAGTTTTTTATTTGGTTTCTATTTCATAATTTGTTAAATAAGTTTTTATCCTAGCACCTATGAGGAGATAGATGGTGGACATGCCTTATGATAGGTGTGGCGATAACACTCCCCATTTCTTATATTTACATCTAAACTATATCATTTTTAAATGTAATTTTTTAAGAGTGAAAATAGGGGTGTTATAACAAGTGACATAGTCGAATCAATATTAAATCCATTTCCCATTTAAAGACATAATTCTACTATGTCTCCCTTCTATAAACAACAAAGCAACTATGCAATCGAGCTAGAAAAGCTCTTACACCAAAATTTTGGAGGAGTTAGGAGATGGAGAGTTGCAGTAGATAGAAGGGAGCATGAAGAAGATGGAATTAGATGGGCTTAGAGGGGAGCCACAAAGAAAGAGAATGGTGAGAAGAGGTTTACAGTCAAAAGTTGAGGGAGCCTTGATAAAATTTTCCTCACTACTTTCATATTTTCTGTTGGTTTTTGTGAGGAAAAAGATGTAGTATAACTTTCTTGATAGTTTTTCTTCTTCTTCTTCTTCTTCTTCTTCTTCTTCTTCTTTTCATCTAATTTTTTGAACAACCAAATGTAGAAAAACTAGTTTCCATCTTCTTCTTTTTTTCCTTTTCCTCACTGCATTCCATAAACCAAATGGAGCCTAAGAGAGGAGGAGAAGAAAAGGAGAAAAAAATGAAGGAAGTATATATATATAGGGAGATAAAAAAAATTCAAATTCAAAAAAAAGAGTCCAAAAGGACATACATAAGATCCTTGGCTGAGATTTCACCACATGCATCTTATATTTCAAACGACATTCAGAAGGCAATACATACTCAAGATAATAAACACTGAAACTTAGCAAACACGAGCATTTAATTGTTTAATACTTGCATGAGTGTGTGTGTGATTGTGTGTGTGTGTTTGTTAATTTGTGGCCATAAATTAAGTGACAACATTATATTATTATATATTATGTCTTCCTTCAACTCAAGGTCAAGGATAATAATGTCTGATTGAGCAGAGCAGTTGAGGAGCTAGAAGGGTTGGTGGGAATACTAGGAAATGTGGGCAACAATTTAGCTAGAAAAGAAGGGAATTGAAGCAATCCTACAAGAAACTCTATAGCAGGTAAGTTATGGAAAGTTGTGATACTTGGAATTATTGGCACCTAATCATCATCAGTAATAGGGTAAATGAGTTGTGATAGCTCAATAATTGACTTGTTAAAAATTCGGTTTGGCTCATTTTATTTAGTTAAATAAATCAAGCCTGGACCTTACTTTTAAGCTTATTTATTAAACAAGTTGAATCTGATGTAGAAAAAGTAAGGTTCGATTCATTTATAGCTTTGAATCGATAGATCTATCATTAAAATTTTAACCCAACTTGTTTGTTTAATTAAACGATTCGAGCCTAGCTCAAAAGTATTGGGTTTAGCTTAATTTATCTATGGCCCTAATCAACATCATGGGATTCCTCAGGCTGTGTATTATGGGTATCTAACAAGCCTATTTCCAATAGGGTGCAGGTGTGCTGCTACATAGATACTTTGGTCATTCATCAAGGATAGGCTGATTAACAACAGAGGTAATGCAAATGATGGACTATACATGTAAGCAACGCAACAAGATGATGGATAATTTCAGGTACAGAAATATAGCACCACCTCACATTGATGCAAATCACCATTTTTTACTTAAAGTTCTAAAAATTTTCTTATTCAAGGGATAATTAAGCTCACATTTTTGTTTGACTCCTAAGCATCTAAGCAAAGTAATTTTTGACTAAATATACAAAGGGGTCATGGAAGCTTATGGTTTGTTTGACATATAAAATACAAAAGTTCAATCCCCAATCACATTTTAAATTTGATTGATTGATAGCCCCAACTTAATCCATTTAGGACTTCACAATTCTTTTTGTTGGGCAAATATGATTTTGAAAAAGTATACTGATCTTAACAAAGCATCTTATCTTACTTCATTTGCCATGTTTACATTTTGGATAAAAATAATAAAATTTGACATTAAATTTGAATTATTATATAATAATAAAATTTAAAATTTATAAAAAAAAATTATTTAACACAAATTAAACAAAAAAAGTTAGGAATTATACTATTATTTAATAAATTAACATTTAAGGTTTTTATTTTCAACTCTAAAAATGAAACATGACATGAGGAGTAGAAGAAAAAGTAGGAAAAAATTAAATTTAAATGAATAAGTTGTAATAACCCAAATTTTAGCAAACCTAATATCGTATAAACTATACAGTAATTTTGATTGTTTTATTATCATTAATTTTACATAATTTAGTTAATCTAAAACCTAACCTCTAGCCTTTTCTTCTTCTTTTTTCTTTTCCTTCTCTTTTTCCTTTTCTTTTCTCCTTCTTTGTTGATTTCTTCTTCTCCTTTCTCTTGCGCCATTTTTCTTACATGTGTTTCCTTCACCTCTGCAACACACAATTCTCATGTCAACCAACTTATCCTATTAAATTTTGGTCCTCAACCTCGTGCCTCTGCCATGCTGCCATCACCCCTACTCTTCTTCTCCTCGACTAATCATCATCCTCTACTGACCTTTCCTATGCATGCCTCCCTCTCCTTGGCCATTTTTTCTCTCCTCATTTGCAAACTACCATGTATATATATATAACCCTTTACAACTCCATTTTTCCCTCTCAATCAACCATCACGATCCACACCACCACATTCTTCCTTCTTCCTTCTTTTCTACTTCATGCCTATTGCTCTGTTTCGAGTGTTGTACACCACAACACCACTATGCACGGCCACAACCACCAAGCACCGCCCAAATCTCGGTGGATCAGCCACCAAGGCCACCTCATCACTCCCCTTTATCGTCATTGGCCATTTCCGTCCAATATTATCATCATCCCCTTCTTCTCCCCCATATTTGTAGTATTTTTGCAAAATACACAGTCACTTGCACAGTCATGAACCTCAAATTTTTCTTATTGCATGCCTGTGCACACCTGCACAGTCTACCTATGCACCCTCGCATGGCTTGCACACAGCCTACTACACGCCCATGCACACCTATTTGTTTCTATCTTGTATCACCCGCTATCAAGCATGACCATGCCTCTTCATATAGCCTAGCCATGTAGGATTTCGTCTCTTAGGCTGATACCACATTGTCTGTTGCACACCCATTTAGCCTTACCATTTCTATCATGTATCCCCTTTTTTACCCCTAAAATTTATCCAAACATCACTAAAATTTCACCATATCTCCACCATACCTTCCACCACAATTTCATGCAACCCAAAATTACCAATTAGTCTGGTTATTTCTCTAACCTTTTTCCTCATTTAATTTTAGTTAACTTCGGATCATTGTTGTGTTACATTATATGATAATATGTGTGTTAGTGGTGTTAATGTAAGGAGTTCGAAGAATTTGAGCAGAGACTAACTGAGTGAATCTTGCTCATTTCTTTTGCTTGGATAAGAGGTAAACCATACCCTTCTACTAAGATGTGAGATCACGTGATAACACATAAAATTTGTTATGTGCTTAGCATATGATTTATGCCTTTTTTTCAAAGGAATATATGTATGCATTATACTTTAGAATTTTTTATAATGGAAATGCAAGTGTTATGATTAGGCGTTATTTGATCGATAATATACGCAAGTGTGTTTTGTTAAATGATTTATGTATGCATGCCTGGGGTTTGTTAGAGTTTGACATCATGCAACATTATAATGTAATTTACCATGATAAGTGTACCACGATTATCTTTACATGGTAACTAGGATTGAAATAAATAGTACAAAGCAAGCATGTATGATTAGGGTTAGTATGCAGTAATTGTTAGTTGCATTTTCTAGAGTTGAGGTGCTTCCCTACCTACCCCGTGATATAAATTGCCCTATTGAATCACATATTATGCTATAGATTTATACTTATGTGCTACATAGAATATATGTCACATAGGAAAAGTATGATTAAGGTTGCAGACGTAACTCACTAAATGCATGAAAAATGAAAAATATAGTCAGTCACTAAGACGTAAAGATTATTCATATGCTAAAATATCATGAAAAATTATCTTTTAGCATTTTTCATGACAAAATGCTCGTCATAATGTTTTTTGGTAAAAAATTGAATAAAATGGTAAAACTAAGGTATGTGGTCATTTTGGTTATTTTGACTTAATAGACCTTTTATGAATAATTGAACATGACCGTAGGTTTTACTTAATAATTAGAAATAAAGGAAAATGGATAAGTATGAAATGAAAATAGCTGTGAAATATATGATATCTGTGGTCACCCTATAAAATACTAATACATAAATTGGAAGACATCGAGTTTGGGAATGGTCGCTCTCTAGGGATAGCTACCTTAAAAACGAGATAGGAGCCCTCGGTTTGTTTGGTTTTACTAGTATGCTGGTTGTACCCCTATAAGGCCCTAATCTACTCTATATGTGACCTACATGCCCTATAGTGGTTTTGATACTTAAGGATTAGGTAACTTAGGTATAGAGGGTACTGTATCACCTTGTGCACCAGTATGACCAGGGTATTGTTATACCTTTGGGTTGGATGGCTGGAGGGTACCGTGTTGCTTTGTGTGCTGGTATAACTGGTGTAATTTTATGTCTTCAGGTTATTATTGTATCCCCCCTCAAGTAACTAAAATTGGAAACAATTATTGTGCGAAAATAATAATGGTTTGTTCTCAATTATTGTTTTTGTAGTTGTATTTGTGCACTATATATTTTGGTATATGGTGGTGGTTGCCTTAGTGTCCTACTTTGATATTTAAAGCTTCAATAATGGGTTGTTCTGGATTACTATTTTGGTAGTTGTTATTGTGTGCTACATGTTTTGGTATGTAGTTTGGTAGTTATCGTAGTGCCCTACCTTGGTATTTGGGCTTATTTTGATTATATCAGTTGTGACCTTTTTAATGATCTTATGACTTCCTTGATATACCTATGATATGTTCTTATATTGTGCCTCATGTGGCCTTATATGTTGGGGTTGGTGTAATAGTTTACTTAGTACAGTAGTACTAATGGGTTTCGTTTCACGGTCCCCTACTTGTTCAATGGGCAGTGATGACCTTGCAATAGTACTTTAAGGGTTCAGCTTGATGAATTCCAGTAAATGGTTGAGAGTTAAAACTATCCAGTGTTTGCTTCGGCATCTTTTGATCCGGATATTTCATGGACTCTTAAATCCCTTGCTATTTTCATTTTGTTATATTTCAACTCTTTACTTGCTCTTTTTATATTTATCAGGATAATGTAATCTGTAATAAATTTGCTAACTTGTCTTCATTATAAATGTTATTTAAGTAATATAATATTTTAGCCTTAGCACCAAGTATAATGATGGTAGAGGATGCCAGATTTATATTAAGTGTGGCAGTAACATCCATTATTTTTGTAACTAATGCTTCCGTAAAATGAAATTTTGTTAGTAGTAATTCGAGGGTGTTACATAAGTATTTTAGGTTTGTTCCTATAAAAGTATAATTATTTTATAATTTTTCATAAAGGTATAAGCATTTAAACTTTGTTCTCATTAAGGCATAATATTTTTAACATTTTAAATTTTAGGTAATTCTGGACATTTTTATTTGTATATTAATGGGAACAAAGTATAAATTTTTATGTCTTAATTTTTATTATTTTTAAAATGTTTATGCGTTAATGGAAATAAAGTTCAAACATTTGTGTTTTTATGAAAAATGTAAAAACATTTATACCTTATGGGAATAAACCCAAAAACATTTATGCCTTATGGGAACAAAGACCCCATTTTTTTTAAAAAAAATATTCTCTTTTTCATTTACAATGGGATTCCTAAACAATTAATTATTTATTAAAATCTTCATTCATTTTTAATTATTACCATCAAA
Source organism: Tamarix austromongolica (assembly GCA_039764185.1). Lineage (NCBI taxonomy): Eukaryota > Viridiplantae > Streptophyta > Magnoliopsida > Caryophyllales > Tamaricaceae > Tamarix > Tamarix austromongolica. Next base: position 15,639,128 of record CM077811.1, read on the forward strand.
AGAAAACATTGAAAAATATTTCTAATGCTGTGTTGAATTGGAACAAGGGTCCAAGGTTTCTCTTTTCCACCTTAATTCATTCATGTTTCACCAAAATATTCCTTATTCAATATTATTGTCTCCCACCACCAAGAAAAACAACTTTTTAAAACATCGGATTTCAAGAGATTTTTTAAAATTCTGGCAGATGTTGCCTCCCAACAAACTTAACGTCTAGAGAATTTTATGGAATTAAAGTACCCAGCTTGAGATTAAATTTACACCAATTTAATAATGATTTTAATATTATATGTATACTATAAACCGAATTTGGTATAATAAAAATACTAATCATAGAGAATTTATAGATTTCCGCTAAAACTGGCTACACGACAAACTAGAATTTGAGAGAAATTTCTAGGATTCAAGTACCTAGTTTGAGATAAAATTTAGATCAATCTAATGATAATTTTAATTTTATAATAATATTTCCTAATACTATTATATGTATACTACTAATTGAACTTGATTGATTGATTATCATAATTGTAGAGAATTTTTAGAATTTCGTTGAAGTTGTTCGTGTGAGCAACTACAATATTAGAGAATTTTATAGGATTCAAGTACCTGATTTGGGATAAAATTTATATTAATTTAATGATGATTTTAATGTTATAATATTTTTTCCTAATATTATTACACGTATACTACAAATCAAATTTGAAAGATTAATTATCATATGCCTAGAGATTTTTTAACTTGAATTCTAAACAATCATCTCAAACTCAAGTATCTAGTTTGGAATATAATTTATATCAATTTAATAATTATTTTAATATTATAATAATTTTTTCTAATACTATTACACATATAATAAAATTCAAACTTGATAGATTAATTATTAGAATCCTAGATAATTTTTAGAATTCCATTGAACTTGGTCCCAACCAACTTGAGTTGTAGACGAACTCTCAAGTACCTGGTTTGAGATAAAGTTTAAATCAATTTAAAATTGATTTTAATGTTATAATATTTGTTTCTAATCCTATTACACTTATATTACATATATGAACTTGATAGATTAATTATCAAAATAGTAAAAAAAAAAAAAAAGATTTCGATTGAAGTTGGTCACACAACCAACTTCAACTCTAAAGAATTTGTTAGAATTTAATTACCTAATTTTGGATAAAATTTAGATTAATTTATTGATGATTTGAATGTTATGATAATTTTTCTTAACAAAATTACACATATAATACAAAACTTGATAAATTAATTATTGGAATTGTTTAAGTATAACATTTTTAATTTATTAAACTAAATACTAAGAATTTATATTTTATTTTATATTGATTAAAGATTCTATTGTACATTTAAGCATATTTACATGTATATTTTTTTTATTTCACACAATGATGATTTATTTTCATTTTAATATGAATTTCTGCCTTATTCAATCAGTGCTTTTAGGACCTTTTGTCTATTTTGAAAAGTATTTTAGCATTTTGAAAGTATTTAAAAGTTTACATCATCTTATTTTGCTAATGGCTTTTAAATATAATGGGGGGGGGGAAAGTTGTTCGATAAAAAGCTTAAAAGATGAGTATTTTAGATATACTTAATTGTTGAATTTGAATTTTATATTAATTAATTATTACATTAGAAATTACTTTATATGTTTGTACAGTATATTATATGATATTTTAATAGGATACAAAAAATTCTATTTTCCATTGTTATGGCATTGTTAGGATTACATACACATATTTACACTTTCAATGTACCCATACCTATAATTACATGTGCAATATATTTTTTCCTCAGACTGGAATTGACATGGGTTTATATTTATATGTGCTTACATATATATACATACACGTTTACCTATACTCATATGTATAAAAAAAATTATTATGAATTAACAGGAATTATAAAATTACTTATGATCACACTATATAATTAAGAAAATGATATTTTGTTTAATTCATTCATCTAAACTATGAGAGTTCATATTATATTCTATATTGATTAAAGTTGTTATTTTACATTTAAGTATGGTATATTTAATTAAAATTATGCCTGAAATTCCTAATCTAATTCTTTAACTCAAAAAATCATGTAACATCCATAAACTAATTTCATAAACTCAAAAATTAATATATTAAACTCAATGTTAAATTTAATCACATTCCTATCCTCATTAACTTAACAACAATCACTATTCACTATCATTGATTCACCATCACTTCCCCATCAGTCTTCCTCCTTTCCACAACCATAAGTTTGCCTTTTCATCTTCAGTGGACCCACCAATCTTACAACCATTATTTACAATCTCCCTACTAATTCTTAAAAAGTAACATGAGAAGATTAAGTCGATTGAAGATGAATCCCACCTTCAGCAAAAATAATCAACAAAAAAAAAAGGAACAAAGCCAAGCTCCTTAGCCTTATCATCGTTCTATAGTTATCCAACGAGCACCAAACCCCAAATCAATCGAATCAGTTTCAATTTATACCCTAATAAGAGGCAAGATACGAAGAAACAAAATTAAAAACCATACCCTCACTCTTTAGGAACAAAGAAAGAACTTGATGCAAGTTTTGTTTCACACAATACAAAACCCAATCGAACACCTCATAACAAACCAAGAAGATACGTAAATAACCAACGACAGCTAGAAAAACCAAAACTAAGTGGCGGAAGATGAATGAACCAGATATGGACTTTTGATTCTTCTTGTTAGACGCGAGACAAAGAACACAAACCTTGAGAGGAAAATAGAAGGGGGAAATTTCTTTGTGGTCTATTTAGGTGAAATTAATAGGATAAAAATTAGAATGATTATAAAGTATTTAGTTTTAAGTATAAAATATTATATAAATATAATTATATTAATATATACATCTAATTATATATAAATATATAAGTAATATTCTCTCTCTATATATATATGTATATTAAAATATAAAAAATAAATTAATTAATTTTAATTACTTTAATTTAAATAAACCACCGACTATTTTTAAGGAGGTCGGAAGTGAAGGATGACCGGATGAGCATGTGCGAGACAAAAGTGGAATGAAAAGGGAGGAAAGGTACCAGGGACAGCTTTACCTACTGCGTGGATAGTCTTGTTGTCTTACCCCGTAATAATTCCAACGAGAGTGGGTTACTTTTGGAAGTTCATATATAAAAAGGTGTTCTGCAGTAACTGTCAAGGGTGCTAATTAGCTCGCAGGATAATGAATTATGGTATTAATTAATTAATTAATTATGGTAATAATTAATTTTCCCCTCTGATTTTTAATAGAATAAATTTTAACTATTTAATTTTCTTAGATCATAATATATTATAATATTAAAATATAATTTTTATCCATATACATTAAATATATTAATGATTAAAATTAATTCTCAAACAATGTGATGACATTCATTAAAAAACAAAAACAGTAGTTAATTAAAAGATTAATTAGAAAATTCAACACAAATATATATATATATTTGTACGTTGATTGATCATATATATGTAGCATAGTCAGAGGAGTCAAACATATAATTGTAAGGTGTCCCCTCTGTTTATCATATATGTCGCAATAGTTTGACACATTTTTATTTGTTTCAATATTTTCATATGGGTCATAAATTTCATTACTTGTGAGCCATATTAAATGCATTTTTTTCATTTGTCAAAAAAATTATTTATCGATTACTCATTTAATTCCATAAATCATTTTTTAAATAACAAATAAAATAAATTAGTAAATTAAAATAATTATCTTGAATGTTATCTTCTTAAACTAAAACTAATGCAATTTATCAAACATTATAATGATGGTGATGATAATAATAATATAACAACATAAATTATTGAACTACGGAGATTTCTGCAAAAAATACTTTTACTTTAGGGCATCATTAAGCTTTTATGCATGGAAAAAATTCAACATATCTAAGATATATGAGAACTTATTTGACCCTATGCCCCCTATTAACTAGCTTTCGGTAGTCTAGGCAAAATATACTTTTCCTAGGTACTCATTCACTTTTTGACTTGTTGTTATAGAAATATTAAAACTAAGTACATACTTATATCATTTGAGTCGTAACTTAAGACACTCTGTGTACTATATAATGTATACTACGAGACTCATAGGCATATCTTATTTGAATGTAGCTTCATAAAGGAGGTATGGTTACCACTGATTCATAAGTTGGGATGCAACCAAAGCCTATTACATTGGAACCTAGTTCTCCAATAAACCATCATAGGAGCCGGTGGTCCCTAGATTAGGAAGTTGTTGATTCAAGCTTTACTTGTTGCGGTCATATACCACAAATAGAGGGAAATAAATAGAAGTATTCTCACTAAAGATATTAATATAACCACACACATTGTGAAGCAGATCATTATTGAAGTAACGGGAAGGAAGATCAAATTTCAAGGTTGCAAATCTTATAGGAAATTAACAAATAGTATTAATTCTCTTGTTTGAGTAGGCTTATCATTTTAGCTCTCTCTTAGTAATTTGAGATAAGATGTACCTATATCAAATGTACTTCCATAATTTAATCATATACAATTTACTTACCAAAAAAATAACATAAAATATTAGAGTTATAAAATTAATATATCATGCAGAAGTTCAGTTTAACTTTTTTATATGATAAATTGATAATTGAGATATGCATATTCAATTATAGCAATATAAAGTATTTAGAAATATTTCAAATTACTCATCTTATTTAGAAAATGTTTGCTTTTAATTTGCTAGGTAGCATTATTGATAATTGAACTATCTATTCTAAATAACCAACACTATGCAAGCTAATAAATATATAAAATAATCACATGAATAAATAATGAAAATCTTGACTATTACCTAATAATAATACATAATAGTAATCGCTTATATTTCTTCATTTGTCAAAAAAGGACGACAAATGTATCCACTTATTAAGCAAATCCTTTATTGCCTCATTTGTCACAAAGGAAGACATGGAATCGAACCCATGTCTGTAAAGTTAGAATTCAATAGGTGCACCACTTCAATAATTAAGGTGATGTTTACTGTGAATATTTATTATATCTTAAAGTTTTCCAAGGTGTCACCATAGTATAAGCCTAGCTCTGCCACTGTCAGTATTGCAATACTAGTGTGTGTTCGCCAGCTTTATATATATATATATAGGAAAGGAATTTGCCGGGCAGTGAAAGAGGAGCAAAGGACGGCCCGCGACCAATAGGAACATATTAAGCAATTCAACCTCTGTTTTCTTGTACTAATATTCGTAGTGTGCTTTTGAGTTAAGTCGGATACGCTAGGTAAGCTGGAAACAAAGGAGAGCTAGACAAAATCAGTTTTTTTAGGTATATTTCGGTAGACGGGATGGGGGAGCCTTGGAAACTAGAAGAGGGGGAGTCTCAGTGTCCGGGGTGGGATTTGAATCGTGGAGCTTGAGGACGGTCCAGAGATGGGTCTTTGACCATTGCTCTGAAGGCTGACTCCCAAGACAACCTTAGGTCATGTTTGGGAAATAAAGTGTTGAAATGAGGGCGTATGAAATAATGTATATTGATACCTTCAAATGTAAAGTAATAATTTCTTCTTCTTCTTCTTCTTCAAAAATAACTTATAAGAAGTTGTGATTAAATATAAGAATAATTTTATAAATTCTACAATGAGTACTCAATCACATAAGCAGGGAGGGGAAATATAGTAAGATATATAATAATATAGTTATCAAACAGGCCCCAATGCAAGCTTGTTCCATTAATATATATGGGGAAGTGCTAAGTGGGTTGGATTGCTTTTCAATAAGTCTGCTGGGAAACTGCCGAATTTAAGAGTGCTTGCTTCTATTACATCAGCCAAATTTTAAGTATGAAAACCAAGAAATTTTTAGGTGATTCTAATTTTCCATAGATTGTTTTAAAAAAAATTAAGATCATTTATGCAGTTTTTACGTGATCCTTATACCTTTATGAGGAAGAATTTATGGTAAACCGGACTTACTTACAAATTTCTCATGGAGCATTTCTTTCTAGATGAGGTTTCAACTTGATGTGTTGACATGCCAATTCAAATGCTAATGGCACCTAGTTGGGTTGCTAGCAATATTGAACCATATTCTAAAATAAGTATTAAATCTTTAAGTATATAAATATTTATATATGTCTTAAGAGTAAAATGTTTCATATATCAATATTTATATGATGTTATATGTAATACCTCTAAATTGAGTAGAGTATTATAAGGATTGATATATCTACTTATATCAATACAGTATACCATCTTTTTTGGTGATTCCATCCTAAGAACTCCACAGTTAAGCGTGCTAGTTGTGGAGTTATTTTTATGATGGGTGACCCTCCTAGAAAGTATAAAAAAATTAAGAATAAAGCGCACTGAAAGAACTTGTGTCAGTGTATTACATTATATAACTACTGGATCACCCATATAAGGCTAGAAAAAAAAAACCTGACTAGATAAAAAAGCACATAGTTGATTTTTTTTCTATCTCTATAGCGTTAACTCCTTTTCATTTTGTTTTTCTATCCCCTTGGCCAACTCCTCTTCATTTCCTCCAACTCTTTCAAATTTTATTCTCTACTATCCTTTCTATTTACCTCTCACAATCTTGGCAAATGGCAATTAAATGGTCGGATAGCATATTATCAATAACAACAACCCCTACAACAATATTAGGCTACATTGATGACAATCATCATTGAAAGTCCCAAAAATTTCTATAGAAATGTTATTACAACGATGCATCGTTGTAGAATGATTATCATAAACTCTTTGTAGTAAAAGACACAATTTTACGATGACAGGTAGTCGTTACTAAAAGCTCGCTATTACAGTGATTGTGTCGCCACCATAATACTACTGTAATGATAAATTTTTTAAAAAATATATCTATTGTGAAAACCTTAGGCCTACTACAACAACCTCTATTGCCACTGAAAGCCTAATTTAAAATTTTTCATCAGTCTATTGTAACAACCTTTGGCCTACTACAGTGACCCTCGTCTTCAGTGAAAGTCTAATTAAAAAAAAATCATCAATCTATTGTGAAGGCTTTTGCCCACTATAGTGACACCCGTTGTTAGTGAAAGCTTAATTATAAAAAAATTCATTAGTCTATTGAGATGACCCCAGGTCTACTACACCGACCCCTGTCATCACAGAAAGCCAAATATACACAACACCGACCCCAAACTTTGGGCAACAAAAAAATTTCGTCACAATTTTGTCGCCATAAGCCCGTTGCCCTTGCTTAGGGCGACGAAAAGAAAATTTTGTTGCCCTAAATCTATTATTGTGCAACGAATATTGTTTGTCGCCGTAAAACTCTTTTGTGCGACAGATATGTTTTGTCGCCCTAAACCTCTTTTGTGCGACGCAGATATTTTGTTGCCCTAAACCTCTTTTGTGCGACGCATATGTTTTGTCGCCCTAAACTTCTTTTGTGCAACAAATATTTTTTGTTGCCTAGACCCACTTTTGTGTGACGAAGTTGTTTCATTTGTGGCCCTATTACTTGTTTTGCAACAAAATCAATTCCTAGTCTTTCTTCCAAGCTACAAAAATATTTTGTAGCCCAAAGACCTGTATTATGTATTCAAAATAATAGATCATCCTGTAATGCAGTATCATTCATATAGATACTCCACCATATTTCATTACCCTGTAAAATCATATATCATTCAAACCATGCATAGATTACGATATCATTGTCCAAAAACAAATGTCATTCCAATTTCAAAGTATATGATACTGCAATATACAAATTGGCAAAAGTCATGCCTAATGGGTGCCATAAAAATAAATTATGCCATCTAGCTTGAAGGACCGCCAAAAAATGGATGATGTTATCTATAGTTCTACATACTTAGCTTCATCAAGTATATTGCAGTGTCATAAAATATGCTTCAAGATAATATGCAATTCATGAAATAAAAATATATAAATTAAGATTATAAAGAGATATGCAATGGTATCTATTTATAATTTTCCAATTCTCTTCAATTAAAAAAAGTTGTAAGCCATATTATAAAAATGAAGACATGAACTAACTTACATTCATAAGTTCAAAAAATCTCCTTGCCTCTAAAAGTCTTTGTCATTTTCTAAGTCCAATTAGAACTCCCAGTTATAAAAGAGAACAAATAATATATTTAGAATACCTGATGCAAAAAGTCATCCATCTCAATTTCAAGACAATGAATATCACATGTCTAACATTGGCATAAAATACAAATTTTAGTTCCATAATTTGTCCACACTTATAGTGCAGAGTTCTAACGTTCAAACCATTAAAAATGGGAAATTTTGAATGGATTAAATATACCTCATACTAATTTAGTGAGTTGTGAAGATTGTTGTGTTCCTAGAAAGCCTGCAATTTGATCTCTCACAACTTGCATCATTTCGGCCTTCAACTTCTGCGTGGCCTCATCAGCATCTGCTCTAAGTTTTCTTTCTCGTTCCTCCGCTTCTTCTCTTAACTTTCTCTCTCTTTCTTCAGCAATTTCCTTCATCTTTTCCATTTCGAGCCTTAAATTTTCCTACCTTAAAGCATTTGAATGTTTAAGCTCCTCAATTTGTTGACGAAGGCTGGCCTCAATTTCATTATCTTTTTTGTTCCTTAAAGGCATAGGTCCAGCTCGTAGCCCTCTAATATAGCCAGAACGATGCTCAAATGCCTGGGTATATGCTTCTTTCACACTAAGATTATCAACTCCATACAACTCCTTCTGCTTAGCATGAAGTTCAGTCAACTTTTGGTATTTTGCATATGCACCATCTTCCCATGTACCCTCTTTTTTCCTATAATAATATAAAATAAATAATAATAATAATAAAAACCCTTACAAATTTGTATAAATTAACTTATATTTACATACTTCTTCATATCTGACACACCTTTTGGTCTTTTCCCATAATCTAATATAATCTGGTTCTTGCTCAGGCTCCTCAATCGACTCATCAGCATTTTTAGCTATAATAGAAGGCTCTTTTGATGGTTGATGTTCCTACATATAATAAATCCATGTGAATATTTAACTGTAAGAACAAGATATTAAGAGTCAAAGAAGATAAGCCTTTGCTTTAACAATAATAGTTTATTCTATTGTAACACTTTTCATATACAAATATATAGATTATAATCATTCTTGATGCCATACATAATCAAATGAATCCACATAGTACGTCGATTTTGGGCTAAAATAAAATTACAATTCAAGCAAGGGCATTTTAGCAAAATTCCCTCTTCCTTTCCACCAAAACAGAATTCTAAAAATTCATTAACACCTTCAATATACTCTGGCTTTCTCCTATCATTTATTCCCTTATGGTTCATCCAACTTCTATCCCCAAGCATTTTTGAAACAATGACTATACATGCAAAAACAAATAGGAAAAAATATATTAGGAAATATTCATCGGTCAAATATAATCAATGACTATCTTCAAATATAATCAATCGACCAAATCACTTTGATTACCTCAAATTGATATTTTCAAAATTAGGGTTTTAAAGCCAACGACACAAACTCAGGTAATTCAAATCAATTAATTCCAATTAAAGGCATTAGAATACAATTAGGGTCATTTCAACTACTTCTATAAATTTAATTTTAGAAAAACAACTACACAATTAACCAATTTCATAATCTCACTTGAAATCTAGGGTTTTATGCCCGAAAATACAATTCGGTTGAATTCTATTAATTCAATCAAATTGAATGTTTAAAAATGCAATTAAACACATTTTATAACATATCAAATAATAAATTACTCAAAACCAATAAAAGAAATACACAATTTAGCACAATTAGGGTTTTTGAGCCTGGAACGCAAATCCGATCAATTCTTACCAAAACATATCAATTAACAGTTCGGAAATGTAATTAAACATATTCTAATGTAATTTATATAATCAATTGAATAAAATAACCCGATTACACAATCCAATTTAAACGTGCGGGAGTTTTGACCTAAAAATCTAATTCCGATCAATTACGCACAATTTCCCAAATCAACACTTCCAATATAAAATTAAATACATTTTAAACGATATTATAAAATCAATTGAGTGGAATGACTCAATTATACGACCCAATTTGATCACACATGAATTTTGACCTAGAAATCAAATTCCAATAAATTATGCATAAATTTCTCAAATTGATGGTTCCAACATGAAATTAGATACATTTTAAAACATATTGTATAATCAATTTCCCCAAAATAGCTAAATCGGACGAATCCAAAAAATTTGGGCATAACCCGGCCAAAAATCCAAATTTTCCAAAATTCCAACATAACCATACAATTAAGCTATCCAAATCATTCTCGCAGCACATATATACATTATCAAACAATTAATTTAGCTTATCACAAGCTAAATCGTACTCAATTAAACGAATTAATATTAGGGTTTTTCAGAAAATTATACCAACGAAACCGACAAATCAGGACAAAGGAAGGCCAGGGAAGCTTCGTCAGGGAACGGGGACAGCTCGTCGGTGATAAGCAAGGCCTTCCGTGGCCGGACGGCGGCGCAACCAGGGCGGCTCGTCGCTACCGCGGCCTACTGCAGCTGCTGCTGTCGCCCGCTGCTGCTGCCCGCTGTTGCTTCTGCACGCTGCTGCTGGTTGCGGTGGCTGGCAGTGGCGGTCGGAGTTGTGGCCGGCAGCGACTGGTGGAACTGGGGAGAAGAGGTGGCTGGGGTGTGAGGCTGCAAACAGGAGCAAGGCGCAGGGGATGGGAGTGTCGGGACAGGGAAAGAGAAGAGAAAGGAGAGAAGAGAGAAAAGGAAAGAAGAGAGGGGGCGGCAGGCTGGGGCGCGGGTTTTTTTCTTTCAAAAACACATAAAACAAAATACTAAAGTTTAAAAATTATTATTGGAAGATTTTATTTAAAATTTATTAAACAAAAATTATTTCGAAAAAATCCGAACGCTTAAAATAAATGAATAAATCTTTTTAATTTAAACTTTCCAAAAATATTAACGATTCCTGGAAACGAACAAATTTAAAGTCGGAAATATTTTCCATGGATAGAATTAGTAAAATAAATTTAACTATTTAAACAGAATTTCCGTAATTTGAATAATATATTTCGTTAACGAATTATAACTCCAAAATAAAGTCAAAATCACACGACAAAGTTATAATCGAATACGAATCTAAAATATTAAAAATAAAATTACAAGAAAGAATGGAAATACATATTTTTAAGCGAAAATCGAATTCATAAGAATATAATAAAATCATTGTCGTGAACGAATTTATCGAGAATGGTTCGCAACGACAACGATTAATTAATTTCAAATATGAATTCGAATCGTCGATAAATCCATAAAACGAATCGAAATTAAAATAATTAATTGTTTATATTAAATTATACTAATAAAATCATTAAACTTAATAAATCTAGATTTTAAAAATACGGGGTATTACAGTTAGGGTTTCACGAAATAAAGAGGGAAGTTTGTTCTGTGTTGTTTCTGAAGAATTTTGGCCGAAATAAGAAGTCTGGCGGTAGGGGTAAAAATTTTGGACGCCAAGGAAAAGAGTACCATGGGCGAAAAAATATATAATTGTTGCCCAAACTTATTTTTGTGCAACGAGACTAATTTTGTTGCCCCTGGACCCCTACGGGGGCGCAAAATTGAGCAAAAAAATAACATATATAATTTAAACAAACACACTTTTCAACATAATCTTGAAATTTTATGTTTTCATTTGAGTATATAATGAGTGCACTTTCCATATTAAATACACCCTAAAGTGCTGATTTTAAAATTTTTTGCAACCATTTGCTAAAGTATGGGCAACAAAAAAATCATATTGTTGCCCAACACCAAATTATGGGCAACAAAAAATTTAAATCGTAGCCCAAAAGTGAAGTATACGCAACAAAAAATTTAAATCGTGGCACAAATTACATTATGTGCAACAAAAAATAATATCATTGCCCAAAGATTTTTCCACTATAACAAAGGGCAACGATTATAAAAGTTTGTTGCCCTAAAGAAAATAAGGGCAATGATTATAAAAATGTGTTGCCTTAAAGAAAAAAAGGGAAACCATATACTTTCGTCGCCCAAAATAAAACCAAGGGCAACAAAATCTATTATGTCGCCCTATTATCATAGAAATCATCGCCCAAGCTTACTTTTCTTGTTGTGATAGTTTCTTAATAAATTTTTATTATTGAAAGTGAAATTTAAATTTATTCTTTTTTTTAATTTTTGACTTTTTTATATTATTGAAAAAATTATTAATGCATAATTTCAAATTAACATTAATATCTAATTAATAATATTAAAGAAAAAAACATTCAAAATATGAATATTTTTTACAATTTGAAATTATCATTATACACAATTTTTTTTGTCTACAATAAATAACTAAACCCACCTACTCCTCTTCCTCCTCCCCTATCTTCTCCTCCCCTTCATCTATAAGTTTATGTCTAATATCTTGTTTAACTATAGTTTGTAACTAAATAGTCTCTTTTTGATGCTTTATCATTTTGTGTGATTTTGAACAACTTCGGCTAACTTGTTGATTTTCCCTCAAATGTAGGAGTGTTGGTGCAAGTAATGAAATAATGTGTTGGTGTTGGTGTTCATGCTAGTGCTAATGCTAGTGTTGGTAGAGCCAAAGATGAAGCAAATGAAGTGCCCTTCAATAATCTACTAGTAGATCTTTCATAGCCATGACGTTTTCTAAGAACTTCCCGTATAATCGTCACCGCATCGATCTTTATTGACTTGCTAGACCCACATCCACTCTTAAGAAATTGAACTTGGGACTCCTCTGTCATATTTTAACGCCTCTCCACTATTTTATGCCATAAAAAATTCAAAATTAGATTAATTATCTTATAAATAGTATCTAATTAAATTAATTATACACTTACATATTTTTTCTTTGCACCCTCGCTCACCCATTTTCGGTCCTTGCTATATATCTCTCTAAATGTGGTGAACTTGCCTAGAATTTTATTAGTTGTAGGGTCAACCTATAGCTATAAAAAAATAGCACTTTATGAATAAAATGATAAATAACTAATAGAATTATAAAATAGGTATACAATATCTTATTGTAGCAAAACTAAGAAATTGATGATGAGCCATGGAGACTGGGATATTTTTGCTTGCCTATAATTATTTCTTAATTTGCTTGCAGAACAAGAAAATTAGCACTTAATTAGTATTTATACATATCACGTTGATCTATATATAATATTAAACAATTATCTTTTGTTTAGGAGTATTCCAAAACTCCTGAAGCTTCTTCCAATTTGCATCGTCTAAATCATTTGGTTTCTTTCTAGCATTTTTTTGCACAACTCTTGAGTTGCTTTTTTCTACTTCGATAGGTGTCACGAAATTATCTACAAATAACTTTCCATACTCGTAGCTAATGTAGTGTCTCCTTCCACTTATCTAATTCAAAATATTTCTACAAACAAAACAAAATTTGTGATTGTTCAACTAAGAACCATTAACATTATAAATTAAAAAAATTATGATTAACTGTTACTTCAATTCTAAGGACAATCTTATCTCTATCCTCCTTTGAAATATGATCCCAGTCATCGTAATACATGGAGATCAAAATCCCAATCTTATTCTTACATACCTCAAAAACATTTCACCATTAAGACTAATGGGTCTCCAAGCCTATCAAACTATGGTGACCACTTGAGGTGTAACTTAATGTAACAATTCTTCTTCAACTCCTCACGCATATTAATGGATTTTGACTTCAATATTTTAGGACACTCTAGAGCTGCAATATGCATCACATTAGTTAACTGAATAAGTAAAATAGAATATACTTTACTTTTTTATTTAATTTTATAGGAAAAGAAAGTATTAGTTGACTTATATTAAGATCGAATACTAGATGGACATCAAGGGGATCATTATCTCCATCCTCACCATGATGCCTCATCATAACATCAACCATATCTACCAATCTTTAATAACAAGTTGATGACCAATAATGAAGAGAATTTGATAACAGTCACACAAAGATAAATTATAATATACTAAAGATAATATTCATTAAATGGATAATAAATACAACATAATTTTTTTAACAAGATAAATAGTCATTAATACAAGTACTATCATTAATATATGCATCTTCTTTAATATCTAAGTTTGAAGCTTCCTTATCCATATCAACAATCTTATATGTCGTACTAGGTATGGCCTCATTAGGAGCATCATCAATTAGGACTCCATCATTGTTGAGATCCCAGCTATGATGATGGTTGAATTCCCAAACAACTTGCTAATGAGGACCATTTAGTAGATCATCAACATACTAAATTTACTTTGCTTGGCATCCTAATATATAATGATACTCCTTATACCACTCATACCTCATACAAACACATGTAATTTTGTTCCTTTTTTCCTTATATCAATGTCGAACCATTTGCACTTGAATAACAAAATAGAACAATCATGCAAATAAAATAGCTTGATGATCCGTTGTATCTGTCCATAATAAGATTCATCGTTGAATCACGGGATAGACACACCATTTTGTTGTGTTCTATTATTTTTTCTCTTTCATGAGTTAAGAATCTCATGCCATTTACAATACAACCAGTATAAACTGTAACGACACTTGATGGACCATTGGAAAGAGATAATAACTCATAAGTGTATTAAGGTGACCCCAACTAATGTAAATTGTAAACCTGTAATATATATAATTAGTAAAAATAGGTATTAATTTCATTCCACTTTTAATTAATTAGAAATAATTATTGAGCTTAATGGTTATTTCAATTATTTAAGAATAAAACAGATAAGAAAACTCTTTCCTTTGAATATCAACCAAATTACTAACATGTCCATGTATCTTGCTCATGAACTCACAACAATATTAAAAAAAATCATTTCCTACACACATAATTATTAGAACCATATTTAGAGATTATTGATGTATACTTACTCTAACAATTTATGTACCTCTAGATTATTGTTGAGAACGTACCAAATTATCTCATTTAACTTATTGTTTGAGATACCAACAATCAATGACTTACTAATGCCACGACCTTTAGACTGAAACATCGATAATTGTTGCTTTTTTCAAAGCAACATCCTCATTTATGTCAGGCATGTTGAACTATGTGTCAAACCCTTTAAAATACATAGAACAAAATGTCGCATCTTCATTTACAACATAACCTTGGACAATAGAAACTTTTGAGCGAGCTTGATTTCTAATATACTCCTTCAATTCTTTCAATTTTCTTTCAACAAGATACATCTATCTTCCATGAACATGTCCATCTAATCATGCTTCTTCAGATAAGTGAATTATAAGGTGAACAATAACACTAAAGAAAGTGGTGGTATACATTCTAACCTACACATGATGATAACCATTTCCTTTGCAGACTTCACCAAATCAAACAACCAAAGTGTCTTTATACACATCATGCTAAAGAAATTACACAACTCAATAATGGTATCAAAAAATTTTTTTCTCAAGAATGGTCACACACCAATAAAAAACAACCGCTACATTATGACATGTTGGTCATGCGATTTATTGGGTGAAAGAGTATATATAATAGCAGGTTTCATAAACTTATTACCCTTATAGTACAAATGTAGCTCAAGTCTGATGTTCATATCCATCAAAGTACATCTCATATTTTCATTAACTTTTGATTTGTCATTATCATCAAGGATCGTACCAAGAAAATTTTTAGAAACTTTATTTTCAACAAACATTACATCTAAGTTGTGTTTAAGGGTAATTGATGACCAATACGAGAGCTAAAAAAATATATATTCTTCTTCCTCTACTTCAACTCAGTAGTGCCTTTATTCCTCTTCAAATGCAATGCGTATTCGTGCTTATTTGGTGGGTAATCTCTAACATGACTCAACTACATCAAATATTCATCTACCAACAGTCTTCAAAGGGGCTTCTCTTCTCAACTTTAACATCAAATTATTTATTCTTTCTCTTTGGATGATTAGTTGAAAGAAATCGTTGATGGCCAATGTGCCCCATCTTAGACCTTAGTCTCATAGAAGTAATGTCTTCATTACAATTGGAGCATGCTTTATACCCTTATCATAACCGCCTAGAGAGAATTGAACAAGCAGGGAAGTCATTAGCAATCTATAAAAGAGCAACATGGATTCTAAACACTTTGTTATCAACTATATCTCTAGTATTAACCCCTGACACCCACAAATCATTTATCTCATTAATAAGAGGTCTAAGGAACATATCAATATCCATATTAGGAGACAACGAGCTGGGAATCAACTAAGACAATATAAAGAACGGATTTTTCATGCATTGCCATATGGGTAAGTTGCATGTCGTCAAAATTATTAGCAATATGTTGTAATTGCCACTCATGCCAAAGGGTTTGAACCCATTTGATGCTAGTCTAATGTTGCGAGGATCAGCTGTAAAATTTTGATAATTTGCATAAAAATCTTTCTATACCTAACCATCAACTGCATGTCATAATATTTTCGATTCTTTAGAGTTTCTATTCAAGTGTCATCTCATGTCTTAAGCTTTATCTCTACAAGCGTACAATCTTTTCAATCTTGGTGTTATAGAAAAATATCACAACACCTTTTATGGTACTTTCTTTTCCTTTG
This sequence comes from Tamarix austromongolica, assembly GCA_039764185.1. Lineage (NCBI taxonomy): Eukaryota > Viridiplantae > Streptophyta > Magnoliopsida > Caryophyllales > Tamaricaceae > Tamarix > Tamarix austromongolica. The sequence goes on from CM077811.1 coordinate 15,655,800, forward strand.
TGGTTTCATCTATCCACCAAGAAGTACTACATACCAAATAATTAGGTCTATCAACGTTCTTTTTCCAATACAAGGCATAATTATCCTTGCATACATGAAGCGTCTTATAGCTTAATCTTAACTTGCTCATCATCTTATTAGTATCTTAATGTAATGTTGGAAGCTTATAGTCATCTCAAAATGCTTCTTTCAACAATTTCAGTAGTTCATCAAACGACATCCAACTTAACTATTTAATCATAAATTTTCAAAGGTAAAAAATATTAAATAATTCAAGGCCGACAATATTTTATTATTTTAAAATTAAATTTTCTTATCATTACACTTAATTATTTAATTATAAATTTTTAGAGGCTAATTTTTTAAAAAAAATTATTATTATCTTATTATTCCACTTAATTATTTAATCATAATTTTCAAAGACCAATAATATTTTATTAATTTATATTTTTATTATCTTATTATTTTGCTTAATTATATAATTATAAATTTTCAAAGGAAAAAAATATTTTAATATTTTTAAAATTTATTATCTTATTATTTCACTTAATTATTTAATAATAAATTTTCAAAGGCCAACAATATTTTATTAATTTTCATTTTTATTAGCATATTATTCCACTTAATTATTTAATCATAAAATTTTAACGGCCAAAAATATTTATATTTTTCTAAAAATTTATTATTAAAAGTTACGATAAAGACTAATTAATCTAATATATACTTACATTCATATATCATGTGAAAAACTTAACATAATCATGATATAAAATTACACGCACAGACATACACATATACCAATACCAATTATTAGCACACCTACAATCCAACTAAAATTGAACAAAAATAATAATTACATTAACAAACTAATAATTAAAATAAAATAAACTAAAATAAAGAGTAAAAAACGAAATTTAAACTAAGATATTGAGGAGGCGAAGGTGCAAGGCCGCATAAATGGTGATAAAAGTGGTGGCTTTGATGGAAACACATAAGAATATAAAAAGAAAAAATAAATTAAAATCAAGTAATAATAATAGTAGATGAGACATTAACAAGAAATTAACAAAAAAATTAATGATTAAAGCAAAATCTTGCCCAAATTTACACTGATATTCGAGCGACAAGGAGAGAAACAGACTATCGAATAATTACGGACACATTGAATGTTTTTGGTTTTATATAGACAACAATGATTCCCATTGTTATATTAAACCAACATGGTCAATATAATAGATCCTCGTTAAAAAATGATCTTTTGAAGGGGTCTATTGTAGCAACCCTTCCTCTATTGCACCGACACACTACTGCAATATAATCTCTTAAATTATTATTATTATTTTTATATAAAGTTCATCAGAAAATAAAAAATTTACAGTGAAAATTTTTGGCTATCCTGTTGTTAAATATAGATATATTTTTTTTGTCTAGAAAACTTAATTAGTGGATGACAATATTTTTGTTGGATACTACAACTATTGGCCGGCATAATTGTTTTTATTTCTAAAATTTATTTAAATATTTTTTAGAATAAAATAAAATTAATTACCAGTCATAACAATACATTTAGAACGACGACTCTAGTTGTCTTTATATCCTTACTTTTTGGGGTCATCAAATGACTTCATTAATGATGACAAATTATTACAATAAACTAATCTATCAACTGCGGGTCATTGTAACCTAATATTGTTGTTGTAAACGACAACACGACACACGTCAAATCAATTATGGCTAAGTTAACTTTGGTGAAAGCGGATCCATTATTCAACAATGGCTATAGCATAAGAGGGCAGGTGCCCATGTAACATTGACAATGGTCGGCATAGTGGAGGGTAGGCGATGAGTTTTTTTAATGCAGCAGTAGGGGGTGCGCTGCGCACTACCCGTGGTGAAAAAGCTTTGTTCTTTTCTGTTCTTTTTTTTCCCTGAAACATTTCCAAGACGCGAAATGACACTATGACGTCGTTTCCATGTGTTACATCTCCGGTCTCCCTAATGCTTATGTTTCGTTCTTTTTTGCCCTTGGGGAAAGCGGAAAGAAAAATCCCACCACCTCATCTTAAATGGTCCTTATGTGTACAATGATATGAGTTTTGGTTGGTCTAGAGCACTGAAACAAACCCCCAAATGGGATTCCAAAAAAACGCAATAATAGTCGCAATAACAACCGAACAGAGATGGAGTTAAGGTGATCAGGATTGTCCGACCTAAATCCTCCGAATAGAAAATAACAGGTTTGCCGGAATCCCGACAATAAACGATACATATCGTAAGAATTAAACAGAGAACTTTATTTCACAAACTGAAATATTAGTCGAGCAAGTTCTCATTTTTACATCAAGATGAAAGCTTTATATAGGGCAATAACTAACCAAGAATTAATGGGGATCGAATGTTGGACAACGGTCAAGAAGGAGGAGCGGTAGAGTGGATTAATGGTGGACATTCACCATTGATGGTGAGCGACGAAGAAGGCGGTATTCTGGGGATTAGTAAACGATGGAGGGGGACGACCAAAAGAAGGGGAAGACTCGGTCAAGAATGAAGGAGCGGCTTTAAGGCCGTGTTTGACCTAACGAGTATGTGTGGGTTTTGGGCCTTGGGTTCTTAATTTCGTCCCTTCTTTTTGGGCTTTAAGGTCGAGAATGGTGGGGTTTTGTTTTGGACTTGGGTTGTGGTAAGATTAAAGGCTGATTTGGGGAATTGTAAGGGGCTTAATGACGGTTTAGGCAAGTCCTAATTTGACTAGCTACTTAATACCTTTTTTACAAGATAATAAAATAAATAAACAAAACAAAATAATAATAATAAAATTTTTCTAATTGGCCACTAATGCCATTATTATTGTTAATAATCTTAAAACTCGTATATTTCTTCTCAGCAACATAATCCTGTTTCTTTATAGCAATAGTCTTGGATCCTTTTCCCCGCTTTCTTGGTTAATTTGTCAATTTACTTGATTATCCTACAAAATGAAAATACAAAGATAATTAATTATTTTTAAAGGATTATTGATGTTTTGCTTGGCAAGGGTGCTAAGAGTATTTGGGGTTTCATCATCCTCCCCTTCTTGAAAATGTTTCATCACCAAAACTGAACCTGCATCATAAAAGGGAGATAGGTCAAAAACATTAAAAGTGTCACTTATATTGCCATATTTTCTCGGAAGATTGATCTTGTAAGCATTATCATTAATGCGTTCCAAGATGGTAAAGGGACCATTGCCTCTATTTGCGAGTTTGGATTTCCTTTGGGTAGGAAACCTTTCTTTTCGTAAATGGACCCACACAAGATCTCCTGGAGCGAATATAATCATTTTGCGATGTTTGTTTGCTACGATTGCCATCTGATGATTGTGTTGGTTTATTTTTTTCTTCACTGACTTATGTAATGATCTTATGGACTGCGCCCTACTCTCTGCATCAAAGTTAGTATAATCAGTTATTGGCAAAGGAATAAGATCAAGTGGTGAGAGAGGGTTAAATTCCTAGACAATTTCAAATGGAGTCCTCTTGGTGGTGGAGTGGATGGTCCGATTGTATGCGAACTCCACGTGTGGTAGGTGGGATTCCCAATGCTTAATGTTATTATCCAGAATAGCTCGATATGCAGGTTTATTGGGGATAGAGGCTCCAGGCACAAAATCAATCTGATGTTCGATCACCCTAATTAGAGGTAACCCTTTTGGGATTTCTTCGGGAAAGAGGTCAGAGTACTCACTAAGTAAGGAGTGCACATTATCAGGTACAGAGTCAAGCAAAGTGAAGTCACTATGATAACACTCCTTATGCATGAGCATATAGATGGGTAACTTAGTGGAAAAGGCATAAGAGATGTCCCTTTTTTGGGTGAAGAAGTTACATAGTGGCTTATTTTGGCCTTCTGTGTTGGGTTTTGAGATCTTGTTTACCTCCTCCCTCATGCTTTTGAATTCGGCTTGTAGTTTGAGTTGATCATCATGGACTTGCTTGGGTGATAATGGCATTAAAGTAATCTTTTTGTCATCCTTGACAAGAGAGTAGCTATTTTTATACCCGTCATGCGTTACTTTTCTGTCAAACTGCCATGGTCTCCCAAGTAAGACAGGACTAGCGTGCATGGGGATGATATCACATAATAACTTATCCATTTATTTCCCAATCTGGATTGCAAGTAACACTTGCTTGTGGACTTTTACCTCACCGGTGTCATTGAGCCATTGTAGTTTGTAGGGTTGAGGGTGTTTTGTGGTCGTCAGCCCTAATTTGGTAATTAGGCTAGCACTTGCGGCGTTGACACAACTATCTCTATCAACAATCAAACTACATAATTTGTCACTAATTCGACATCTAGTATGGGAGATATTTTCACGGTGTATTCGATCGTCATCAATTTTTGCGTGTACGTTCAGAGCACGTCGTACGACAAGTAATTCTCCTTTGGAAGCATATACCTCATCATGATCAGGATCATTATTGTTATAGGGTTCAACAAGAGTAGCGGAGTGATCAACAAGCTCATCATCCTCGGACTCAACCTCTCCTATTGGCCGAACCACCATCGCCTTACTATTGGGATATTCGGATGCGATATGACCATGCCCTAGGCATTTGAAGCATTTGATGTTTCTTGAATGTCCAATGTTAGAACTACCACTTGCATGTCCCTTACCCTTTTCCTTAAGAGGGTTTACTTTATTGTCGAATTGAAATCTTGGTCTTTCTTCATTTCTAGGAGGTTGTTTCCAATTAGGATTTTTAGAAAAGCCGGGTTGGAAGTTGGACTAGGGCTTAAAATTTCTAGCCTTTGTATTTGTTTTTCAATTTTGATGGCTAAGTTAACCATTTCCTCAATATCCACATAGTGCTGGAGTTTAAGTTTATCAACTATTTCTTTGTTAAGCCCACTAAGGAACCTAGCCATGGTCGCCTCCCTATCTTCTATTATATTGGCCCGAATCATTGCAATTTCCATTTCTTTATAATATTTGGCAACACTTTTAGAGCCCTGAACGAGATTTTGTAGTTTTTGGTAGAGTTCTCGATAGTAATAGCTAGGTACAAACCTGAGTCGTAATATTCCCTTGAACTCATTCCAATCCCTTACTAGCCTTTCATGATTTTGGTGCCTATTAGCAACTAGTTGATCCCACCAATTGATAGCATAATCGGTAAATTCAACAATGGCTAGTTGAATCTTTTTTTCATCCGAGTAATTGTAGCAGTAAAAAACCAATTCTATTATTCTTTCCCAGTCCAAGTATGCGTCAAGATCATTTTTACCACTAAATGTTGGGATTGTTAATTTGATATTATTTAAGTTCCGGTCCTCCCATTCGTACAGCCTTAGATTTCGGTGAGGCCGATGTCCCATCCTAGCATGTTCTTGGACTAATGATCCATCGGACGAGAAAATAGCAGGTTCAGGGTGGAAGTTCCTTGGATGTCTGTTTGGTTTGGGGGGTTTGGATGGGTTCAGTTGTATTGTTAATTGTGTGTTCGATCCGATCCAGTCTTTCTATTAGGATACGTAGTTGAGCAGAAATAGGGTTTGAATTACTATCAGATCCTTCTGACACATGTCCTTATAATGCATGTCCGGTTTGTGAATTCATTTTAACCTGCTTATATTAGCTTAAATAATCACATAAACGATTGGAATCTCTTTAAGTAGTGAGTGATTAGAATGTTGGGCTTTTAGCCCGTGACTTTTCAATAGGATGGGATTTTCGAGTTGGTGGCTTAGACGAAATAGACTTTCGAATTGCCACCTAATACCTGATAGCCTGCCCCAATTCTGGATACCAAATTAATTTTGGTATCAAGTTTGGATCACTAGGGGAAAGGGTACTCAATGAAATCAGGAAAACATATTTTTTTACAGGGAAAGAAAAATTATATTAAACACAATTAGCAAAGGTTAACTACCCGACATGTAACACCCCAAAATTTACACATTTTTTTAAAAGCAATACTCATAAATTAAAACTGTAAATTCTGGGGATGTTACTGCCACACTTAGTACCAGACCAGTTCACTTCTACCGTTCCAGTACCAAGTGATAAGGCTAAGAAAACATTATCAATAATACCATATAAATTCAAATTTATAAAAATGAAAATCAGAGTACGCGCAAGTATTACATAATTCGAAATGCCAACTATTGTTTTAAAATAATAATTAAACAACATTGATAAAGTTGTTTCTGCAACTTAAACATTATAAAAATAACATGAGTCATAAATTAAAAAGAGAACGGCCACGTCTCTCTAGAAATTGATCCAGTCCAACTATCACTCTGCCCCTCCTGATGTCCCGTACACATCGATAGCATCAAAGTAAATATCTCCTACCTGCAATAGATCAGACGAGCCTTCTGCTCGTGGGAATGAGCAGCACCCATGAAACAGGTGATCAGTACGCTACGTACTGAGTAAGGTAACTGAATACTAAGGCCGGCATACAACACATTAATTTATGCAGGATAATGATCACATACAATTATGACCCACACATATGATACATAGAAGCATAAAGTGAAATCACTTATAATCAATAGGTCCATACGTAAGGTCCAAAAGGTCCGGATTAATCATTTAATCTTTCTTTTATCAAATGTAGATACATACCATGTTCTTTATCAGATCCATATGAGTACGGGAACCCCACTATTTTTGCCGGTGGATCGGTCTCCAGGGCACTTTGGCTCCTGGCCACTATTATAGTCGGTGGATCGGTCACTTAGGGTACACACCCTACCACTATTATATGCCGGTGGATCGGTCTGGCCCCTTCTCGCACGGTGTTCCACTATAAGTAATTAATATCTTCTCATATCTTAATCATATATAAGGTTTGATTTGTTGAGCTCGGGATCCCCCACTATTTTAGCCGATGGATCGGTCACTAGGGTAACATACCCTACCACTATTAAGCCGGTGGATCGGTCTCCGGGCTACCACTGTACCTGGCCGCTATTATGTCGGTGGATCAGTCTGGGCCCAGCTCAACTTCTTCCACTTTACGTATTTAATAATTTATGTATCTTATTCAGATATTCGTTTCAAGACATGCACATCCAGTAACGTATCCCAATACTACAATAACCCTAATTACCATGAAACTCGAACTCTACGTAAGTCATCTTCCCATGCATGCCCTAGCTCCCATACAAACCCTAGCTCCATGTAAGCCCTAACTCCATGTAAACCATATTTCCATGCAAACCCTAATTCATACGCAACTTTAACTCGATGTATACCACACTCCCATGCAAACCTTAGTTCATACCATCTTAGGCAAACCCCAACACCACGTAAACCATACTTCCATGCAAACTCTAATGCACATGCAAACCCTAGCTCCACATAGACATACTTCCATGCAACTCTAATCCACATGCAAACCCTAACTCCACGTACTACACTCTCATGAAATCCCAATTCATATGCAAACCTTAACTCCACGTAGACATGCTTCCATGCAAGCCCTAACCTCAGGTCATTTTATGCAAACCCTAACATCATACCATTCCATGCAAACCCTAACATCATGTCATTTCATGCAAACCCTAACATCATTTCATTTCATGCAAACCCTAACTCCCTACCATTCCATACAAACCCTAGCACCATGCCATTTCATGCAAGACTTTAACACCATGCCATTTCATGAACCCTAACATGTCTCAAGTCATATCATACAATAATGACATAAACATATGCATAGTTCTCATGCCACCGTTTATTCACACCAACATACTTCAACTCTACAATCATGCCATATGCAAAATAATTAATAATAACGAACATAAAACACATGGCATATCAAGCACATAGTACATTCAGACACATAAATGGCCTTAGTAGACCCATACTTAAAACGACACCGGTCTTGGTGCACGATCCTATTCTACTTGATGGATTTGATTGGGTTCGCTCAATAATGCTCCCAGACCTTGAGTGGAAGGATGTAGGTGGAACCGGCGGTGGTTCCCAGAGGTGGCCGGAAAATGGATCTAAGAGGGTTAAAAATGAAGAAAAAGAGGTGAGGGGGAAGGAGAAAAATAAAATAAATCTATGGGGCTGTGGAGGAGATTTATCAGGAGTTAATGGTTGGTTTGGAAGGTGTTATAAGCGGCGCATGTGGTGGTGGAAGGTGGTTCAACGTCTCGGGGTGAAATTTTCTGTCGAAGCAACTAACCAACTTTGTGCGATTATGGAGGCTTGTGCAAGTAGAATCGAAGTGTGTAGATGGTTTAGTTAATTAGATGGTGTTGCAGGGAAGAGTTTGAGAGGAAGAAGAGGTGGTGAGGTTGGCTAATGGTGGAGAAAGAGGCGTCTAAAGTGGCGGTGGCGCACCGATTGTATTTAGGATTTTCGGGAAAAGAAAGCTCGATTTTGAGCCATACGAGGGGTATTTATAGTAGTGGATGGTAGGCTCGAGTTGTGGAGGTTACCAGAAGATCAATTTCGGTGAGAAAATGGGTTGGTTTTGCTGTTGGTCGGGTGGCACAAATTCAAAATTTTGCCCGACCTTCGAGAGGGAAATGGGGGCAAACGTGGGGAAGAAATGGAGAGTGGGGCAATTCAAATGGAAGGGTGTGTCGAGAGGAATAAAATGGGCGGGAGAAATGCCAGTCACGCCATGTGTGGTTGGCGGCACCATTTTCAGGGAGAAAGGGAGCTGGCGGTTATGGCGTCGGGCGGGAGGAGGAAGAAGAAGATGGGGGAGGCTGGACCGGGCGGTTTGCGGGAGAGAAAAGAAAGAAAAAGGGAGGGAGACCGGGCAGTTTGCGGGAGAGAAAAGAAAGAAAAAGGGAGGGAGACCGGGCGGTTCGACGCGAGGGGGAAGGCGTTAAATGAAATGACGCGTTTTAGGTGTAAAAAAGGATAATGAACGGCGTTCCGAGACTGTCGCGCAACGGTAAAAATGTGATGATCAAAACGCCGCATTTTAGTGTGAGAAGGAAGTAAAACGCGGCGCAACGAAGGAGGTGGGACGGCGACGACGCGCGGGTCGGCTGCGGTGAAGGAAAAGGAAGGAAAAAGAAATTGGGCCGGCGCAACAGGCCCAATTCAGGGAAGAAAAAGAAAAAGAAAAGAAGAAGAAGGAAAAGAAAGAAAAGGAAAGAAAAAGGAAGAAAGAAAAAGGGGAAAGGGAAAAAGGAAAGGAGAAATAATTAGGTTAGGGCCAATTAAATAGATCTGAATATTTAGAATATTTAAAATTAATAATATTTAAATAAGATAATTTTTAAATCCCTTTTTAGGCTAAAATAGGCTTTTTTAAGGATTTTCCCAAAATTTCCATTTTAAATTAATAAATCGCTCAAATTTTATTTCATATAATTATTTATAAAATTAAAATTAATTTGAAACTATTTTATCTTTCTTAATTTGAATTAAATAATTTATTTAAATAATTTCCCAAATTAAAATCCTTAATTAGATACTATACCCAAATTTCCTTTACTTAACCTATTTATAAAATTTCTTATTAATTTGTCCTACTAAATTTCCTTTTATTTTAGTAAAAATAATTTATTAAATTAAATTTTCAATAAAATGTTATTTAAATATAATCTTTAAAATTAGAAAATGGGGTAGAAAGGAGGCTGGAGAGATGAAGAAAAAGAAGAGGGAGAAGAGAGTGGGCAAGTGGCTGGTCGGCGAGAGGACGAAGGGTGGCAGGGATGTCGGTTGGCAGGAGAAAGGGAGGGAAGAAGAAGGAAAGAAAGATGGGCATGCGAGCTGTGGTCGAGGGGTCAGTTTGGTTCAAAATAGGAAAGAAAGTGACGGGGAAGGGAAGAGAAAGGGCAGGCCAGACGGCGTTGGTGGCTATCGGCGGCAGGAGTTACAATTTCCCACCGTTGCAGTCGGGATCGGGGGAGGGAGATGAGCGATAGGTTGGACCGGCGGTCCAGGGAGGAAAAAGAAAAAGAGAGGGGGCAGTTCGGGTGAAGAAGGAGGGACGGGCGGCTTGGGCCGCACGAAATTAAGAAGGGGAAGGGAGTGATGGGCCAAGGCCCAGTGCGCAGGGGAGGGGGAAATGCAGACCGACAGCCTAGCGGCCCAAAGCCAGGAAGAAGGGGAAAAAAGAAATAGAGGAAATGAGAAAGAAAAGAAAAAGTAGGAAAAAGGAAAGTGGGAAAATTTTTAAATAATTAAATTTATAAAATAATAGGATGTAATATTTTTGATAATAAGTTTATTTAATGATTCAATTTAAATTAATTAAATATATGGGTTTAAAAAGGATAATTATAATAAAATACTAGTTTGAAAATTTATTTAAATAAAAATAATATGATAAAATAACAAAATGTTTATTTTTAATTTATTAAATACTTCTATCCAAATTTGTATACTCAAAAGTCCATAAAATAATTAAACTAAATAATTTTAAATTTTAATTTATTTTGAATAAAAGCTATTTATTAAATTATAGGTTTTCTAAAATTTTGGGGGATTACAATAAGAGAGTTTGTGGAAGGTAATTTAGGTAATTATGGGTAGATTTTTGGTTGAATGAGCAAGGAAAACATAAGGTATAATCATAAGGTACAAGGGAGTCAAAATTTCAAAGTCTTCATGCCAAAGAAAGTCAACAAGAATTAAAAATAGTTTAGGTGATGTAGAGTGCCCAATAAATGGATAAAATGGGGAAATAATCAAATAATTTTCAAAACCATGTATAATTTAGGAAACATGTGGAATTAATCTAGGAATACAAATATATATAAATATTGAGCATATGATTTTATTTCAGATCAAAAGAAATTAAGAAAATCAATAATAATTATAATTGCCTAGCTTCGGTTAATCAAGTGAGGATGGCGGTCAACCGCTGGCTACCCCTTACAAATAGGTCTGGAACACTATAGGTTAGTTGATCGAGGGTAAGACTCAGTCAACCATTGGTTGGATAAATTGAAAAACAAGGGTTGGAAAGGTAGAAATGGAAAAATTAGGTTTTGAGGGATATATGTAAGGTGTTTAAATAAAGTTTAAGGGTTAATAAAGGAATTAGGAGACAAATCACCGAGGGATTAGGGTTAAAAAATTTTTAGGGTATTACAACAATCTCATTACTAAAATTCTCTATTTTCACAAATAATTTTTAAAATAGTATACCTTTGTTTTTTGAAATTTAACATTTTTGTGGCGACAATGCCATGCTAAAAGCCCTTTTTATTGTGACTAATTTTGAAAATATTTTACTTTCTTTTTAAAATAAATTTTTTTGTGATGATTATTTAATTGTTTAACTCCTTATTAAACCATAATTTACTTTATATTTATATAAACATTCAAGTATAAAAATAATTCATCTAATATAAAAAAAATATCAAATATATAGTCATAATTCATAAAAATTAAATCCAATGTGTTATCAAATGTTTTATTAGTTGAAAAAGTACTTAATCTAAATATCGAGAATGAAAATTATTTTATAAAATAGTACTAATATATACCATTAAAATATTTACATAATACTCTCATGCAATCTTAGATATTTGTTCCCTATTTCTCAAGTACAATTATTTATAAGTCTTGTATGAGGAATGAGTGGTTTCCATTTGTGACCTAATTATTTATAAGTACAATTATTTATGATAAAGATTGAGGTAGTTTCCTTTTCTCTGTTCATTTCATTACCTCATTGATGGTGCAATAATGATAAATGAATTGTGAATCAATATTAGCAAACAATAAATTTATTAGAAATTGATATTATTAGGATAACAAATACATTAATTTTAAAGCAAATAATAATATATTCTTTTTTACATGACTCACACCTCGATACCGATCTATGAGCATGTGGAGTGATCATTACCCAAATCCCAACCATGGTGCCTTACAACTAGGGCTATTCATAAACCGAGTTGGCTTGTGATCCGTCTCAGCTTGGCTTATTAAGAGATAGGCTAGGCTTGTTTGTTTAGGAAAATGAATCAAATATATCTCAAATTCAACTCAAGCTAGATTATGCTCATTCATTTATAGACTGAGCTTGTATAGATTTTACTTAATAAATGAATCGAATAGTTAAATGAGCCTTTACATAAGCTAAATAATTAAACAAGGTAATTTAGTTTGTTTAAATTTCAAACTAACAAAATAGTTAAGCGAGTCGAGTCACAAATCGAATCAAGATAAATGAGTTGATTTAGTTTGTTAATTTTTCAAAAAAAAGTTTAATGAGCCAAGCCAAGTTATTCTGAGTTGATTCATGAATCTTATCGAGTTAGACTCTTTTCGAACTTGAGTTGAGCTTGAGAAAGAGAGTATTCAGCTCATTAGTAGCACTACTTACAACAACACTGATCATAGCTATATCTTACAATAATTATATTAAAATAAGGATAATAATATAAAACTATAATGTATCAAGTTGATTGACTGATTCAATAAAAAATTATACTATGTACACTAATTATCACTTAAAAAATATATGAAACTTTTGCATCTTCTCAAATAATGCTTAGGTAAATTTAAGTAAAAACATTTGGGTAAATTATTTATATAAGTTTAGATAGTTGGATATAATATTTTACTTTTTTGTGTATTATGTATATAAGTTCATATATACTATGGTTATTTTGTGATCTTTTACTTTATTATCTTTTATAATACTAGACTAAAATTATCATATATTTTTCATTATTATTTTAGCACTTTAAGCAAATACAATTAATTATTATATTATCTTTTATCATGATTTAATATGGATGGACTTTTTATAATATTTTATTTTAATAATTTATCTAACAACAATGTATCAATAAAATATTATCTTTTTATTATGATGATATATTATATATATTTGTAAGCTTTTAATTTAATAATTTCTTCAATAATACTTAATCAAAATATATATTGTCTTTCTTAAATAATATTAAATCATGCTTCATTTTTTAGTTAGTTATATTATTACTATGTTTAATACTTAATTAGTAAAAAAATTATCATTATTTTTTTATTTTTAAAATTTATCTTATAATAATTAATTAATAATATATGGTTTCTTTTCACATACTTTACAAGAATATGTATTAAATTAACAATATAGTAAACCATCATTCTAAATTAGCATACTTCAAATTAATACACAAAATTAATCCAGGTACATGAATATATGAGATAATAAATATCACAAAATAAAGGAGAAGATAATTATTAGCTAATACTATAATACTCAATGCATATCTATTATTTATATTAAACTAACCTAAGGCATATAATATATACCTACTAATTTATATGAATAAAATTATATCACTAGAATTAGGAACAATAACCTGCTCCTGTCCACACAAGTTACAACTAAATTATATTACAACTACTTGCTAAAATTATACACATTAGCTACTCATGCACATTATGTTCCCCCATATATAATTAAAAAAAGTATAGAGGGCACAAACAAATACCAAGGGTGATAAAAATCATCAAGCAAAAAGAGAAGGTGACGGTGGCAATTATTAGTGAGCTTTGGCAATTTCATTTGGCAAGCCCAATAGTGTGCCTTCCAAGAAACAAACAACCATTAGATTTAGTTTCAATAGGATAAAAATGAATAGAAAAAACTTAATAGCAATCAAGATTAATAAAAATATGGATCAAGGATGGCAACAAAGTGGTGGTGAATTAATAACAAAGGTGATGGTGCAATGGACCCTTTCAACAAAACACTAAAAAGCAAGAACAAAAATAAGTAAAAACACAAACAAATAATACATTAACTGTTAATATATTTTAGTTTTATAACATTATTATTTTTATTAGTAAGGTATTTTATATTATATATATATATACACACACACACATTAACTTTCGGTGTGGTCCATATTAAATTAGATATAAAATATTTGCTTATAAATTTTATATTATATGGTAATATGTTATTAATTAAGCCTAACCTTAATCTCTCTACCTATGTTTTGATAGTATAATTAAAATTAATTATGGATGTAAGTATATGTGTGTCATATGATAAAGAAATAAAGGAGATAATAAATTAATTATTTAATTACTTTATCTCAATTTTCTTCTTTTGAAATGAGGAGGAAAAAGTAAAGAGTTGGTTATAATAACCAACCCCCACATTTTTTTTGCATGTAGGAAATAAAATATAGCACTACAAAGTGCTGAGTAATTCTTTGCAAAAAAAGATATAGTTCCATACATACACATACAACCATAGAAGAGAGAAATAGGGTAGATCTTCTTCTTCATACTTTTTATATTATTTCTGTGTAAAATCAAGGAGGAAGAAGAAAACCAAAGAAGGTCCCTATTATCACTCCTTGTAAGAAACTCGCACCATCAGGTTTAAGGAAAGACAGAGCAGAACCGACAAATTATGTACCATTTTCTTGATTGATTGCATTTCTGTTGGAATCAATTTTTTCAATGGTTAGAGGTATATTTTTAGCGATCCTTAACAAGCTTTATATAGTTACATGCTACATATTGGATACTTGCATAGTGCATTAGGGTTTCACACATTTTTCGTTGGATTGTGCATGAATTGTGTGTATTAAATTGTTGCTTATAATTTATGCCATCAAATTCTATATTACATTAACAATAAATAAACAAACAAACAAATTTAATTTAAAACATCAAAAAATATCCTAGATGACCCACTCTAATGGTTAACTAGTGAGAAGAGAGAAGAGGTTAAAGAAAGGAAAATAAAGAATGTCACAAGAAAATAGTATCTCGCATTGGGTGGGAAAAAATCCTACCTTAAATTTTCATCAGATGTATCATGGATAATAGAATTTGTAGCGATTTCAAATGTTGTCACTATAAATATTTTTCAACAAAAAAAATAAAATTAACATTTTTGGGAAGAATTTTTTCTATATTTTTTGGCAATGGCATTATAGTTGCTAAATGTTCTAGCAATAACACTTTGCCTCCAAAGATATGTTCTTGTTGGAAAAAATTATCAATGCTAGGTTGTTGCCAAAAAATTTATACGATAATGGATTACCATCCTTGTAAGCATCATTAATAAAGCTCTATTTTCTCGTAATGTTTTTATAATACTCCCAGAAAATCTAAATTGATCTAAATAACATATTAGGCATTAAAAACCTAAATAAATAAAACCTAATGCTGAAATTGATGCATATCCCAAACATCTAGGGTGTTTTCCCAAGCTCTATCAAGGGTACGTCACCCTCCTTGGACCCTCTAGCCAGGGGTATGCTACCCCTGGATCCTCAGCTTATTGACTGGATAATGAGGCTCATGTGTTTGGTTATTTGTAGCATATTTTAATTTATAGGTTGACAAAATAACTTTATAGATTTAAGTCATCTCAACAACAAACAATTTGTTTATCACAAATATTTTTCTTTTGCCTCAAAACTTAGGATCAAGATTAGACTTACAAATTTTTTGAGCTCAAACAAATATGTTGAGTAGACTTATGTAAGTCAATCATACTCATTAAAAACACTAATGGTGTCTATTTAAAGTCTTAAGCTCTGCCACTTTACTAGGGAAAAAAAGGTCTTGGAAGCACATGCTTGTGTAATAAAGTTTGGGGCACTAAATTTCAAAGTTAATACATCATTGGTATGTTTCAAACTCTCAAAACAAGCTAAAGGAGCAAGGCACTACCACTAGCTCAGAGATTGATATATGGTTTTTATTTCTAAGATAAGAAAACAAACATCATGTAAATTACAAAGTTTGGTACAAAGCGAGGCCAACACTTACTAGTTACACAACCACTATAAAAAGACCTTACACCTCTAGGACATTTATTTAGAAGCTTAAAAGAATTGGATGCCATAAAACCTAGATTTAGTATATGATATGCTGCATTGTTGGCTTCGTAGTAGGCATGTCAAACTAAAGCTTTAGAGAAGCCCATTTAAAATTTTTATGATAAAAAAATATATAAAAAAATTATTCGGGGCGAGTTCGGGGATGGAGACCCCAAACCCGTCCCCACCTCGTTACCAAAAAAATCTCTGTTAAGAATCCTCGAACCCGAACGAGGAATCCCCGACGGGTCCCCGAACCTACGGGGAAAATTGCCATCCCTACCATAACTTATACTTATCATAATTATTCTAATTCATTCAATTGTTACATTTAACTTATTTTCTTATCATAATACTTATTTTAATCCCAAATTTCTAGAACTTGTGTTTAATGACTAAAATGCCCTTTTCACATAAAATTACCTTAAAACTTCTAAAAACCATAATTAATTTCATGCAACTATAATGACTCCCAAATTTACACCAAAGCTCTTATAACCCTAAATATAGATAGATACACACACACACACACACACACACACACACACACACACACACAATCACATTATCAAATGAAATTCAACTCAACAAAACCCATATAAAATAATAAAAGCTAAACGTGACATAAAGGGATAAACAAGTCATTTCACCTTTAAATTTCATAATACATGGAAATACACTTAAACATATTATCTTATATAATACAAACATGCTTAAAAATTTAATACCAACAAAACACCATAAATTGGCTTAATGGATGAGAGACAAGTCACTAAGGTCGAGACATGTTCATCACAAGTTTACTAAATATTCATTAGTGGTCAACAACATATTTATTAGGTATCAACAACGTGTTCATCCAAGTTGAAGCAGACATAAAAGCATGTTAAAATCATGAAAATCATTCTCTCTAACAAACTTTTATGTATATATAAAAAATAAATGTAATCATATATACCCTAGATATATCATGCCATCATGGAATTTGAATTCATACAACAAAATAGGTCATAACCTATGTTTATAGAATTAATCACATTACCTAGCTAAATAAATCTTCAAGAAAAATACTCCTAAATTGACCACCTATTTCTCTCAAGGAAAGATAATAACTCCACCTTTACAAAACCTTAACACTTAAACACTAAAGGAAAGTGTTAAAGAGCTACACTAAAGTAAGTAAGGAGGTACGAAAAGCAAAATAAAAGAATAGAAAGAAGTGAAATTGGTTCATAACCTAGCCCAATAAAGGATAACAATGGCTTAAAAAGGATGGAAAGAGGAAAAAGAAGGGGAAAAGGGCCAAACACAAATGGGAGATGAATATAAGGTTTCAAAAGGGTAAACCAAGCAAAAGGAAGTAAGGAAAACTAAGGAGAAATAAAGGAGAATACCACAAAACTTAGTAGCAGATCACTATATCAATTGTAGCAAATGGTCGAAAGTTGAAAGTTGAGGGGAAAAAGAGGGAGAAAAAGGCACAAATTAAAAGAGAATAAGGTTGGTTAATAGATTATGAAATTCAATGAAAAAACCAAGCAAAAAATAAAGAAAACAAAAAAGGTTAACTAGGTGAACAAAAGGTTGGAAGTTGCAAATTTATCAACTAAAAATTAAAGAATAATGGAACTAAAATTGTGTGTTTTGTGTGATGTTTTTGAAAATGAAAATGAAATTAAATACTTTAGGCATATAGAGGGATGGGGGTTGGCATGCAATCATATGGGAATGGGGGTGTTTTCTTGTCATACACTTGACCATAATAAGGAAGAAGAATGAGTAATGTAAGATGATGGAATTTAGGAAAATTTGTGGGTTAATGTTAGGAAAAAAAAATGAGATATGATTTTCACAAGAATGAGGGATACATGAGAGGTATGGGAAATGTAGAGCCATAATTGTAAAATTTTTGAATAAATAAATGGACGATAAAACTATAAAATAACAAATAAATCATAAAAATCATAAATAATTATAGGAAAGTATAGAATAATGTTAGAAACTCAAATATGTAAAAATATTGGTATTGGCATTAGTTTTAAACTTGATGGACATAAAATAAGCGAAAATATATAGTTTGTGAATATACATTTTTCTACAAATGTGCAAAATAAATAATAAAAATTTCAAATAAGCATGAGTTAATGTAGCAAGATTTTAGAAAATCAAATGTGTAAAATTATTTAATGCCAAAATGGTTTAAAGCTCAAACAAATTAAAATAGACAAGAAAGAAAAATCATCTAATTGGGTAAACAAAAATTTGCATAATTAACTATTTAGAAATAACATATGAACTAAAATAGAATATAATGAGTTGGTAAGCTTAGAAATATTTAAAAAGTGAGCTATAAAATTTGGTCGTGTTGAAAATATGTGAAAATGACTCAATTAGAAGAATCGTAGAAAAATGTAACTTTCCACAAATTAATAATTTTAATTGCAAAATGCTTAAATTTAATACAAATGACCTATAAATCAATATTAATAATTTTATAAACAAATTACATGCATAATTACGTGGTAATCAGGGTTAGAATTTCAAAAAGTTATACCTATAGGCCCACCTGAACACACTATTAGAAAATCTATAATATGACACATTTTTACTTAAGCTTACATACCTGCTATAGGGATTGAGGCTCCTACAAAGTAGAAAAATGGCCTCTCTGAATCTCATATAAAGAACCTAACATAACCAAGATCTAACCTAACCCACATAGCTAAATCGAGTGATATGAACTAGTTTGACTCAAAATATTTTGCTTTAAGTGTTAATGTTTTATTAGGATTAGCCAACACATCAAGATTTGCACATTAACGCTTAATCACTACATCAATAGTTAGCCATTCCATTATTAGGGTCCATTATTAAGATGTATTTGATCTATAAAAGATTAATACCAAACACTAAAACATTATTAATATATGTTGTAGAAGGCTAAAAATAATATAGATCTCAAGGTTTATTAATTTCTGATTATTCGTTTATACTTAGGAATTACATTATTAGGGTCCATTATTAAGATGTATTTGATCTATAAAAGATCCCTACCCACCACCAATACATTATTAACATATGTCATAGAAGACCAAAAACAATATAGATCTCAAGGTCAATAGTCAACAAAATCAATAGTTTCCCACAAGCCAGAAAAAAAAACAAGAATCATTCTAAGGGTCAAAAATAAGGTCCAACAACTTAAACTAACTATCACATAAGATGACCAAAAATCCCTTATAGTTTCTCTCTTTTTCGAGCCCTAAAGATGTGTATTAGGTTACTAGTGATGGGGGTCCAAACTTAGCCAATTATTTACCTAAATAAATATATTAAATATTAATATTAGGTCCCTGAATTTCCAAACTTTGTGAAATACCCATACCCTTATCCATATTAAAACTCATTTAACACATAAAATATTAATCATGCATAACTAGAATTACCATAATCTATATGTTTATCATAGGTAATATAACAAAGCAACTATATGAAATGGTTCTCAAACTTGTTGAAAAAAATGGTAGAATGCATGTAAAAAGACTATGCTACCCCTAGGTCATTGATTATCCACTTTCAAGGTATAAAAATCACTTAGGGCTTGTTTGGCATAGGGTAATAGGGGTGGAAATTTTTTCTCCTCTCTTGTGCCTTTTATATTAAGTATTTAATAATGATAATTTTTTTTAATGAAATATCCATTTTAGATCAAATTAAGATCTAAAATGGATACTTATTACATTTTGTTAATTTTAATTACGCAAGATATGTAAAATACAAGAATAATTTTTCCACTTTTATTACCCCCACACCAAAGGAGCACTTACACTTATTATAAGGTTTCTAACATGAATTCATTTTTTTATACATGTCAAATGCATCACTATACACCAAGGTACACATGGTAAAAAAAATATTTTGTTTCCAACAAGCAAGAAAAAAGACTAAAATGCCCCTAACTATGCTCAAACTTGGATCTAGCAGCAACATACTATAAAGATGCTCAAATCTTAATATATTATAAATTAAAATTTAAGTAAAATACCTAATGCATCATGAAACACTTAGAAATGTTTAATAGTGAAAAGATAACCCAAAGTTCAAGAGCCTCGCAATAGTTTTCCAATAGTACTTCTCATAGTTTTGGCCATAACTTTGTACATATTTAAGTAAATCGTGATATAAAATGTGCATGATAAACTAGAAATCCTAAGATTTTATATGGAACCTTAAACATATAAAAATTTGAACCAAACACATATAAAATTGGTCTGCAATAGAGGGAAAAAATTTAGGGTTTTAATTTAGCATGATACATAGTATTCCTAAGTATTGTCATACTCTTATCATAAATAAAGTTAATAATGATTAGAGATACATTAAGTCACAATAAAAAAAGTTTTATAAAAGGTATTAAAACATAAACTCAACACACAAAATCTACTAAAATTTAGGTTATAGTATCTAAGCTAGAAAATCTTCAAGCAAGGATACTCTTCATTTACTAAAGGAAAACAAGATTATGACTCCACCTTTCACTAAAATTTAACTCCCAGCACTTAATAGGAGCTAATATAAAGACAATTATGAGGCTTATAAACTAAAATAAGAAGGAAAAAGGAGGCATAAGTTGTGAAATCTAGTAGCACAACCAAATAAAACAAAAAGAGGGGAGAAAAAGAAGAGAAAAAAGGTCAAGCACAAAGGAGGAAATTTGTAACACCCTACATTTACAAATAAATTTTTTTGCTTAAGATAAGGTGTAAAACAACATAATTGGGTGTTATTGTCACACTTGACATAAGTCTGGCTTACCATACCATCCTTACGTTGAATACAAGGTAAAATAGTTAAACACTTAAAACATGGTAAAAAAACGAATGAGATATATTTCATAAATTTAAACAATGTTTAGAGGATAAATTTGAGTACAAAAGATAAAATACATAAAGAGATACATTGGGAACTAAGAGTCTCAAAAGATATATGGACCAAAAGCATCAACTAGATAACCTAACTCTACATCCCAAGCCCCAAAGATTAAATTGGTACCCCTCCCCGAGTAGAGCATCAAACACAACAAAATCATCCCAAGGATCCTCAATAACATGCACAACCTCAATTGGTCCCTCTACTTGTGGAAATGAGTAACACCCATAAAAAGAATGATCAATGCGTTACATTCTAAATAAGGTAACAATATACACATAACCAGGTTACATAGAATACATAAGTTACATAGTAGAACAAGCAGGCACAATAATATAATGCAAGATAATACTGATTTCAGAAACCTATTATTAGATACAATCATAGTCCATATTCTTATCTACATTGAGTTTAGGACCCCACTATTCTTAATCCAATGGAATTGACTCAAGCACCTCTTAGGTCAAAACGCTCCTGAGCCACTATGATATTATGATGAAATAGGCCCAATGTATACTAGGGCAACATGGTCTTCATAACTATTCTTAAACAATGGAATGGTTTGAAACACCTCTTAGGACAAAACATTCCTAAGCCACTATTATTGTCTAGTGGAACAAACATAACACCTCGGTTCTAACTCACGCAATCTTTTACTTTAAGTGATTAATATCTTATTCTTTATTGTGTATCTCAAGATCATATACTTATTTACATTGAACCTATGAACCCTACTATTCTTAATCCAATGGAATGAACTAAAGTGCCTATCAGGGAAGAATGCTCTTGAGCCACTACTATCGCTTAGTGGAACAGACATAATATATACTAGGAAAACAAGCTTCTAACCACTATTCATAAACCGGTGGAATGGTACAAAGTACCTATTAGGCAAAAACACACCTGAGCCACTATTATGTTTTGGTGGAATAAACACAATACCTCAGCCTTAGCTCATGTAATCTTTCAATTTAATTGATTAATGTATTATCCGTTCATGTCTTTTTCAAGGTCGGTATGCAGAAAACATATAGGTATTCAAGGCACAAAAATAAGAATTAACATGATTATTTGAAGCACATAAAACACAACCACATAAATACCAATACATTCCCTAAGAAAAAAACATATAGGTATGCGACATCCCTCCTAAGAAATCCTAATATCCTAAGTTAAACATAACTTTTTCCTTGGTACTCAATTTATCACCAAATTATTGACAACATACTTAAAAATAAATTTCTAAATCCAACATCTTACACATGTGATAGTGGCCTACCTTTAGGATTACTATTAACAATTTCCTATAACACCCTAATTGTATAAATTAAGCATAACTTTTACTACAAGACTCATATAGTCACCAAATTTAATAATCATTCCTAAAATATCAATGTTAACAACATAGCTAAAAAGTAAGGTTGAACTTCAACATTTCACACATGTGATAATGACCCTACTTCTAAGGTTACGATTCCCAAATTTAAGCCATTTCATCATTTTGTTAGGCTGAGACCATCCATTATCACTCCAAATATTCCACATAATATATTTAATATATTTTGGACTAACTTACACATTCAAATACCAAATAGTTCATATTTAACCCATACTAACTAAATTTCTGTTAAGATAGTCGTAATACCTATATCCCCCCCAAAAAAACTTATAAGTCCCAATGTGAATGATTTTCAACCTCCTACACATATCCTTGTAAAAATACGCAAAATATATATATATATATATATATATATATATATATATACCTCAAATCCCAATTTAGACATTGATTCATACCAACCTTTGTGGTTTGCAAAATATACTTAATCAGTGATATGCACAAACACATGTTATCATAAATTTCTTACTTTTTCATCATACGATATAATATATGATATAACATCATTATCAAAATAACATTATCCATACAATAATTACAAACATGACATCACATAAAAATATACACATTGCACATAAAAACCCTAGCTATGACATGTATCCTTATCTAAAGCTACTCTGGTCTCTAAGCACATAAGAGATATGACTCTTCCTCTATTACCACTGAAATACCATCTAGAATCCAAAATTATAACAAGATTAGATTTAGAAAAATTAACTAAGGAAAACTAAGGCAAATGTGAGAGAGGGAAAATGGAGATAACCACACAAGTGGAAGGGCTTAGGATATGCAAGAGTTAAGGGGGGAAATGGCACATAGGTTGGGAGTTATGCATGCAAAGGCTAGGAGTGAGCTGCATGAGGTTTTGTGGGGGAGGGTACGGGTTGTGCACCTTAACCAAATTGAAAAGGGCAAAAATAAGGAGGAGGATAGGCATAGTTGGGGTAGTTATGGTTGGAAGGCAAGGTGGTGGTGGTGGTGGTGTGGTGTAAATGGGCCCATTGGCTAGCAGTAGACGAAGCGAGGAAGGAAGGGTTGGTGGCTGTGTTGGGTAGATAGGAGAACATGGAAAAAGGTGTGGCAAGGGTTGACGGTAAAGGAAAAAGCATAAATAGAAGGGTAGAAGGGAAGAAGGGAAGGATCGGGTGGCGGTGGTGTGGTGTGATGTAGTGTGGCGATAGACGAGGCAGGAAAATGGAGGAAAAAGAATGAGAGGATTGGGTTTGGTTGGGTTCTTATCAATAAAGGAAGGAAAGAATAGGGTATAGATTTGAAAATTTTGTGTCATTGATATATTATAATAGTTTAATCATCTAACATCAATATTATATCAATTACATTAAATGTGTATTTTTAACCATGTAATATTATTTTTTGACTTTAATAATTTATCAGTGTATTTATTAGTTATCAAATATTTTTTCTTTCAATTTTTTAATCTTCTATAATTTTGAGAGGCTACAACATTTATGACTAAATTATTATTATTATTATGGATAAACATACCGATATATATATATATATATATATATATATATATATATATAAGATGAATTTAATTATTATGGAGCTCATATAGCATTGAGTAACAAATTATTTTGGTTCCATAGAGACAAAGAATGAAGCCAATAAATAGAAAATAAGGAAAATTATGTTCTATATTATTGCATTCCTTTTAAAATGTTGTTAACCTTAGTAATTCATATTAGGCTTATCACATTAAAAATGACCAAAATTAGGGATTATGCTTCACATTGTTATTTAAAATGTATGTAATTTTATTTTAGACACTATAAAAAAATGTCCTCCGTTTTTTTGAACTTATAAGGACCTTCACAATGGAGGATCACATTTTTTATATATAAAATTAATTATTATTTATGGTAATATTTGATAAAATAATATATTTTAGTATTATATCATTGAGTTTTTTGGTAAAGTTGTGGTTCAAAAAATTTTAAAAATTAGTTTTTTTAGATTTGGTAAGTGTGTTGAATATATATATATATATAGGGAATAGATCAAGTAAAACTATATATTAAAATGAAAATGTAAAAAACAATTTATTAAACCATTAGATTGGACAACTAAAAGACCACGATTAAAAGATGGTTAAAACATTACATAAAAGGATACATGAAGCTTGAAAAATGATTAACGACATTTATATGAAATACTGTCTTTTAAACAAATAAATGGCGAAAACCCATTTTCTTAGAGCACATATTCCTATTATCTATGGTTGTTCCTCCATGTAGCCTCATTTTCTGTCACAACACGGCCAAGAATTAACAAGTCTATATACTTTTATAGAAATGATTGGAGCTATTTTCCATCGTCTGGGCTCTTATTATTAGTTGTTTATCAGCATCTTGGATTTTATAAATTTGAGGACCCACTTGTTAATGTAACACCCCTATTTTCGAAACACAAAATACTTATAAATCAAAACAATAGATAAAAACATAGAAATCCACAACATTGTTCTACTTACACTAGATGCTAAAGCTAAAACTTAAAACAGGAACCAAAATAAAAATCCACAACATCCTTAATACAGTAAGTCTCCATAATAAAGTCAAATAACAAATCAAAAAATTGGATAACTTTTACTACATTTAAAACTTGATGAAATCAAAACAATAGATAAAAACATAAAAATGAGAAAGCCAAGCTACTCTCTCTCTCTCTCTCATCCCGTTAGCATGCATCCATCATCAAATATAGTCACATTCTACCTGCATAAGGCTATATGCTCACCATATACATCACGGATCATTGCAACCCCATTTACAATTGTAATGAGCTAGTTAGGAAAACAATTAAGTAACCCATTATTTAGAAGATAATGATCATAATTTATAACATTTCTATTAAACATCGAACACAATCATATATGAATCGAATGTTAAGGTATTTTTTACCACAAAAACAAACCATCCAATTTTATGTATTGAGTGTACAAAACTTAACTAGGAGGTTCACTTGGCAAAACGGTCCAAAGACATCCAATAATAATCAAAACCAACCACAGAGATACACTTCCTGGCAATCCCCGTGGTCCTAGCACTAAAGGAAAAAATCCAACATCGGTCATATAGTTCTTAAGTGTACATACTTTCTAAGAGGTCCAAAGATCATAATAGAGCAGATATGGAGCCTTACTGACTCTTGAACCAGTACATAAACCAAGTGACTACACATCACTACAAACAAAAAAAAAGGCTATTGGTAATCCCCAACTTCGAGAGACCAACCTCACTCAAATCTTCCACTTTAAGTTTGTGTCTCACTCAAGATGTCCGTATAATGTAACTAAATCACAAAACCATATATACACATTTTTATACCCACCTTTCCCAAAATTAGGTACCTTCCATAATTGGTACTTTCTAAAAATAGTAACTTACATAAATAATATTTTATATAATTAACACATTCCATAAATAACACTTTCATAAATATTACATTTATAAAATAAGGTTTTCCACAATGCCACTTTCCAATTTAAACAATTTCAATAAAAAGTTGACTATGTGGGTCATAGACTAACTACCATTATAATTTAATACCAATTAGAAAAAAATTAAAAAATTATATATATATATATATCATACGATAATATGTGTCACAAATTTCATATGAACACCAACGATAATTAAAATAACATAAACACTATACACACATTCCAAAAAAATTAGTGTAATACCCCAAAAATTTATTTTAGGATTTAAAAATAAAATAAGGATTATTAGATAAGGTTTAATTATATATACCATTTATAATAAAATAAAATAATAATAATAATAATTATGCCCATAAAAGGAGAAAAATTACATAAGGGTCTAATTAGTGGAGGTTAAATTTATTTTCTAAACTATAATAAATTATAAGTAAATCATAATAATAATTTATCAATTAATAAAAAGATTATTTTATTATTATTACTGATTTTTATTATTCCTAAAACTCAAAAAATCCCAAACCACCCTACCATCCCATTTTTCCTTTTTTTTTCTTTTCCCTTTTTCTTCCTTTTCTTTTTTTCTTCCTTCCCCCTCCCTCGACTGACTGGGTTATGCCTAGCAACAACCCACTCTTCCCCTTCCCCCTCCTTTCTTTTCTTCCCCCTTGGCCCAACTTTTTTTTTCCTTTCTTACCTCCTACGCGACCCATCTTGGGTGCACCCCTCTCCCTCCTCTTTTCCCTTTTCTCCCTTTCTTTTCTCCTTTTTTCCTTTATGCCCCTGTATTCTTCCTTTCCCCAGATCGGAGCTACTAGGCATGGCTGTTTTGTATCTCCTCCCCTCTCTCTCCCCTCCTCCTTTCATCATTTAGACCTGTAGGGCGTGTAGTAGGCTCTGCCTTGCATGGTCCCCTCCCTCCTGCAACCCCCATAGCCCTCACCTACTCCCTTGCACCCTTGCAAGACCCTACCCCTGTCCCCCTTATTGCACAACTATTTCGGCCGATAGCTAACCACCCTTCCCCTTATATTCTTCCCTTCCTTGTCCAGTTCCCCTAGCCATTTCCCCTATAATTACCCCCTACTCCCTCATTTATTTTTTTTTCTATCGATCAACCCCCAGCCTTACTCACACAACTAATTCAATCGTTACTACCTCCGCCACTGTCATGCCGCTATTGTCACACCCTGCCTTCCTCTTCCCTGCAGCACCCTCTACCCAACGAACCACTCCCCTACCCCTAACTCTGCTTCCTCTTCTCTCCCCACCTACGCAAAGTGGGTAGCTTGAGTTGCCTTTTTTGCACCTCCCTTCGCCACTTGAGCCACCATATGCCACCGCCATCATACGCCACCACTACCATAGCAATCACCACCCTCCCTGCCTCCCTTCCTACCCAAAAAACTCATCCCTACCTTACCACACCACCACTTCCCTTTTCTTGCCCCTTCTCCCTCCTCTTTTCCCTTCTTTTCCTCTCGATAGCCTCCACTACCGCCACCTGCGCCACCACTGTGAGGCCACCACCATCACCACAACCCCCTATGACCCAAGAAACCCTACCACCTAAGAAACCCTAACTCCCCTCCTCTTTTCCAACCCCAAAACCCTTCTTTTACATCACCCACCACCATTGTCGCCGTGTGCTGCCGCCTCCTCCTTGCCTGCCATCCCTTCTGGTTGTGTCCTTATCCCTCCTATCTACTTAGTATATTATTTTATTTTAATATTTTGCTATTATTAACAACATTACTACTACTAATATTTTATTAAGAAAATAAAGAAAAAGGAAAAAGTAGTAGGAAGAAAGTGAAATGACTAGTATACTATTTTTATAGGTTGTGAGCAAACCCTTCTACGTAAAGAGACGTAAGAGTGTGCTTCAAGCCCGGAGTCCCATTAGTTAAGGATGTAGTTAAGGCTTTGGTTTATGTTATGAATTATGTGTTTATGGGTGTAATGGTATGTGATGTATACATATAGGTGTATGTGAACTAAATATGTGTGTGGTGCAGCTTGGCTTACAAGGAGATAAGGTATGCAAAGAATGATTTATATTATGTATGAAATGTGTGACGTGACTTATTATGGATGACATGCTCTTATGTATGGTTGATATGGTATAACATGCATGCTTAGAGGCCTTATGTGGGTTTGAGTGGTTTTGGGGAACTCAAGAAATGAAGAGGGTGGAGTGAGTAAAGAGAAATAGGGAAAAAGCCTAAGTGCATTAATAAATATGGATGAGAGAATAAAGGAAGAAAGTAATACAATAAGGGGTTAGGGAAAAATCTTGCATGGGAAGTGTAAGTCTTGCACGGGGTGTATAGTTTTTGTATGGGAGAAAAGCTTACGGGGGGAAAGTTAGTTTGAGGGTTGACCATGGGGAGGGAAGTGTATTTTGGGTGATTAGAGTGCTTGGGGAAGAGTTAGCACATGAGTTAATAGAAGTATGCATGAGAGCCTAACTAGGGTTTTTGGAAAAAAAAAACCTAAAGTATAGGGCTATTGCGAGAGAGATTAAGGAGGTTGGTTGGACTTTAGGTTATGATGAGGAGTGTCTCATGTGGGGGGGGTGAGGCAAGTTAAATGGAGGGTGGAGTTTGTGTATGAGGGGAAGGTGTAAAATAAAATGGGTGTATTAGTTTTTCTTTTCTTTTTTGGGTGACCAACTAGGGTTCATTATCACATGGGGATGTTGGAGAGTTGGGGTGTGATTTTTGGAGTGGGATGAGTGGAGTGATGGTGTTGGAATCAAGGGGGAGTGTGGGCTATGAAAGATAAGGAGAGGCTAGGGCCACATAGGCTAGATTAGGATTTCAAGGGAAAACACTAGTAGGCAATGGGGAACTTGGGTGAAAAAATGGGAAAGTGGGCCTTAACCCACATGTGTAGAAGTTTTGACTTCAGGGTGAGTATGGTGGAAGGTGAAAATGAGTCTTGGAGTCTTGGGGAGTATAGAGGTCCCAAGTTATGTGATTGGGTTATTTGGGAAGTCTAGGGTGGAAAACTGATAACGAGTTAGGGAAGCCCATTGGGACCTGCATGTTTAGTTGGAGGTTACTTGTGGAATAAGACATGAATAAAACAATAATTACTTAAAGTGGAAGATTATTTATTCGGGCCCAAGCTTAGGATGATTTCCGTTCCACCAGCAATAATAGTGGCTAGGAACATTCTTGCCTTAGAGATCGTTCCACCAGCAAATAATAGTGCCCACATGTGTTTTGTCCTAAGGTAGTATTTCCATTCCACCAGCTATAGTAGTGAGGGTTCCGAGCTCGATAAACCAAACATTGGATGATAATAAATCATGGAAAAGATACTAATCAATTACAGTGAAACACCACGTGGGTTTGGGCCAAGTTTAGGATGATTTCCTTCCATCGGCTATAATAGTAGCCAAGAGCGTTTTGCCCCGAATACTGTTCCACTAGCTATAATAGTGGCTAGGTGCATTCTGCCTTGAAGTAATTATTTTTGTTCCACCAACCATAATAGTGGGGTTTCCATACTCATGTAGATATAATTTGAGAGATGTGTAAAGATGGAACTAATGGCTTAAATTCTGATAGTGGTGATTAATCTAATCAACTTACCGATTGAATTATCTATCTTTTATATGATATGCCCTATCTTAGCTAAATGATTACCCTACTTAGTACGTAGCGTACTGATTACCCCTATCATGGGAGCTGCTTATTCCCACGAGCAGTGACCCCTCTTAAGTCTGTGCAGGTAAGTGATAAGGCCTTTGCTAAATTCGATGCATATGATGAATTGGTTGGGGCAGAGTGGCGATCCGATGTACCTGGAGTGGGGTTAGAGAGGGTGTTCTCTAGACTTGTTATGTTCTCATGTTTCCATTGCTTTTATTCCTCCACAGCAGGGCATTGTTTCATACTTTATTTCAATTATGCATTAACCTTAACATTTTTGTACTCCAATTTCATTAATTAATGTTGAAGTATTATGGGTTTTAATCATCCTTATTAATGATCTTTGTACCTTTAGCCTTGTGGTTAGTATGAGACTGGCTAAGGGTTAATCTTATACTAATCATAGTAGTAGCACCCTCCCCCACGCCAATTTTAGCGTATGATTTTCCATAACAAACGAAAATTTTCAACTATAAATTTTGGGAGTGTTATAATTAGCAAAGGCAATAATAAAAGGCCTATAAATAATTTATATTCATAAACTCATATTTTCAAATACAATCTAGAGTCACGTTAAAGAAGTATAATGATTTATAAAATAAAGGTTACTGCATATATAAAATTTAAAGCATATTATAACATACAATACAAAAATAGTATTACATATAGTAAAATGTAGTCGATAATTTATCTGTAAATAGTTATAAAAGTAAGTGGGTACCTGGATTGTGGTCCAACAAAAAAATTGCACCCTAGTCGGCTATTTCTATAAGTAACAACAATACTTTAACATAATTCAATTACCATAAACATATATTGGGAAAGTAACTAAACTTCCCAAGGTTTATTGAATAATTATCCAATAATTAAAATAACAATAAGGCATATGTAGGATTACTTTAATAAATAGATAGAGTACCAACACATGGTCAACTACTAAGTCATATAGACCAATAATTGAGAATTTTATCTACGCTTAATAATAATAGCTAAATTAATGTACCAATCAAATATAGTAGATATACTTTATGTATACGTTTAGCTTACAACTAAGTTCATGTAGAGCATTTATTCTTTGTTATAATATAGCTAAGTAAGATTTGATCGGTGGATAATTAAGTCTAATAAACCCTCATTATTTCATTTTTATTTTATTTTATTTAACTCCTCCTCCTCCTCCTCCTCCTAATACTACTCCTCCTACTACTCTTACTCCTCCTCTTCCTCCTCCTCCTGCTTCTGTTGCTACTTCCACCACCACCACCACCACCACTACCACCACTACTACTACCACTACTCCTACTCCTACCACCACCACCACCACTGCCACTACTACCACCACCATCACCACCACTACTACTACGACCACTACCACTACTATTACGACTACTACCACTACCATCACCACCACCACCACCACTACCACTACCACTACCACTACCACTACCACTACTCCTCCTCCTCCTACTCCTACATATATGAGCCTTTTTGGTTAATAATTAGCCTCGAATTGAGAGGAATGTTGTAAGGATCGATGCGACTACTTATATCAATATGGTATACCATCTTTTGAGTGATTTCGTCTCTAAGAACTCCAAAATTTCTCGGGAAGTGCATGAGTAAGGATAAAGCGTACTGAAAGGACTCGTGTTGATCTATGGCCCTAGTCAATCAATATGAAATCACTACAAGGTAACTCCCACATTTTCGTATCGACTCAAGGTGTTACAAATAGTATCAGAGTAAAATCGTAACTACGATCTATACTTGGATAAGCTAATCAGCTGTCTAGCAGGATAATTTTTGGGATGAACTATATTAAGACAGTTACTGATCGAGGCGCAATGAGGATGTTGTGTTCTTTGAGTGGGGGTGAATGTAATGCTCCTAAATTGAGAGGTGTGTTATAAGGATTGATATGACTACTTATATCAATATGGTATATCATCATTTTGGTAATTTTGTTCTAAGAACTCCATAGTTAAGCGTGTTGGCATTGGAACAATTTTTAGAATAGGTGATCATTGTGGAAAGTTAATTTTTTTAAAAAAAAAATTCTTAGAAAGTGCATGAGTGAGGACAAAACATGTTAAAAAGATTCATATTGATCAGTGGGGTCAACCAATCTGAAAATATTCTAAGGTAGCCCCCGCGTCGTCGTATCAACTTGTGGGAGTTACATATAGTCTTAAAATTTACTACTACCAATACTAATTCCTCTTTTATGTACTAATTTTTTGTCAATACTTTAGATTGTAGTAGTTGTTCACTTTTAAATTATACTGTGGCCCATCCATTACCCTAGGTTTTTATTATCTTCTATATTTCACGGCTTAGTTGATTTGGAGCACTCCATTTCTTTACGACTTAAATTGATTTGTGACTAAGAAAGAGGATGATCGTAAGTGTAGAAATGGTAGGATATTGAAGTTTTGATATGACGGTAAGAGAGATAGATTTAGGGTTCAATGTATTCAAAATTCAAACTTCAAAATTAATTGAAGGAGATTGGAGAGGGGAGAAGAAAGACGAAAAATGCTTACCAAATCCAAGGTAAACAAATAGACCAAATGAGAAATGTAGATTAGAAAAGAATATAGGAGATGGTTTCTATAAAAGATAGATAAAAGTAACAGAATAATAGAACACTTGCCTAATTGATGAAATCTTGAAGAAAACTAGTGATCAAAGGATCGAGATGAAGATTAGAGGAGACGATGAGGGAGAAAGAGAGAGATCGAGCGAGATGGCTACATTAAAGACGTACTCCAAGCGAGTTCAGTCTTGGGCTCCTACCCATGGAACCATCAAGAAGAAGCCACAATGTTTTTAAATTAAATCCTGGTAGTATGTTTGATCTAAATCCAACTGTTCTAACTTGTTCTAACGCATGTACTTTTTAAGTTAGGTTTTTATGTGACCTTAATCATTTATGTATGTGCATATATATATATATATAGGAATGTCCCATACACGTCCTTTCTAATATACATATATAGGAATCAATTTTAACCAATAGATTAGTATTTTATCATTTGTCAAGATTTAGTAAATATCTAACCTAAATTTATTTTAATCTCGATCATTAAATTTTCTAAATCTAATGATAATTAAGAGTTCTTATGTTTGTATTTTAAATAATAGTTGGTAGACCATCCTTATATTTATATATATATATATATATATTGTTTTTGTTGCTGTGGCTAATCTAATCATCTAAGAGTGAAACTAGAAACTAGAAACAAGGGAAATACTGTGAATAATGACTAATGACTTCTCACTTCATGATTCGAAGCTGAAAATTGGTTGTTTTGATCCGATTTGAAGCTGAAAGGCGAAGCCAGGAAGAAAGTTAGTAAAGCCATCTTTCTGTGGTCTCTAGACTGACTAAACATCCAGCTGAGCTGACGGTACCACCAAGTCCAACAATCACTGTACAGTACCAACAATAAAAGACACTAAAAGGCAAAAACTGAAAGTACCTTAATACCCCTCTTTCATCCATCATCTATCACCGCCGATTACCTCTAAACCCCCGTACTTTGACTAAAATGTCTGCCCTTTGTGTCATCCCAATTCCCAAACAGTAAACACCCACATAGTCCGATACATGCCTTCCCTTCCTCTGCCTTTCTCTCTCTCTTCCTCACTCCCTACACTGTCCCCCCCCCCCCACGCTCAACCTAAAATTTACATGAAAATTTTCTGACGAGACACTCTTTAGCGACTAGTAGTAGAAAGAGATGGAACCTAACAATCCAAGAGCGGAAGCGGAACGATGGCTAGGAATTGCGGTGAAGCTATTAACGGCTCGCGATTTCCTTGGGAGTAAGACATTTGCGTATCGAGCCCGAGAAGCCGAGCAGGGTAATGTTATAGCAGACCAGATACTTGCAATCGTCGACACTTTACTCGCCGCCGAGAAGAGGATCAATAATCAGTACGACTGGTACTCGATTCTTCAGCTTGCGCACCTGATTCGTGACCCGGATTTGATTGTGAATCAGTACCGCCGGATGGTTATGCTTTTGAACCCCGACAGAAATAGACTGCCTCTTGCCGATCACGCGCTCCGGCTTGTGGTTGATGCATGGTCTGTTTTGTCTGACCCGACTAAGAAGTGGCTGTATGACAGCGAACTCAGCTTGTTCTTGCAACGATTGGATTCGCAGCAGCAGCAGCAGCAGCAACCGCCGCCGCCTCCTCCACAGCGGGTTGACCCAATTCGCGGTGGATCGGCCCAGTTGAACACTTTTCAGTTTTTTCAGCCTCTGGCACAGCAGCCTCTTCCACAGCCACAGCCGGAGCCTCAGCCTCCGCAGTCAGAGCCGCAGCCTCCTCCGTGGCAACAGCCACAAATACGAGTACAAGAATCGCATCAGCACCAGCCACGACAGCAGCAACAACCACAGTGGCAACAACGTCCGCCACCACCATCACCTCCTCCGCCCCAACAACAACACGAACATCGACCGCCGCAGCCGTTTCAGCTTCAACAGCAACGGCAGCTTCAGTCATTCCCGAGTTTACAGGCCCCGCAGCAACCTCCAAGACAGGAGGAACAACATCAACGCTATCAGCAGCAGCAGGAGCAACAGCCACGGCCCCAGACGACGGAATCAACCGAGGAGAGGAGGAGCCAGGAAAATGTGGCGTGGAGGAATGAAGGGTCTGGTGTTGACATTAATAGAAGTGCCGCTCCCAATGAGGAACCAGACACACCGAGGTTTTGGACTGCTTGTCCTTACTGCTATTACATTTACGAATACGCTCAAATTTATTTGAATTGCACACTGCGATGCCAGAATTGCAAGAGGGCTTTCCATGCCGCACCAGTCCCCAACCCTCCACCGATTGACAATGGCAGCGGTAGTGATGGGAAGGAACTATCATCGTTCTGTTGCTGGGGTTTTTTCCCATTAGGGTTTTCAATGGCAAAATGGAAGAAAAGCAATCACATAGATACCCCAGATGGGTCGAACTGGGTCCCTTTTTCTGCCATGTTTACGTGTCCTGTCAATGGGAATAGAGTCCCTGTGCCCAACGGTTATCCTGCTGCACCTGTGAGGAAGAAGGGAGCAAAGCCTGGGGTTAAGTGGCTTTTTAAAGACGATGATGATTTGCTTGATGATTTGTCTGAATCAAGTGGTAATTCGGATTCTTCGGGTGATTGGGGTAGAAGTTCATTCAAGAAGAAAAAGAAGAAGAAGAAAATGAAGAGTGCATCGACTACTGGGAAAAAGCGAGGTAGGCCTCCCAAGAATCCTCTTCGGGATAGTGAAAATGTAATGAATCAGAATTCAGTGCCAGAAACTCAGGTGGTTAATGGCGAAAACTTGCAGGGTGAATCTGGAATGCAGGAAGGTGTTATTCAAGCTAATAATGCGCCTAACGTTGATGCAAGCAAGAAAGCTGGAGGTAGTAACCCAAGGAAGCAGACTGGGAGAGGCGTAAAGAGCAGGAAAAAGTTGGATTTGAATGTAGAGTTCAGTAATGAGGTTGAAGAGCATGCTACTACATTGAGTGCAGGAAATGGCGCAGAAGAAGGGATTGAAGGAATTAGCTTTTTTGAAGGCTTGGATGAGTTTCTAAGCACTCTGCCTATATTAAACGGTGTTAACGATGATAAGGTTAAACCTTCTTAGTGAAGTCTGAAACTTTCCCCCCTATTTTGCGTTGTTGCTGCTGTTGTGGGTCGGTGGGAGGTATGTAGGTATTACTTAATGTGCCTACAACAGCAACCGAGGCTTGCTCCGTCTTAGTTTCTAATGTTTTGGTGTCTATGATGATGTAATTGGCAAGTATATTTTCTCAGCTATTTTTTGTTTGACTACTGTTAGGACTTTTCTGTAGATTATCTTGTTTGGAATAATTAATCTCTCCTCTGTAGATACGTGCTCTCTTATGTCGTGCTTTATTAATGCTTTTTGATGACGCGCTCATGATGATTCAGGGTGGACAAAGGAGTGCTTGTTATGCATAGCTGAATTCGGCAACCTATTCAGATGGAAAAAGAGAGTATTGATGGTCTGTTGAGTATTCGCAGTTGGATTTTGTTGTACATACTTAACGGTCAAAGATAAAACGAAGCACGCAGTTGGTTCTTGCTTTACTTGATTTCATGCTTGTTTTTATCATCAATCTCCTTGTTTTAATGGGGCAAGACAGCCTGTTCAATCAGTCCCTAAGACAGATAATTCGTCCTTGTTGCGCCTGAGGGGTTCTTCGATCAATGCAGTATATAGTCTAGTTTGCAAGGGAACTCTATGGGTCTATTTGCACAAGTACCATATCAGAAGAGGGGGACACGAGATCTAAATATTGCTTCATTTCCAAATTTGAAGTAGTCCTCTGCCTACTTGCCTTAGATTCTGTTGGATTAATGGCATCTCAGCATGGGGTGAGGCAAGTTAACTACTTCTCTCTTTTCGTCCGCTTCAGTACTCTGTTCTTTTCTGTTGGTCTGCAAGTTTGCTTAGATTTCAATGCACCTTTTAACATTTTTTAGTAGTTCCATAAAATTTGCAAAAACTCATTTGGTAGCAATTTTTGCTTTGGATGGCTTCCTTGTAGGATTCTTCACTAACAAAATTGATGAGTGCTCATCGTATTAGTAGTTCTTACCTGTACTTGCATGATTTTTATCTTCCAATAGCACCGTGCTATTACAGCCAGTTTTGTGATTGATGTTTGATCGTTATCTGATCATTCTTTAGAAGTTTATTTCTAGTTATTCACATTCTT
Source organism: Tamarix austromongolica (assembly GCA_039764185.1). Taxonomy (NCBI): domain Eukaryota; kingdom Viridiplantae; phylum Streptophyta; class Magnoliopsida; order Caryophyllales; family Tamaricaceae; genus Tamarix; species Tamarix austromongolica. Next base: position 15,691,771 of record CM077811.1, read on the forward strand.
CAACTATCATGATAGCATCTGCCTCTTTCTTTTTTTGATTTCTTTTCGCCTTGGTGGAACTACTTGTTGATTATCCCCTGTATTCACCTCACTGTTGCTCTACGATATCAACATGGATTACATCCCTCCCCCAGGCGGTGCCAGAACCGCCGACGGTTCATTGAAATCTCAGAATTGTCTAATGTCAAACATAGATCGTGATAAATTTTGCTTCCACTGCTAATCTTTGCCCAATTTTATCTACAAAGGGAATGTTGGTATACAGATAAAAGTATCAGACGTTAGCTAAGTTACATTTGTCAGCTTGTGTTCTCTCTTGTCAAGACAATTTTGCATACACAATTATACCGAGCATATGAAATTGTCCTTTGTATTCAAGTTTGATAAGTTTTCTTTCTCAAGCTCTTGGTGTGATGCTATTTTTTAGATACTTCCCTTGCTTTGGGCTTGTGTTGCAGTCGTTTAGTGTTTTGCTTATTTCATGTGTATAGAGGGTCACATGACTCACATTGTGCGGTATGTGGTCGGGAATTATGGAGCATGAAACAAGAGTTTCTTCGTCAAAGAGGAGGTACAATTAACCTGATTAACCCTGATCAGTATTGGCATCTGGATGTCAATCATCAAGCTATGTGCAAAATGTGTATATCCTCCTAATATGACGGTGCAATAGATTAATCTCTCATGCTCTTATTTCTATCAAATGTGTACTTTATTTCGATCACAAAATGACATATATAAAAAAGTCTCTGCTGGCGTCTCTTTATGGTGCATATTTGCTCCAACCGTGGGATGAAATGGAAAAATCTTCTATATTTGTTTTCTACATCCTTCTTTCATGGAAGCGAGATGGGTAGCTCCTTTCGTCTGCTGTATGTATGCATTAGCAGATAGTATTGAGTATTTGACGTGGATAAATCTCTTTGCAGTCCCACATTCCCCCATAGAATATTATAGATGATAGCGATCCAGTGTTTTTTTTTAATGTTTTGATTAGTGAATAGAATATAATAGATGATAAAAACTTCTGTACAACCAATAGAAAAACAACTCTTCAAGAAACTGTACATCAAGGGGCCTATTCGAACAAACTAAAAATTGGCATTGAGAAGCTTGACTAGCCTCTCATACCACTTGCGCTAGTTTCTCACATCAATACAACTTGCTGACTCCTTAATGGTCTGCCAGTGTTTCAGGTTGGCCTGCTTTCTTTTGGCGTTTGTATTATTTCCAGACTTTGATAGGCATCATGATCCTCTTCCCTGGTTTTGTCCTCTCCATGGTTATATGATGGTTACCAGTGATGCACGGAAACGGAAACGGAAACGGAGACGGGGACGGGGACGGGGACGGGGACGAGGAAACGGGGACGGGACGAAACGGGAAAACGTCATTTCTTAAAAATTTAGGAAACGGGGACGGCATGAAACGTTAAAAAAATTATGTATATATTTTTAAAAAATAAGTTAAATTTATTAAAATTTAGAGAGAAAAATAAAATTAATTTTTATATTAGTTAATTTTAATTATTAATAATATTTTTTAATAAAAAATTAATTAAATAATATATTTTTAATAAAAATTTTAATTAAATAATTTTGGTATAAAATTTAATTCGGAAAAGTTTTCGAGAAATTTCCGGACAGAAAATGTTTTTGGAACAGGAAACGGCATCCGTGCATCACAGATGGTAACGGCCAGCGTACCCCATCTCTTAGTAAACTCACTATAAACGCCCAAAATGAAGGTGGTCTGATTGGTGGAAGTTCCTCATGTTTTGTTGATCTTTCTTTTCAATTTAAATTGTGAAGCAGGTCCGGTGTAGTTCTCGTGTCTGGAAAATTTGCATTTTCTGCAAATGATTGATCAAACTTCTGTGAAGTCAATTCTTTTTAAATTGTTTTCCCCCTCTTATGCTACTAGCACGGTTGCATGGAAATGCCGGCGACCTTCCTCTATTGGGGAACAGAAACTTCGCACCAGACGCCGATACGCATTTGCGGCGACTTCTGGTAAAAAAGGTCAGAATAATGTTATTTCCATCAGGATATCAGCATACAGAGGACATGGGCGCCGGCCATTCCTATCGATGTTGTTATCGACGCTTGCCACAGTTGCTGGTAATTGACTTCTGCCTAGCTGTTGCTGAAGTTGGAGTGATTTCCGACTGCTTCTGCCGTTTTATTTTTCAGGTGAAAACAGGAAGGGACGGAGGAGGGGGGAGGGAGGTCGCGTAAACGGGAATAAATGCGGAACCATAATTTTTTTTTAAAAAAATAGAAAATAAAAATGGAAGGAAATAAAAAAATAATATATATATATATAGTTAATAAATATATTTTTACCACTGAGGTTTTTTTAAATGTACTGATGTATATTAATTTAGGGGGAAGTTTTTGTAGCCATTGGTATATTAATTTTCTTCTTCTAAATTTAGACGGAAAAGTTTTCGACCAACTATTAATATTTTAATTGTGTTGTCAATTTTTAAAAAATTTTGGGATCGACGTTTCCAAACCACCGTTTCCTTAGTTCCCTGGCCGCCGTACCTGGCAAAGAAAGACCAGTGGCGATAAATTATATTTTTATGACAGCGGGCCTGCGTTGGACAAACTGATAAGATCCTATGGATTAAGTAATGAAATAATATAATTTAATTCTAATATAATAATTATTTAAAATAGTGATAATTTCTTAATTTTGGGATTTGGAAATATACGTGCCTAAATTAATATATATGTAAACGTGTTAATAAAATAGTGAAATTAATACGCACGTGTGTATATACTTATTTCCGGTTTCGTCACGTCCCCATCAGTATCACTGTCCCCATACAACATTGGCCACTGGTTTACTGACACTATGTATGCACAAATCAACCACGAGGATCGTGAAAAGCAAGGATAAGTGTGCATGCACACGAAAGTTTCAAGACCAGTGACCTTTTGATCAAAGTGCATAAATAAAGATGTTTTTTAATAAAATAAAATAAAAGTGAGTTGGATTGAAGTGACCAAATGGTCCGGTCAAGAAAGAGATGGACATGTGAAGATTTATAGTGGTCCGTCCGGTCAAGAAAGAGATAAATTGGTCTTTAATCTTTATATATATATATATATATATATATATATATATATATATATATTTTAGAAAAAAAAATTTGTATTCCATTTAGATAAAATTAATAGAATAAAAATTAAAGTGATCCTAAAATACTTAGTTTTAAGTACAAAATATTATGTATATATAATTATACTAATATATACACCTAATTATACATAAATGTACAGGTAATATTTTCTATATGTATATGCATATTGGGATACAAAAAAATGGACTAAATACTAAATAGATTGACTAACTTTAATTACTTTAATCCAAATGGACCACCAACTATTTTTTCCTATATAGTCTTTAATCTTTTATACAACTCATCATCAAGAATATATATGATCCTTTATAGTTTCTGCTACCTGTAACACTTACGCATATAAATACTATTTTAGCGCATGCTTATATCCATGGAACATGAAGATTGATTCTTCAATCAATCATTTTCCTTTCCTGGTATGCATTTGTTGCGTTTAGCAGGTAATTGCCTTCTGAACAGAGATAGGCTTAAGAAAAGAATGGGCGGGGAGAGAACCTAGAGAGGAGATGAGAAACAATTTATTGAAATGTTTGTTGCTTCATCGATCTTCGATCATTACATTTTATAGAGATTCATTAAAAATGAGGACAATGACAAGTGTACCTTATGACAACTAAGGAAGGCAATGGGATGGGTCGGAGACAGGGATCTATCCCCATTCTCAAATTTGATAAGTTAAATCATCCTTAAATTCTTTCTAACTTTTTTTTATCTGAGAATCTTTGACTAGATCCTTCTAGGGATCCAATCCTCATACCTGACTTAATCGCCTAACTATTCTCCATTTCTAATCATTTTTTGACCTTAAAATCCTACATAATACCCGAAACCCAACCCCATCCCTGATGGCTAATCTTTTTTTACAATACATTTTAATTTATATTCTATAATATATATATATATATATATATATATATATATATATATATATATATATATATATATATATAATATAATATAATATAAAAAACTCAATGCGGTTCGGGGATGGGAAGCCCAAACCCGTCCCCAAAAAATCTTCAATAAGAATTTTCGAACCCGAATTTGATCCTTGAAATCTCTTTCCAAATTTAAATAGAAAATCTCCAATGGGGTCCCGAACCCACGGAAAAAATTGCCCTCCCTAATGAAAAATAGCATGTGTTAGAATATTCTTAACGTTAAAATAAAGAACAAAGAATGTGTAGAGCTCGTAGGTCAATCAACCTTATTTTAATGATAGCACACATATTTTGTTGTTTAACTTATTTACTTCATGCGTTAACTTTAATTTCACATTTGGAATACATGAATCATGAATAGATAAACAAGTGTACTCAAGAAACTTAAATGTAAGCTTTAAGGATTATGTTATAGTTATAACATTTCAAATTTTACTACTAAAAAATCTCATTATTATGAAAAATATTTATTAAAAGCTTAAGTTAAAATTGGTGTCAGAACGTTTTGATAACAATTCCATTGAAGACCAATGTCAAAACTCTTTTGAAGCATTTCTCTCCTCTTCACCCTTATTTTGTTTGTCATTCTAATTACACTCTCCAAGACTTTCTTATTTTATTTTATTCTCTCCGACTCCTACTCTCACTACACTACACTTGGTGAATATTCTCATAGTCAACATCTTCTTCTTTTCTATTGACACATGAATGCTTCTACTTCTCAGTCTTACTATCTTACTTTTATATTGACCTTTTTGTATGTGTTGAAGGTGCTTGTTTATTCGAATATGAGCTTAGATCTGAAAGGGATGTCCAGATTTAAAGGTTTCAGGGTTCGAAAATCAATGTTCCTGGCAACACGTTTTTCTTAGTTCCATATTTGAGTTTTGTTTTCTCTTATCCAACACTGACACTCTGATTTGATTGAATTGAATGGGGTGGTTCTACTATTAGAATACTCTGGTGTTCTACATCCTACTGACTTGAAGTGGCCCTTGTCATTTTTGGTTTGTGATTCTCTCAAGTATAAATTTATTTTATGGCATGCCTCTCAATTATCTCTACTATCTATTTCTATTCTCAATCTAATATCATTTGATTAGGGACCTCGAATTCTTGGTTATTTTTCTCTTAGATCTAAAAGTACTGAAAATTCTTGATTTGGGTTGATTGTTGGTGGTGCAATAAAACATCAACTAAGAAATATGTGTGTTCTTGATTATTGTTTGTCTTTAATTTGTGTGCTGATGTTAAGATCTAAAATTTTTTATGTTCTTGTTCGGATTTGAAATTTTTTTTAGCTTAGTTTTGGTTTTGATCTGGAAGTTTTTGTTGGCTTTGTTTTGGTTCAAATATAAAGTTTTGTGTGTTAAATGAACAAACTAGTTCCACTGAGTTGTGGGTTGGATTTGAACTATCATGAAGCGTATGGTTATAGTTCTATTGATAACTATGAGAGTTCATGTCCCCTGTGCTTCTTTTTGACTTGCTAAATGAGCAAAATGAGAAAATGTAGAGTAAAATCTGGTAGCCATTTTTTATAATGGTTTCGGTAAAAACTATTATTAAAAGTAGGTTTTGATAACTGTTCTCTCTAATTAAGAACTGCTATTAAAACTCCTCCCTCACTTTATTTTCATGTGTTTTGAGGATATTTTGATAACGGTTCTAGAATTATAATTAAAAATGTAATAATGGATCATTTAATAATGCTTTAAAATGATTATCAAAGCCTTAAAATAATTGTTATTCAAACCATTTTTTATGGCATTGACTGGTTTGTCAAACTGATTGACTAGTTTACATTTAAAAAAAATGTGTTTTAGCCTCAACTTCAACACGTCGACTTGTTCACCAAACCCATCAACTAGTTTTCAAAGAGGCATTATTCACCCAAAAATAATATCTATGGAATTTATAGTGAATTTTGCATGTCAACTAAGATGTAGACAACCTTAAGAAAGGGTTGATTTAAATGACCTTTTGTATAAACACTTATAAACATTTTTTGGTGCATGATATCATTTTAGGACCTTTAAAAATGATTTTTATACAGAATTAGAAACATTAAATCATTTAAAATTCTAAGTGTTCAATATGTAAATCATATGTGCATACAATTTAAGACTATAACATATTCCTTGAAGCTTGAGTCTAGGTTTCTTAAGAATTCTTGTTTATCCCTTCTTGATTTGTGTACTCTAAATATGAAATTGAAGATAACACATGAAGTAAATAAGTTAGACAACAAAAATTATTTGTTATCATCAAAATAAGGTTGATTGACCTACGGTGTCAACAATTTCTTCATTTTTTATGATGACAAATAAAAAGATGCAATGTCAAGAGAGATAATGAATATAGATGTGAATATGAAAATCAATACATATTATTGAATCATCAGAATCATATAAGAACCATTTTTCAGAAAAACAACATAAGTTTCATATGAATGGTATTCCGATGATTAAACTATCACATAGCCTAATGGTAACATAAAAACAATGAAGGAGGTGATCCAACACTTTGACTAACAAAAATTGTCCATATTTCTACAAGTGACTAATTTATTTATCATTTAGTGGTATATAAGATAGTAGGTTAATCTAAGACACAATCTGAGATCCTTTATGGTATGTTGCTAGTAAACTTGGGCCTTGGGCCAAATTGGTCTAGTGTATCAATGCATCCCCCATAGAAATCAACTTTTTCCTCAAGGTTGAAAGTAGAGGAAAACTATGTTGGAATTATGTTATTTCTTCTCGGGCAGCTTCTCTAGGTGTAGAGCATTCCCATTAAATGAGAACTTCTATGAGCCATGTATGATTTTCTTTGCATCAATTCCTAGCTAGATGTTTGGTTAGATGGAAAATGAGTCAATCCTTCATATTAAGGGGTGATAAGGGACTGCTGGACACTTGAGTATGATTTAAGCATAGCTTTAGTAAAGAGATATGGAATGCAAGTTGGATCTTAATTGTTGGGGGTAGCTAGAGGTGGTATGTAATAGCACCGACCCTTTTAATGATTTGATAAGGTCCAAAAAACCTCTAGGTCAGCTAATCAAATGACTGTAGAGCTGTAGTGGTATGAAAATAGGGTTGCAGCTAATTAAACCTCTATCACCCCTATGCTTGTCAACTTGATTTTTCATTTAAACATAAACACGCAAGAGGTGCGCTTTCAAATTGCTAAGTAGGCCTTCACAATCCTTTAGGCCAAGTTCTAGTAATTCCACTTTGGTAGAGACCTCTTTAAAATGGATTAGCAAGGGTGAGGGCCAACCATATTCCTCTTGAAAAGGTGACATTCTGATAGAATTTTGGTAGCAAGTGTTATATTACAACTTTGCCCATAGTAGCAATTGTGCCCATTGTTGTGTCCAATCACTAGGAAATCATCAAACATAAGTTTCAAGGTAGTGGTTGACCACCTTAATGTGTCCATCTATCTAAAAATGATAGACACTAATATAGTGGATTTGGGTTCCCTATAGTCTAAACATCTTTGACAAAAAATGACTATAAAATATAGGGTTTTAATTAGAAACTATGATGTGGGGAAACCCATGTAGCCTAGCAATATGTCTCACAAAATAGTTGGCCAATTTCATAATAGTAATATTAAAGAGAAACATGTAAAATGAACATATTTTGATAAGCAATCCACAAAAAAAAACATATAATTTCCATATTGAAAGATTTTGGCATTCTAATAATAAAATCCATTGAAATATCATCCCAAATTTGTGAGGGTTTGGGGAGAGGCTAAAGTGATCCTTTGGGAGATTATATTTCTAGCTTGGATTATAATCAAACAGAACAACATTTCACATATTGTTCTGCATCATGTTTTATCCAAAGAAACATAATTCAATCCTTTTGATAGTTTTCTCCACTCTTGAATGGCGACATATTAATGAAATGTGGGTAAGGCATGGTATTTTTTTGGCATAGGTCATCCTCAACAACGACTCTAATTCTTCCCTTGAAAAATACTGACCCATTTTTCTAAGAGTACCTTAGAGCCACAATCCCTTCCCTAATTGAAACCATTATTTGTTGGATTGTGAGGTTCTAGGATGATTATTTCTAAGTTTGTCAATCAGATAAATTGTAAGGTAGGAAAAGGAATGCAATTTCTCTATCACTTCATGAGACCAATATGATAGGGAGTTGGTGACAATATTTGTCATTCTAGTCTTATAAATGATAATAAATTCAAATCTTAGTAGTTTAATAATCCATATATGCAATTAAAGGGTTGAAATTATCTTACTTTTCAATTGGTAAAGACTTTGATGATCCTTAACAATTGAAAATGGATGATCTAGTAGATCCTGCCTCCATTTGCGCACGACACTTGTAATGGTGAAATCTCCCTATTATAGATGGAAGAATCTTGCATCTAAGGATTTATGTATTTTTTTTGGTAGGCTATGGGTTTTTTTTTGTTGATAAAGCATTAATCCTACAACCACCATAGGTGTGCCTATATGAATGTAGAAAGATAATAAAAATTCTGGTAGTGCCAGCATGGGAACAAAGGTCATGGCTCTCTTGAGTGAGTCAAAGGCCCTTTAGGCTGATTCACCCTAAATGAATTCCTCCTTTTTTAATAAATCAGTTAATGGGCTAGATAAAGTTGTGTGCCACCTAATGAACACCCTATAATACCAAGTGAGCCCGATAAGGTCTCGAACAATGACTATAGAAGTTGGTATTATCCATTCAAGCATAGAGCAAATTTTGGCAAGGTCAACTAGTACTCCCTAACTCAAAAACAATATGGTCCATATATTTCACCTATTCTTACCCAAACATACATTTATATTTTAGCATAAATTTTGTTATTTGATAGAAGCTACAAAATAGTGGTTAAGTGTTGAACATATGCCTCTTGGGAGGGCCTGTAGATAAGGATATCATAAAAAAGAAATGAATAAATTTTTGGAGATAGTGTCTAAAAAGATGGTTCATTATAGATTGAATAGTGGATGGGGAATTTGAAAGCCTAAAAATTACAAGAAATTTATAATCGCTTTCATGGGTTCCAAATGTCATTTTTGGGATATCCAAGGGATAAATCCTAATTTGAAAATAATCACTTTAGATATCTAGTTTAGAGAAGATTAAGGCACCATTTAATTCATCTAGTAACTCATCTATAGTGGAAATAAGGAAATGGTCTTTAATGGTTATAACATTCAAAGCTTGGTAATATACACAAAATTTCCATGCCCCATTTTTTTTAACCAACAACATAGATGAGGAAAAGAATAACTATAAGTTTGGATTATGTGTTATTTTTTAGTATTTCAGCTATTCGTCTCTTAATATTCTCCTTGTGGAAATAGGGGTATCCAAAGGGTTTAAATTTAATGGATTGAGTCGCTTTTGCAAGTTGATGCGGTGGTATTGGCTACGATGAGGGGGTAAGTTAATTGAGGTATCAAACATGGCTTGAAATTAGGTGAATATGTGATGGAGGTTGGGAATGTCATTTGTGGTCTTAAGATGGTTGGATCATGGGTTGGTTTGGAAATGAATTTGGTATAGGGTTGCATGAGATGAGAAGTGGCAAAGTCATGTGATTTGTCTAAGGGTTATGGAGTATGGATGAAGAGGTGGGGGTTGGCCTTTTAGCACAATGGCATGTGTAACACCCCCAAAATTCACTACTGAAAAATTTCGTTAATTAAAGGAAATTAGCGGAAGCAAATTAATAAAATGTGAACTTTGGGAGTATTACCGCCACACTTAGTACTAGACCGGTTCACTCGTACCGTTCTAGTACTAAGAGCTAAGGCTAAGAAAAATGAAATACAATTGAAAGAAGTTCAACGTACATAAAACAGAGTAGCGCATCAAATCATTTACAAGAATAAAATCCACCAATGGTGGTTACAGTAACAACATAACATTAAAACCAGAAATTTAAAGAGAAAGAGAAAACCCTAACAATACTGGATAACTCCTTACTCTCTTTCCCGTAGCCCACTTGAGTAGCACCTGAAAAGACCTGCAAGGGCACTGCCCATTGAATAGGCAGGGGCCCCATAAAGGGAATCCCTTCAGTATTTTTCCATAATCTTCCGGTCAGGTACGTTCTGCCCTGAGTGTATACTTTTCGGTCCACCGGCTATAACAATGGTTATAGTACTAGAACGGTCTGGCCCGACTCACATGGTGTTCCACTATAAGTGATTAGTATTTTTCCATAATCTTATTCACATACATAACTGATTTTATTGAGCTTGGGACCCCCACTATTATTGCCGGTGGACCGGAATACACATAAACTCATCATCCAGGACACAACGCTCCTGGCCACTATTATAACCGGTGGACCGGGATATATAATGAATCATCATCCAGGGCACAACGCTCCTGGCCACTATTATAACCGATGGACCGGGATATATAAAGAATCATCACTCAGGGCACAACGCTCCTGGCCACTATTATAACCGGTGGACCGGTACTCAATATCATAATCATTTGGGCCCGACTCATTAATATTCCACTTTCAATAATAGTATTTTTCCTTTCTTTAATCAGCACATCAATCATATTTATTTGCCTCAAACATGAGATCAATAACCTGGGACACAAAGGTACATCGGTCGTACCGGTGCATATCAGCTACTCAGTACCCTTCAACCACGAACCCAAGGACACAAAGGTACCCTGGTCGTACTGGTGCATAAAGCTAACTCAGTACCCTACCGACAAGGACACCTAATCCATAAGTATGCATACCCCCTAACTAGGTCCGTAGAGCTAGAAAGAGTAAGATATAGGGCCTGGCTGGGGCACAAAGGCACACCAGCAAATACCAGAATAATCGTGGACTAAACCATGCCCTTAGGGTAGCGACCCCTAAGGAGTCACCATTTCCGATCTCGAGGTCTTTCACTTTAAGTAATAGTATCTTAATTAAGGTGATCACGAAAAGCACGATAATCCGATACTTATTCACTTTCAATCGTTTTGATATCATTAATCGTTTCTTATTTAGATGATTATCCAGGATATCATAGAGAAACCATTAAGGCCATACTAATTATCAAATACTCTTACTTGGCTAATCAGCATTATTTGAATCATATTATAATGTTCCACAATCTCAAAGATATGTTAGGTACAAATTACTCATTTACCCTTTACCTATATAATTGTTAAGTATCCATTCCTTCCTCGCCAAATTACCATAGTACCCTTTTGGTTACATAATTACCAAATTACCCCTTATACGGTTTAGGTTACCAAATTATCCCCTACACTTTTTAAATCACCATTCACTCCTCATAATTGCTACACTTATCATATTTCCCTTTGGTTGGTTAGATTACCAAATCGCCCTTCTCCTTTGTTATAATTACTAAATCGCCCTTGAGTTGGATAAATTACTAAATTATCCTCCTTCATTATCATGATTACTATTTTGCCCCTTTAGTTGGTTAAGTAATTATCACTTTACCCTTTAATCGGCTAAATTACCAAATTGCCCCTTTAGTTGGATAAATTACCAAATTGCCCTTCTCATTTATCATAATTACCATTTTACCCCTCTCAATTATTGTAATTGCCATTTACCCTTTTTAATTATCATAAATCCCAAATTACCCTTCTTCATAATTACAAATATTAATTTACCCTTCTTCATAATCATAATTATTAATTTACCCTTCTCCATATTAATAATCACTATATTACCCTTCTACCCCTTACTTTCAAATTACCATAATATCCTTTTATTTATGAAAATTACCACCATACCCCTTTTACTTTACAAATTACTATTTTACCCTTTTACATCCAAAATTACTATTTTTATTCTTCCTTACAAAATTACCATTTTGCCATTTTACTTGAAAAATTACCATAATGCCCTCCTTCATCCAAAATTACTATTTTACCCCTACTTCCAAAATTACCATTCTTACCACTTACTTATAAAATTACTATATTGCCCCTTGACTCCAAAATTACCGCTTTACCCTTTTCTCCAAAATTTACCATGATACCCCTTTGCTTTTAAAATTATCAATTTGCCATTTAATCATAAAATTAACCTTTTATTCTTTTACCTCAAAAATTACCATAATACCCTTCTTTCTCACATCTTACAATTTTATCCACTTACTTATAAAATTATCATTCCACCCCTTTCTTTTGAAATTACCAAAATACCCTTTTTGCTTACAAAATTACCAAAATACCCTTTTCACTTATAAAATTTCCACTCAACCCCTTTATTCACCATTTCTATGAATTTACTAACACTACATAAAATAATGATATTAGTACTTCCTTCTTATCATCCAAGTCCACCAACATGTCATTATTCAACATAACACTCATTAGCAACTACATACATTAGGTCACATACTTCATAAGCATAATTACTAAAATACCCGTAGATAATAATATTACTCATGCATTAGAAACATAATACATCATAAACAAGCATTTAATATTTCCATCACTAATCAAACTTCTTCCTTAATTATCATTCCTACACTTGGCACAAAGGTTATCATACTTTTCCTTTTCACCCAACAATATAAGAAACCACATATATATCATGCTAAGCACACAAAACATGCATAAAATCATACTAAACCCCTAATGTGCTAGCATACGTTTTTCCATGTATTTAAGGGAGGATTAACGGTTACCTTAATCCCGCAAAATATCAAATCTTACCAAGCATAATTAGCAACTCAACACCTAAAAATAACATCCATCATTATTATGTTAGAAATAAGAAATTAAAAAGGATAAAACTTTATAAAAATTTATTTAACAATAAAACACTTTAATTAATTATTAATATACCTCAAAAAATTTCCAAATTAAATCCAAAATAATGGGGAGCTCACCCTACATGAGCAGCGTGAGTCTCATGCAGAAATGAGAGGTGAAAGGGTTCGAAGGGGGGTGAAGGAAGCAAAATTTATTATCTTCGGGTTAGGGTATTTAGGCTAGAAAAAAAGGTGGTTAGGGGAGGTTCTAAGGCAAGGGAATGGTGCAGAAGTGAAGAGGGGGTGTAGGTGGAGGCTAAGGGTGGTTTCACGGTGGAATAGGGCGGCGGAGACGGCGGCGGCAAGGCGGCGAAGTTGGCTGCCGAGAAGGGTCAAGGTGGAGGGGCTGAGAAGGAAGGAAAAGGAGAGGGCAAAATGGAGGGGTTCAAGGGTTGTTTTCGGCCAACTGATGCATGGCGGTTGTAGAGGGGGTTGTAGGGTGTCGAAAGGTGGGTTGGGTGGCGGCATAGGTGGCCAGACGGCGGCGGAAATGGCGGTTGCAGGTGGCTCGGTGGTAAGGGGAAAATGGGGAGAAAAAGGAAGAGGAGGAGAAGGGAGGAAGTGCAGGGCTCGAAGGGGCTTGGGGGGTCTTGTGGTGGTGCAGGGTGGTAGTAGGTGGTGGTAGATGGCGGCGCAGGGGTTGGGCTTGGTGGTTCAAGCGGCAGCGGGCGACAGTGATAAGAAAAACGAGGAAAATGGAGGGAGAAGGAAGGAGATAAGGAGGAAGCTCGGGAAGGGGATGATGGTTCGAAATAATGGGGAAATGAAGGGCTGGGGAGATGAAGAAAAAGAAGAGGGAGAAGAGAGGGGGGCAGGTTGCTGGCCGGCGAGAGGCGCAGGTGGCAGGGCTAGCCGGGTGGCAGGGAGAAGGAAGGGGAGAAGGGGGAAAGAAGCAGGGCACGTAGGATGGGGTGCAGGGGTTGGTTGGGTTCGAATGAGGAAAGAAAATGACGGGGAAGAGAGAGGGGGAGAGGGAGCAGGTGGTGGAAGCTGCAGGGCGGTGGTTGCAGGCGTGCTCAACCATGGCAGAGGGCATTAGTCGGGCGTGGGGGAAGAAAAGAGGAGAAGAAGGGACTGGGCGGCTGGACCAGCGCAGGAAAGAAAAATAAGGTAAGCCGACTGGTCCAGGGGGAAAGAAAGGAGGGACGAGCCGGTGTGCGGGGTGTGCTGTACGTGGAAGAGGAGGGAGGAGAAACGGGCCTGTGGCCCAGCGCGCAAGGAGGGGAGGGAAGCAGGCCGGTTCGGGCGGCCTAAGGAGGAGAAAATGGAAAAGAGAAGAAAGAAGAAAAAAGGAGAAAAAAGGAGAAGGAAAAGAAAAAGGAAAATGAGAAAATAGGGGAAATAAATTAAATTAATTTATAAAATCATAAAATGTAATATTCTTGATAAATTATTTAATTAAATAATTTAATTCATTATAATCTAATATATTAGTTTAAAAAGGTTAAGGTTAGTAAAATTTTAGTTTGGAAATTATTTAAATAAAATAATATGATAAATAGAAAAATATTTATTTTTAATTTATTAAATACTCTTATCCAAATTTACATACTCTAAGATCCATAAAATAATTAAAATAAATAGTTTTACAAGTTAATTTTATTTCGAATAAAGTTATTTATTAAAATATAGGTTTTTGAAATTTTTGGGGGATTACAGTATGACCCTCATATATAAAACTCATGGTTAATTGTTTTTTTATGGCTTGTGAGTGTAGGTCCAAGTTCTTACAGCCATCGGACCCTTAAGATTAAATTTGACCCAACGATTTGGAGGATATGCAAGTCCATTAGGAATGGCAAGCCTTCATTATTGACTTGCACATTATTGAAGACACCCTTCATTCTCAATTTTTCCCTATTGTCGATGGTAACAGTGAGAACCAAATTCATGTTTGTCAAAATTATCAAGTAGTAGATGACGCATGGATGGACATAGTTTTGGGTGTTGACAAGAATAACCATTGGTTATTCTTCAATTGTCTTCATAAGTTAAAGGGTTTGAGAGTGATGGTGTAACACCCCCAAATTTCACTCCTGAAAATTTTTTTTTTGAAAGAATAAAGCGGAAGCTAGGATAGAATTTGGGAAATGTTACCGCCACATCTAACATAAGATAAATTTCAATCATCTATCTCATGTTAGATGCAAGGCTAAAACCTGTCAAACAATTACATCTGAATTTTAAAAACTTATCAGAGTATGAGAAAATTAAAAGACAATTACAACACCATTAAATTTTATATACAATACTTGAAACTTCCAAAAATAAATACAGTTAGACCAGACAAAATCCGATAGATTAAATTTCGGATTGCCTACTCTCTCAAGTCAAGTCTTCCACCCCAAAACAGTATCCGATCTTAAACCTGCACAAGAGGTCTGCTCCCCACCATCAGTGGATCATCACAGGACCCATTCAACCAAGGTAGTATTAGTACGGGTCCAATACTGAGTAAATCCCACTACCCTATCTTATGGGAGAGACGTAAACTATAACATCAAGTGCATATTAAATTATGATACAATACGTTGATACAATATTACGCATACTCAAACCCACATCACAAGTCCTACCATACACATATAATAACATGCGAAACATATGTAATATCTTAAACCGATAAGAGATTTAAATAAACCAACCAGGCATTTATGGATAATGTTAAACCAACCAACCAGACATTTTTGGACAACGCCAAACCAAACCAAGCCGAATCGGGCATTTATCAAACGGGCATTTATGGGCAATGCCGAACCAAACCAATTGGGCATTTAGCCTCGTGGACATTACTTAGGGACATGTCCAGCCCCAGACATTACTTAGGGACATGTCCAGCCCCGAGCATTACTTAGGGACATGCTCAGCCCCGATCGAGTAGACTCATTCTTTAGATCTCTGGTAAATATAGTCGATTCACATCATAGTATTTATCAATTCATGTGAGTGCGGGAACCCCACTATTATAGCCGGTGGAACGGTCATGTAGGGCACAACGCGCCTGGCCACTATTATAGTCGGTGGACCGGTCATGAGGGTAACATACCCTGCCACTATTATTCGCCGGTGGACCGATTTGGCCCCGACTCACATGATGTTTCACTGTAATTACTTCGTATCTTTCCAATGTCTTATCGTTATTACATTTGGTTTGTTGAGCACGGAATCCCCCACTATTATAGCCGGTGGACCGGTCATGAGGGTAACATACCCTGCCACTATTATTGCCGGTGGACCGGTCATGTAGGGCACCCCGGCCCTAGCCACTATTATTCGCCGGTGGACCGGTCTGGGTCCGGCTCAACATCTTTCTCTTTAAGTGATTAGTGTCTTAACATATCTTATTTAAAAGAATTTTTACCCTTGACATGCATGGCTAACTATATCCACACTTATCCTCCCAAGAGGGCCCGTCCCATATCTTGGGACTCTTGCGCCCCTTATCACATCTCGATATCCATTCCCCTTTACACTTACACATAATGAAAGCCAACTCTTAAGGGTGTGGGTTGAAGCCCAACACCTTGTGACATCAAACTCCACCTGCTATTAGCCTCTAAGGTTTCCCTTGAAACCCTAATTAAACCTATGTGACCCAACTTCCTTTTACTTCACTACCATTAATTCATTTATCGTCAAACACCTCGTCTCTTTTAAGTTCAATCCCAAATCAATCACTACTTTCTCCCAAAACCCTAATCGGGTCCCTTATACCCCTTACACCAACCTACGTATTATTTTCATCCCAAGTTTCTAAACACTCCACAACTTTCCCTTTAGCTTATTTATACCTTAATACAACTTTTCTCACGTAACGATCATCCCCATGCAAGTTTTATCCAACTCATGCAAACTCTCGAAGTTCCCATGCAAACCCTAGAATCCCCATGCATAGTTCTCATCTATTATTCATTTTGGTCAACCTCATACCCCCCCTTTTGTAACTCACTTCCCATTTATTTCTTTTTGTCCTTTCATCTCCAATTCATAATGAAAATCACCCTAACATGCATGTCCTAGAGGGTTAAATCATGCCACAACACATCATAATCACCACATATGGATATCACATTCATGTCATGAGAAAACACATACCACGTACTTTAACTCCAAGCTGCGCTACGCATAAAACACGTTAAGATCAAACATGTGATACACAACAGGACATGGTATATATGTACGAAGCATCCAAGGCAAGTAGATCACATATCACACAAGCAGCCTTAGCCACATCCTTACTAAACAACCATAAGTAGAGGTACGTAGAGACTTACCTGGATCCGAAGCTAGCTAAGCGAGATAAGAGGGAGAGAGATCACTAGTTCGAGGATCCACAATAAAGCTTTCCTAGATTACATCGAAAACTAAGTTAGAAACTATCCTATCGATCAATAATTTCAACTATTATAATTTAATCGATACAAGAGACACAAACTATTTTTCTTGGAAAACGTGTTCAAAACTTAGGACTTAAAAGCATAGCTCTATTAAGATTTAAGATTAAATATCAATCAAAACGAATTAATACAATTACACTTATGACATTTCAAACTAGTTTGGAAAGCCCAAGGAAGATAATCGATCATAAGATAATTTATCAAAGACAACTTATTCGTTAAGTTTTACAACTAAATAGGTAAACCAACCATTTGCATAGAACCAAATCCAAGCCCATTAGTTTAAAACATGACTTAAAACCCGAATATAGAAATCGATTAGATAAAAGACGCATAGCAAAATCGATTTTATAAAACAATCCCCGAAGATTAGGGTTTTTAATCCCTAAACTACGAATCGACCAAATCACTTCGATTACCTCCAATTGATAGTTTTAAAACACAATTAAACTAATTTTAGATAAATCCAGATAATCAATTTCAACAAAACAATCTTCGATTAACCAAATCCAAACAATCCATTTTCAAAATTAGGGTTTTAAAGCCCACGACACAAACTCTGGTAATTCAAATCAATTAATTCAAATTAAAGGTACTAGAATACAATTAGGATCATTTCAACTACTTTTATACATTTAATTTTAGCGAAACAACTATATAAATAACCAATTTCATAATCTTACTTAAAATCTAGGGTTTTAAGCCCGAAAATACGATTCGGTAAAATTCTATAAATTTAATCAAATTGAATGTTTAGAAATGTAATTAAACACATTTTATAACATATCAAATAATCAATTGCTCAAAACCAATAAAAGAAATACGCAATTTAGCACAATTAGGGTTTTTGAGCCCGGAACGCAAATCCGATCAATTCTTGCCAAAACATATCAATTGACAGTTCGAAAATGTAATTAAACATATTCTAATGTAATTTATATAGTCAATTGAATAAAATAACCCGATTACCCAAATCAATTTAAACCCGCGGGAGTTTTGACCTAAAAATCCAATTCCGATCAATTACGCACAATTTTCTCAAATCAACACTTCCAATATAAAATTAAATACATTTTAAACGATATTATAAAATCAATTGAGCGGAACGGCTCAATTATACGACCCAATTTCATTACACCCAAAAATTGACCTAGGAATCAAATTCCGATAAAACCTGCATAAATTTCTCAAATTGACTATTCCAAAATGAAATTGGATACATTTTAAAACATATTGTATAATCAATTTGTCCTAAATCACAAAAACGGACGGATCCGAAAAATTCGGGCATAACCCGGCCAAAAATCTAATTTTTCCAAAATCTCAACATAACCATACAATTAACCTATCTAAATCATTCTTACAACACACATATACATAATCAAACAATCAATTTAGCTTTTTATAAGCTAATTCATACCCAATTAATCAAAACAAGGGTTAGGGTTTTTCGGAAATTATACCAAACAAAAACCGATAAATCGGGGCAAGGGAAGGCCGGGGAAGCTTCGTCGGAAGCTGGGGGTGGCTCGGCGGTGGTCAGCAGGGCTCGCCGGTGACCGGGCGACGGCGGCACAGCCTGCGTATTGCTGCTGCGATGCACGGCTGCTGGGCGTGGCTGTTTCAGTCGCTGCTGCAGCGGCTGTTGCTGCGGCTGTTGCTGTTGTTGGTGGCTGCTGTGGCGATGGTCGACGCGTCGCCCATTGTGGTCGGCGGTGGTTGGCGAGGAGGAGCTGGGGAGAAGGAGGTTGGGGCTAGGGTTTCTGCGCAGAGGGCAGGTCGGGAGCAAGGGAGTCGGGAAAGGGAAAGAGGAGAGAAAGGAGAAGAGAGAAAAGGAAAGAAGGGGGGTCCGATGGGTTAGGGTGCTGCAGGGTTTTTTTTTTATTAAATACACATATAAAATAAAATACTACAAATTTAAAAATTATTATTGGGAGATTTTATATAAAATTCATTTAACGAAAATTTATTTCGAACGGATCCGAAGGCTTAAAATTAATAAAAAGCTATATAAAGAATTTCGGAAACATTTTCGGAAGAATTTACCATCGAACGTAAAAATTTATATTATTTACGGAAATATATTATAATGCCTCGAAAAATTATTTAAAAGCATATAATAAAATATTTAAATCAAATTCAAATAACCGAGACTAATTTAAATAATTTCCGAAATCAGTTTTCCGTAAATCAAAAAGCATAAAACAGAAGCAAATTAATTTTGGAAAGAAATTCTTAAATAAATCTTTTAAATTTAAAACTTCCCAAACAATTTTCGAAAACGAATAATTTTAGAGTTGGAAATATTTTCTACGGATAAAATTGTTAAAATAAAATTAAATATTTAAACCGAAATTCTATAACTTAAATAATATATTTCGTTAACGAAATATAACTCCAAAACAAAGCCGTAATCACACGACGAAGTTATAATCGAAAACGAATTTAAATTATTAAAAATTAAAATACGAGAAAGAACGGGAATATATATTTTTAACCGAGACTCGAACTCATAAGAATATAATAAAATCATTGTCGTGAACGAATTTATCTAGAATGGTTCGCAACGACAACGATTAATTAAATTCAAATATGATTTCGAATCGTTGATAAATCCATAAAACGAATCAAAATTAAAATAATTAATTGTTTATATTAAATTACGCTAATAAAATCATTAAACTTAATAAATTTGGATTTTAAAAATACGGGGTATTACAGATGGGAATCGGTGAGTACATGGAGGGAAATTTTGGGCTTTTGAGGTTTTTTACTTTCTTAACTTTCATTTTTAAGAGCTTTAACCTATTCCTTTTGAAATAGTTCTATGTGAGCACCACTAAAAAATAACACATAGATGAAAGATATTAAAGATTAAAGATGATGGCTTAGGAACAACAGACATGGGGGATCTATCTTTACTATAGGACGGGGTTAAAAGGACTGTCATATATATCTATATATATATATATAGTAAATATTTTATGTGATAAAAAAATTCATGGAAAGGTTATACAATGCACTTGCAAGAGAAAATTTTTCATCTATAGTGCATTATGACATGGTTATAAATGGCGGCTCATCCCCGATTTGCTCGACTATAACAGTAGTAGGCCTATATGTATGTATTTATGTATTTATGTATATGTATATGTATATAATTAATCAAATTACTTCATTTAATCCCTGCCATTGCTTGTAAATGTTATTCATCATAAATATCTCAACATAATAGCCACATTATGTATAATCCAATTTTTGGGTCAGTTGGCTCTTCCTCGATCAAGATGAGCATAAACGATTGAGTTTGGTAGCGATGGGTTGGCCCAAAGCGTTAATCACAATGGTAGCATATGCATTGGTCTTTGCAGGAATTGTGCTTAGTAGGTGAAAGACACCAGATGAGGTCAGCGGTTGTCTTTGATTGTGTGACTAATTTTTGTGGTGGTGAAATAGGTGGTGGAGTTAGAAGAAGTGGTTTAGCTGGTGGCGCACTTGGATTAGATCATTGATATGTAAGGAGATTTAAGGGAGCTTTATTATCATTAAGATCTTCCTCTTTGAATTTGGCCATGGCTATAACTTAGGATGACAGAAGGTTTCATGTAAGCTAATTTCCATTAGATATGGAGTTTTAAGCCCAACAGAAAATAGCATAAAATCACACCAAGTGAAAGGTTGGTCACTCTATTACATATGTTTTCAAATGTGTGTTAATATATTTTAGATTTACAAAATTGTTATTATTAATTTAAAAATAAAGTATTTTATTATATATATATATTAACCCATGATGTACTTTCATAAAGATATATATTATATGGTCTCTAGGTAGTAATATCCACTAATTATCTACTTTGCTATTTGTTGATGGTGGAAATAATTGTAAGTTTTATATGGAAATATTTGAGAATTAAATAACCATGTGCATGAAAAATGTATAAGGAAAGAGGAGAATGGAATTGAAGGCTTTGTTTTAAACGTGTTTTCAAAATAAATGAGCCGAGGCTTACATGGGTTTTATCTGACATCCATATTAATTTGAAAACACACTCACCAATAATTTCTAATTTTATTTTTTTTCAATATGCCACTCTCTTCTCCTCTATTTGTCTCTCTAATGTTCATAGTTTAACACTCAAAATTTTAATACTAAAAACTTTCCTTTGTAGCAAAAGAATCATACTAAATAAATGGGTGTTACCGCCATAATTGACATAAGTTTGACTTACCTCACCATTCTTATGTCAATCACAAGGTAAAATGATTAAAATATAAAGCATGTTAAATAGAAAATGAGAGAGGTTTCATAAACATAAATATAAGTTTGAGATTAACTCCTAGTAAAATATACAAAATACAGACAAAGGGGATACTATGGGTCTAAGAGTCCAAAAATATAACCAGGTAAGCTAACCTCTAGAAAATATGACTCTACATCTAAAAACCCTAGTACAACAAATCACTCTATCTCATACAAAGCATCATAGGCTACAAAATCGTCCAGCAGGTCCTCATCAACCTATACAGAGACATTAGGGTCATCTGCTCAAGAGAATGAGCAACACCTATGAAAATGATGATCAATATGCTACATACTGAGCAAGGTGATAATACCTTCGAGTAAAGGATACAGATAATTACATGTATTCATAGAAGAAAGTAAATACATATGCAAGATACAAAAAATAATACAAGATAATTACTAATCTGGGCCTCATTATTAGATATAACAATTTCTGTTCTTTTATTTATGTTGAGTTTAGGGACTTAACTATTCTTAAACCAGTGGAATGGTCTAAAGCACCTCTCAGGGATAACACTCTTGATCTACTATTATCATTCGATGAAATGGATCCAGCACGTATTAAGGAAAAATGCACCTAAACCACTATCATTAAATTAGTGGAATGTTT
The DNA here is from genome assembly GCA_039764185.1 of Tamarix austromongolica. Taxonomy (NCBI): domain Eukaryota; kingdom Viridiplantae; phylum Streptophyta; class Magnoliopsida; order Caryophyllales; family Tamaricaceae; genus Tamarix; species Tamarix austromongolica. The sequence continues at coordinate 15,713,985 of CM077811.1, forward strand.
TGAAGTACCTCTTAGGGATAACACACCTGAGCCACTATTATCATCCGGTGGAATGAATCCAAAACCTAGGTCCTGACTCGTGTACTCTTCCACTTTAAATCATTAATATATTATCTATTAGTTAATTATCTCAAATAATATTATAATTCATGTTGATTTTAGGGCCCCACTATTTTTAATCTAGTGGAATGGACCAATACACCTCTTAGGGCAAAACGCTATAGAGTTACAATTATCGTTTGGTGGAATGGATCCATAAAACACCTTGGCTTAACTTATATGATATTTCACTTTAAATGATTAATGTATTATTAATCATTGATTTTATAGGTACAAAAAACAATTAAAGTATTTAAATTACAATCACATAGATAACAAGGTTATTTTAAAAGGTTAAAATCCTTATGCTTTCTAAAAACCCTAATTTCCCATTTTAAGCATAACTTTTTCTCTACTACTCGTTTATCCACAAAATTTAGTATATATTCCTCAAATATTATGATTATTAACATAACAAAATTTAATTCCTATATCTAATGTCTTATACATGTAATAATTGCTCTATCTCAAAAGTTACTATTCATAAGGCTTATAAAACCCTAATTTCACAAGCATGTCATAAATTTTCCTATAAGACTGATATGATTACCAAATTAAATATAAAATAATAAAAAAAACTAATATTAACAACATAATTGAAATTCGTGGTCTAACAATAACATTTCATACAGGCAATAATAACTTCCCTATTTTAGGGTTATTATTCCCCAAATTAGCTATTCTCTCAATTTATGGAACCTATGCCATTTTTATATAATCCAAACATTTGAAACAATATTCTTAGAATACTATAATCCATATAACACATTAAAATACTAAATTTTTTATATTAATCCTATATTGACCAAAATGCCCTTATAGGTAACCAAAAATCCTTATTTTAGAAAAACCTTATATGTTTCGTTATCATTATTTTAAAATCCTCCATTTATAACCATATATCATATATATTCTTTTATCACTTACCATAATCTATTAAGCCCATATTACAACCATATATCACATCAATCCGCTTAAGGTTTTTCCCACGTAAAATATTATCTTAATGATATCACATACTTCTCAACTCAGACATATTCATCACATATTAGAATATTATCATATCAAAGAATTATAAATATGAATTTATCAACATAATAATAATAATAATAATAATAATAATAATAATAATAATAATAATAATAATAATAATAATAATAATAATAATAAAATGATAGCATATATAGTCAAATATAACACTTAACACATAATCCCTAGACTACGACTGGTATCCTTATAAAGTAAGGCTCTGGTCTCTATGCATGTATCCTATCCTTCCTCCTATGTAACTTTTGGAAAATAACCTAATAAACCATAATAAATACAATTAGGATCAAATGCAATAATTAGAAAAATTCCAAGGTAATGGAAGAGGGAAAGAAATAAGGAAAACTTAAGAAATGCGGTAGAGTTGCGCAATAAAAAAGGAACAAATGGTTGGGTGTGCCATGGAGATGGGTGGAACAATATATATTTGTGTTGTTGATAAGCAGTGTGCACCAGAAAGGGAAGCCAAAGGAGGTTGGTGGGCTATAGTGAGTTTAGCCAAATGGAGGTTGTCAGTTGTGTGGATGTTGCCAAAGGTGGTGGGTGTGGTTTTGTTGTTTTAGCCAAAGGAAGGGGTGAGGATCAAAAATTTGTGCAATAGTTAGGTGGTGAGTTTTGTGGTTATTTTGGCCGAAGGTTAGGGTGTTTTGTTGTGCTTTTTTTGGGTGTTAGGGGTAGTGTCAGTGTGGATCACTGGTGCTTAAGGGAGGAAGGAAAAGGGGGGGTTTAGTGGAGTTTCCTATAGGTTAGGGGTATTTTTGGTGAGTATTACCGGTGATACAGGTGAGAGAATGGTGAAGGTTGCTAGTGGTTGTGAGGAGTTTTTAATGGAGCTTGTCGGTGGTGGTTTTGGCAATGACAAGAAGGAGGGAGAAGTTGCGCTCATGATGTAAATTTTTGACAAATAAATGGAGGATGGAATAGGGTGATTTAGGCATTAATGTGCTATATCTATATAGACATGCACAATGGGGTGAGATGGATAGAGAGGAAATAGGTACACGTATGCTCGATATGGGTTGCAACAAGAAGATCACGCAAGAAACGGGAGGAGTGAGAGTTGACGTGTTGATGAGGGTAGGGTGTAAGTGATGGTGTGGAAGAGGCATTGTCTGGGAACAATGTTTTGAGTAGGAAGAAAGGGAGAAAAGGAGGTCGAGAAAATGGAGAAGAAAAAGGAAAATAAAATAAAGAGGGAGAAAAGAAAAGGGAGATGAAGGCAATTAGGTTTGTTTTTATAATTAGATTTAGGCTAAAATAATTTAGGTTAGGGTCTTAAGATATTTTAATTAACAAATTTTTGGGTTAGGATTAGGTTAAAGTACTAAGAATTTAGAATAGAGATTAGGATAAGGTAAAATATTAATTTTATAAGATTAGAATTAGCTTACAATATCAATCACTCATGATTAGGTTTAGATAAAAATTGGGGTATTACATATACATTACATAAGAGGGTAGATATTAGTATTCCAATCTCCCTCAAATCAAGTGAGGAGATCATCTAAGGTCCTTATTCTCGATCCTATAAAGAGACATGCACCATCAAGTCAAGGATTGAGGGAATAGAATTGACAGGTTGCATTCCATTTATGGTACTTTGTGATTCTAGTATAATCAATTCCATTAATAGCTGAAGATACATCTCTAATGATCCTAAGCAAGCATTATATAGTTGAATTCTGTATATTGAATGCTTGTGTTGTGTATTATGGTTTTGTATTTTTGTAATTAAATTGTGCATGAATTGTATGTGATAATGTTAATTATGATTCATCCCATTAAAATCTGTCTAACAATGTACCTAGTAATATGTGACACTACCCTATTGTGTGAGCTTGAAGAGGGCAGCTTTATGGTTTTGGTAAGTAGAAAGAGCAAAAATGGCTCTCAATATCTTGGGTTAAGGTTAAATAAGAAGAAAATTGGTGGCTCCTGTGCATCCATTAGAACCAACAAAGAGATATTCCTACCATGAAGCTATCAATATCTAGTCGTTGCTCATTAGGGGTGTTGTAGTACAAAAGGTATATTTCAACTTGAAAGATCTAGTCCAATGGGTTGGTTCCATCAAAATGGTTCATCACACACTTAGGCATTCTATTAATGACAAGGTTGGGTTGGGGTTTTGCAGAAAAGGTAATGGGTGGTGCATCGGGACAGCGTTTAGTAGTTTTAGGTTTAGTGTTTGGACAAAGGGAGGCCGGGGTTATTTGAGGAGCTAGGGAGTAGTTGGGGAAAAACATTTATTACAATTCTTCTTATTCCTGTTTTTTACTCTTTTCAACCCATTTAAATTTTTTGAATCAATCCAAACATATTTTTGAGTTCATTTTTCTATTATATTCATTCATGTTTCACCTATTCCTTCCAAATTGTTAAATTGCAAAAACAATCGTTTACATAATTAGATGATTTTAACCATTTTTACTATTTTTAATCTGTTGGTCATCAAATGAATTTTGAGACCAAATATTTTTATATATTTGGTTTTATAAAAATATTCCACATCAATCCGTGGTAATATAAACCCTCAATTATTTATTTTGTACATTTGCGAAAAAACTTGTTTCTGTGACTTATCTGTTTTTTACTGTTTTTACATGTTTTCCATCTATCAAGCTTAAAAAACTAAGATACCCAATTGTTTTATATATTTTATTTTATAATATTATTCCGTATTATTCCATAATTTTTTTATTTTTAGAATTCAATTGATATTTTTACCAATAAGTACTCATTATTGGATTTTCTTGCAATTTAATTAATCAAAATAAATTGTAACTAATAATATAGCTAGTATTTCAGTCCTAACTAGTATCCTAATCGAACCAAATCATAATTTTAAATTGGTTACCTTTTTGCCAAACAAAAAGTACACCTAGTACCATAATCATGATTTTATGACATTTCTCTTACACACTCAACCATCGCCTCTCTCTTATACCCCTAATCTTAGAACTCAAGTGAGGCTAAATTAAAACCAAAAACTTACTCCACATTCCTCCGCAATAATCTAATAACCATTCCTTAAATTATCCACATATCATAAGTTATTTTCTCACTTTAAAATTTGCTCAAAGATCTGATTTTAGCAACTCAACACAAGTTTCCCCAGTTGGTCTTTGTCCAACTTTGTGCACCTCATTCTCTTTTTTCCTTCATCCTCTTCCTCCAATTTTTTTTTTCATTTTAAACCTTGCAATACATATTGCATTTCAAATCCACTGATTTTTACTTTTTTTGGTCATTTAGTTGATATTTGGATGCCCAACCTTTGACGCATGGGCGACCTTCAACCTATTAGGCTGATTTTTCTCCAACTTTATCCAGCTACCACGGTTTAGTTATGTGTTTTATTTAAATATTTCTTTCTGGTATTTTTTTTGAAACTTATAATTCATCTACCATCAATCACCTTTCACCCTCCTTTTCATTTGTTCCTTGTTTGGAAGCCTTGAACTACTGTTGTTGCTCAAATCCAAACTATTGTTTCTACAATTCTACACTAATTTCGACCACAATTGTGTGGCTTTTTTCCTCACCTTAATATCTTCTTGTTATTTTCATTTTAATATCCAACATTAACCCTTCCTTACCCTCCCATTTTCTCCTTATTTTCCTTCCTTGAAACCCACCACATTGTAAGATAAAGGTTGTTTCTTTTATTTCTCTTCTTTTCTTTCATTCTTTTTCCATATTGTTGATTTCTATTCTAAGATTAGATTTATTCTCTCTTTTTTAGGGTGATCAAGAAGCTCCTTATGTGGTGTTTGGCCGGGCTTTTTATTATTGCTTAGAAGCTTAAAAAATTTGGTAACTAAACAATCCTTTAGAAATATGATTTTGTGCTAGGTGTTTTATATGTTATTTTATGCATGATTAGATTTATTTTAATTATAATCATGAAATAATATCTTTTAAAATCTTTTATAACATGTGTATGTTTTTATTTTAAGTGTATACACATGAAAATTTGATGAGAGAATGACTTGTATGATTTTTGTATGTTTTTATGTCTGCTAAAATGTAATTAATTTTTAGTGAAATTGTGATGAATGTGCAGTAGAGTTGTGTTGAATGTTCTATAGAGCTGTGATGAACATGTCTAAATTCAAGTAGTTTAGCTCTAATCCTTATTATTTTATGTGTGTTTTGGTTATTTTAAATTTATCTAAGTATTCCATTATAGGGTATAGAAGATAAGTTATGAATTTTGGATCATTTAAAGTTGAAATATATTTATTTAAGGTTTGGACATATTCGGCCATGGGTATATTGGGCATGGCAGCTTTTTGTGTAAATTTTAAGTGTCTTTTATATAAAATTTAGTATATCATATGTTTAGGTTTGATTTTATTTAGAGTAAGTTATGTATTTTGAAGTTTAAGATAATTTTAGGTGAATAATGACATTTTGGCCATTACATGTAAATTCTAAAAAATTTGAGATCTAAGTGAATATTATGTTAATAAAATAAGTTAAAATGGATAAGTGTGATACTTGGGTAACATTTGATGAGTAGACCTAGAGACACTTATTAAAAAAAATTAATTAAGGAAGAAAAAGAAAAGAGAAATACACACTTTGGGTATATTGAGCAATTTTAGAATTTAATACTTGGCGTCTATATTTATATTCCATCATAAGAAAATTATTATTTAATGATAATTTATTTAGCATGAAATAAACGTCTCTTAATATCAAGGTAAATTAGTTGATGTTAAAGATATTTTAGTAATTTTATGTGCATTTATACTTGTTATTTGATTTGGTCTTATATGTGAACCCTTGGTTGACTTAGATGTTGATTATTGAACCTTATCTCGAATAATTGGAGTTAATGTGCATTGATATCAAATTTTATTGGGCCTTTCATGGCCTGTAACTTGAAATTTGATGCCTTAATAATATTTTTTGGGCTTTAATACCTCAATAATCTTCATTAGACTTTAATGCTTCATATATTCAATTGGAACTTAATGTCTTTTTAATGGGCCTTCGTGCTCTAAAGGGTTTGAGCCTTGATTCCTCTGTGGATCAAGTGAGTGGAAAATATCAAATTTTACTAAAATAATTGGCTTATGTTCCTATAAGTGATAAGGTGGAATTCTATGGGTATTTATTCTTGTTTAACCTAAATCTTTGATGAGACATTAATCACTTAAAGTGAATGATCTTGATCCATGACTTGTATCACTCGGGGTAGCCATTCAAGTTAGGTTTGGTACTCACTTAGTACCATTTTGGTGTTTTCTATTCCGTGATCTTGGATGCCTTACGAAGTTTGAGAGGCCCTATTCTACTCTATAGATTTCTCGATATATTTTGACCCTATAGGGGGTATGCATAATTAAGTGATTAAGTGTTTTGTTATTTCATGGTCTGATTACGTTTTTAGGCAAGCCAACTAGGGCTATTATCATTCGGTTACTAGATTAGTTGTTAAGCTTTTTTCAAGTCACCGTCCTTAAGTTAATATAATATATTAGGTATGATCACAATAATGAAATATAATAACCAATGAATATCATCTATCCATACCTTTGTATTATATTATTTTATACTCAATGGTTGAATTTTCTTCTCCTTAATTAGCATCTATATGTAAGCCTATTATTATCTTGTTAATATATGTTTAATTACATTCTATGCATACGCCTTATATATAATAATGTCTTTTTAGGATAGTTGTGTTATTCAGTACAAGATGCATACTGATACTACACATTTATAGACATTGTGTTGCATGTATATGATGATGATCCTACTAACTTTGAGGAAGTTCCTCAAGTGGAGTGATGTAGGTTTATATCCTGGGATTAGGGTATAGAGTTATATCTATCTTAGGTCGCATATGTCATATGTCCTAGATTCTAGATGTCTCTTTTGGACTCTTTATCCCTTTTATTCCCCCTTATCTATTTTTATATATTGTATTATCTGGAGCATGTACTTTGTACTTTGTTATTATGTTACATTATTAAAGTCTTTTAATATCTATATCTATTTCCAATTTTTTTAATTTATTTATCATAATGTTTTAGACTTGCACTTAGTACAAAAGAGGTACGGAGAAGATTCGTGCTAAGTGTGATGGTAACACCCGTTATATTATGTTAATGCTTTTGCTTAAAAATGAAAAAATTTAGTAGTAAATTTTAGGGGTATTACAATGCTCCAAGAACTGAGAATGGCTTAATCAAAGCATAATCACAACTTCCATTTTTTTTGCCTCTCTGAGATTGGTGGAATCACAAATTAGTACATAAGGTGTTATTAGAATCACGGTGTAGTCCATGGATGGGCCAAAGCACCTCAAAGTGGTAGTTTGGTTGTTACCAGACCGATATGTTGGAGTGTGTTTTGTTAGGTTATTAGTAGGAGCTTGGTGTGATTCTTTGGCTTCTGACAATAAAAATTCTTGAATTATATTAAAAAAAATCATAGTCCACGTGCTAATTCTATATGAAAACATCTTTAGAAAGCACAACATCCCAACATGCCTGCACCGCTAGTTGAGCATCCTATCCTAATCAATTCAAGGTATCTTCAAGTGGTATGAACTAATCAAGAGTGTTGTCTCATGTTTTTGTACAAATCATTGTACAGGTGTAACACCTTAAGTTGACACAATCATGTGAGGGCTACCTTGGAGCACTTTTAGATTGATTGAGTGGCCCCACAAATCAACATGATTCCTTTCAAAAAACTTTATCCTCGCTCATGCTCTTTCCGATAAATTTTTTGAAAATTTCCAAAACTTTTGATAAGGGTTACCCATCCTAAAAATTGTTACATGGCTAACATGGTTAATTAGCATCTATGTAGAGTTCTTATGGCGGAATCACCAAAAGGATAGCATACCATGTTGATATAAGTAGCCATATTAATCCTTATAACACTTCACTAAATTTGGGGGTATTACAATAGGAGTCTTCTCTATGACTTATGTTTTGTTTAGCATTTTTCACATAAAAGACTTGATAAATTATATTAGCTTAATTCCCAATTATATTGAATTTAAGTATATCATTTATCTATCTTAGCCATGAAATTGTGATGCCATCTACATTAATTTTCAAGACATCTACTGGTGGTGGTTTCCAACCTATAACAATAGTTTAATGCTTGTTACCCTTGGAATGAATGTTAGTCAACCTTATCCATGCACGTAGCTCATCCATTATGAAGCTTATGATCCATCCATTTGCTCTTGGCAGCCATAAAGATTTGTTTTGAAAGACATATTGGTTTCACTAATGCTAGAGACACCATATAACCAAAAAGAAAAACAAAAGTAAAGGAAAGACCATGAGGGACGATTTGCCATAGTTATCTCTTTACTCTTCCTCAAGTTAAACCAAAACAACTCGTGGAAGGGAGAGGAAAAAAAATATTCAACCCTTACTTTAGGTGAAACAAGTTCATTCCAAACCACATAGCTAGAGGGATGATATCATAATAATGTTTTCTAAGTGATGATCACATATAAATTAACCAAAATCCTATGATAATTTGTGACTACCGCCTTTTTTCATCGATTAGCAATTCATTCAGAGCGACCCATCCAACCAAAAGTTTTCAATTATTATCTAATTTTCATTTTCCAAAGAATACTCTAGTGTGGATCATCTAATATGTCATATTGTACAAGCATATCATATGCATATTTCACTGTAAATTTGCCCTTCATAGTGAATCCCCAACATCTAATGTCAACTTTTGTATCCCCAAGATGGGAAAAACTTAAGGAAATATCTACTAGCTTTTTTTTCAGGACAAGATGTTGAAGCGCACCCCAATTACAAGTGTCACTATCATTCCAAAAATCCAAAAACATGGAGTCACATAATTCATGTGGGAGGTGAGCAATGACAACATATTTCATCATTGCAGATCCCACCCACCAGTCTTCCCGAAAATGAACTTTGGTTCTTGAGTGAATTATCCACTTCAGACCTCTATCCAAAAAAGGTAAAGTCTTGTTCAACTACCATAAAATTTGGACCTGCATTTACGGGGTGAGACTTGGGGGGCTAACCATATAGTCCCCACACTTCTCATAAAGTAATCTAGCCCAAAGATGATCTGGGTGTTGAATAATTTCCCAACTAACTTTCACCATCAAATCTTGATTTGTGGTGTCCATCAAGTGCAAGCCTAGACCTCATTTCATCTTCAATTTGCACAACTAGAACTAAATAGCCAAATGAACTCTTCTACGAGCACTAGAATCTTTTGCACACTATCAATGTTTTCACTAATGTATTTAGGGTTTTTCCTCGACATCATAATGTAAAGGGGATAGTGTTGAAGACTGCTTGACAGAAAGTCACACGACCAATGAAGGAGAGTGAATTTGGTTGCCATGAAAAAAGGTGGTGTTGATCTCTATCAATAACACCATAATATAATCCATAGGGTCTACGACCCATATGCACATTGATACTTAGGTATCTCCCCAAAGAGTGCATTTGCTGAATTTTAGGCATAGCAGTAACTTCTCAAATAATATATCTCGGGACATTATTGGAAAAAATCATGAAATACTTGGTGGCATTTACTTGCTAATTTTAGACCATAGTGAGGAACGTAAGGGTAGACTAGGAAATCTTCCCGAAGAGGGAGGGTAGCGTAGGATGACTAATGCGAACTAGTGGTTCACTTCTAACCTTGTTATTTTTATGCAGCTTCCAATGGCGGCGAATGGCCGAGTAGCCTGTTTGGAGGAGGCCTTTGAGGCCTTCATGGAATTTGTCCAGCGCGCCCACCATCAAGAGGGTGCCGGTGAAGATTGGCTTCGGAGGGTTACCGGGCACCACCCTCCTACGTACTCCGGCGAGGAGGACCCTGTGGTCCTCGAGGGGTGGATCAGAGACTTAGATCGTACTTTCAAGGCGGTAGGTTGCCCCGCAGCTCGGCAACCCAGCATAGCTGCTTTCTTCTTGAGAGGCGTGGCAGACGCCTGGTGGGTAGAGTATCGAGCCCGAGTCGGTCCCCCGGCAGATTGGGAGGTGTTCAAGGGTGCTCTTCGTTCCAGATTCTACCCGGAGAGTCTGAAGAGGGACAAGCTTCGTGAATTCATGCAACTCACCCAAGGGTCGATGACGGTGCGACACTACTATGCTCGCTTCACCGAGATGCTTCGTTTTGCCCCCGGGATTGCTGCTAATGAGTCGACAGTGGTGTTTCAGTTCGAGCAAGCGCTGAACTTTAGTATCCGGAGAATGATGGATGCAGTATCGTTTACTGATCTCGCTACACTCTATGAACGCGCCTGCCTTGCCGCCACCCTGGTCCAAGAGTAGACCGACATCCTCGGGAAGAGGAAACTCGAGGGACGCAGTTCAGGGAGCAGAGCCCACCCATGGACAAAGGATCTGAGGAGACCCCCACCGAGAGACCATAGTAGGAGACATGGTTCCCCAGGAGGATTCTCATGCAGACGTTGCGGCCGTAGCCACCCCGACCGAGATTGCGGAGGAAGACTTATCTCGTGCTTGAATTGTGGTAAACGGGGCCATAGAGTGTTCGAGTGTCGAGGACCGACACGTACCCAGCACTACCAGCAAGTACCTACCCCCAGTTAGAGAGGTCCAGGAAAGGCCCCAAGGACCCAGACCTTTTCTTTAGAAGGAAGGCCAGTCAGACAGGCGCCTGAATGCGATTGGCCAAGCAGAGGTTGATCACCAGCTAGACGTCATCACGGGTATGCTCACTTTCTATTCTTTGGCGGTGTACGTTTTAAGGGTTCGGGAGCTACGTTATCCTGTATTCTTCTCTTAATGTTAGACAGTCACCTGCTGCTAGTATAAGATTATTTGTGATGCTTCTCTTCAGTATTTAATTTTGGAGTGTAGTTAATTGTCCCTAATGTGACCTTAGTCCTAGGCGGGGTAGAATTCCTGGTATCCTTGGTCATAGACAGGGTAAAGCGCACCCAGAACACTTTTTCTTAGGAAGCTCTTCTTTAAGGGTGTAGTTACCCCAAGAATCGTAGAATCCCTCTTAAAACCCTAGTGCTAGGCATAAACTTCGGGGACGAGGTTTTTCTTTAAGGGGGTAGTGATGAAATGCCCCAAAATCCAAATTTATATTATCTATTATTAAATAAGGTTTGTATGTTGAAGGTTAATCAAAATAATTTACTTTTATTAAAATAAGAGGAAATTAATTAGGGTAAATCAAGAAGAAAATTTTTAAGTGTTTTAAATGGGAGGAATGGTGGTATTTTAAGCTAATTAAGGATTTTATTTTGTAAATTAATTAAATAAATTACCTTATTTAAATTAAGAAGGATAAAATAATTTCAAATTAATATAAACTTTATAAATAATTTCATTGGAGAGAAAATTAGAGTGTTTTGTTAATTTAAAATGGAATTTAAGAAAACTCTTTCAAAAATCCCTAAATTAACCTAAAAAGAGAATTTAGTTATTAAAATTAATATTTATATCCCAAATTACCCAAATTATACTAATTAAGCCAACCATAAATTTCCCTTCTTTTTCCTTTTTCTTTCTCTCCTTTTTCCCTCTTTTTCCTTTTCTCTCCTTTCCTTCTCTTCTTTTTTTCTCCTCCCCCCGACTTGGGCCAGCCTGCTGGCCCAGCACCCTGGCGCGGCCCAGCTCTCCCCCGCGCACCTCTTCCCTTCCTCCCGACCGGTTCGGCCTTTTTCTTTCTTTCCTTTCTTTCCCGCTGAACCGCCGGTCCGCCCCACCTGTTCTTCGTCTTCAACCTTCAGCCACTTGCAGCCGAAATTTTCGCCGCAGACATAGCCTTCAATGCCATGCCATCATCACCGGTCATTTCACCCCTTTCATCCTCGTTGACTCCCCTGCAGATGTGACCAATCGATTCAGCCATTCCCGCACGCAATCCTCTTCTTCTTTCCCCCCGATGGGTCTCGGTCTGCAACAGCAGACCTGCGCCGGCCAGCCTCGCTGGACACGCGGGACACGCAAGCACCTAACCCCCGACTCCCCCTCGCACCTTTGTTGTTTTCCCATCCCAATTTTCCTATAAATAGCCCCGAAGGCCGCCTGAATCGGGTTTGAAAAACCTGGAACCCAGAGAAATCCCAACGCGCGCCGCTTCACCTTCGGCCGCCCTTTCCTCCGCCTTTAGCCACCTTTGACGCCTGCCCGCGCCACCAACATCCTCCCTGCACGGCCCTCTACAAAACCAACCCCCTTAGCTTCCCTGCCTTGCGCCGCACGTGCCGCCCCGGCCGTGCAAAAACCTCTCCCCAAATCGACCCTTCCAACCCTACGCCACCTTCGCGCCGCCGCCGCCGGCTGTACCGCCGCTTGCAGCACCATCACCACCCCCCAAAAACCACCAGGAGTGCCTGCTCTACCACCCTACACTTCCACTTTCCCCTAGTTTCTCCTCCTTTAGCCTCCATAGCCACCTTTCCCAATTTCTTCCTCCTCCACCGCCGCCGCCGTCGTCGGTGCCACCACCCAGCCAGGTGGTCCAACTCCATGAAACCCTAGACCTGGAATAAAATAAGTGGTTAATAAAATTTAATATTATTATCTATTAATGTTAATGTTATTATAATCATTATTAATCTATTTATTATTAACACTATTACTATAATTACTATTAATACTACCATTATTATTATTATTATTATTATTATTATTATTATTATTATTGACAGGCCCTAACATTACCCCTAAGAACTTCTCAATAATGGTATTATGCAATACAAGACCCTATTAAGTTATTATTATTGTTAATATTGCTAGTATTACTATTATTATCCTTATTATTATTATCACTACTATTATCATTACTATTATGATTACTATTTTTATTATTATCGTTATTATTATTACTCTTATTGTTCTCATTGTTATTATAATTATTACTGTCGTTGTTGTTATTATTATTATTATTATTATTATTATTATTATTATTATTATTATTATTATTATCATTATCACATGTGTTACTTTAATTATGACTAACATCTTTAGTATCTCTATTAATATTATGATTATTATTATTATTTTAGTAGTTTTACTAATAGCAACATTGTCACTATTAATATCATTATCATTATCATTATTATTAATAATAGGGCTATGGTAGTTGTAGCTGTCTTTATCATTATTATTATTATTATCATTATTGTTCTTACCCTTAGTATTATTATTATTACTAGTGTCCTCAACATTATTATTATCATTCTTATTATTATTATTCCTATTATTATTATTATTATTATTATTATTATTATTATTATTATTATTATTATTATTATTATTATTATTATGTTATTGTTCTAACCCTTAATATTGTGGTGTTATCCTTATTATCATTATTTTTAGTATTATTATTGCTATTGCACTATTATTATCATTATTATCATCACCAATATTATTGTTGCTATTATTATTATCATTATTATTATTTTTACTATTATTACTATTATTACTATTATTACTATTATTATGAGTATTATCAAATCGTGGTTGTTGCTATCATTATCATCATTATTATTATTATTATCATTACTAGTATTATTATTGGTATTAATAACAATATCATTATTAGTAATAATAATAACCCCACCTTTTAATTATAAACTACTATTATCAATGTTAATTATAGTACTAGACCAGGATAGGGGTAAGATAGGAAAATTATGATAATTCGGGTAGAGGGAGATTGATCCTTAGTATTTCTTCCTTATAGGTGAACCGGGTCAAACCCCAGGAGGTGTAGGAGCGTGCTCCAAGCCCGGCGCTGATTTAGGTAAGGACGTAACTAAGGCCACCTATGTGTATTGCATGTTTTACTTGTCTTGGATGCCTTGTGCGGTTGTATGCTATAATATGTATGTTATCTGTGTTATTATGTAATGCAGCGTGGAACCGAGGTATGTTCTCGTGCTCTTGTCTGTATGAACTAATATGGTATGGTACAAAGATGATGTGATGTGATGTGACCCCTACGACATGCATGCTATATATTTTGATGAGGAGTTGTGGAGTGGGGGCTTGAAAGAGAAAAATAAGCCACTAAAATAACCAAGGGGAAGTACGTTGGTTAACGTAGGTATGAATGACCTAGGTAATCTGTAATATGTGAAATGATGAGAAAAAGGGGAATTAAATAAATAGAAGTGTGGGAGAAAATAAGGTTGCATGGGAGAACTAGGGTTTGCATGGGAATGATAGAGTTGGTAGGGTGGAGATGATAGGGTTTGCATGGGGAGGTTAAGGTCCGCATGGGGGCGAACCTTACGTATGAAAAGTTACTTTGGGACGTGGGGAAAGTAATAGAAGGTCTGTTTGGGAGTCTAGAGGCTCGAGGTGAAAAATAGTACGTAGGGTCATATAAGGGTACCTAGGGTTTGGGAAGGAAACCCTAATTTGAGAAGGTGGAAAAAGAAAAATGGAATAATAAGAATAAATGAGGAGGAGTGAGGTATGAGGGAGAGTTGAGTCTGATGGTCATAATTTCGGTTTCCGATGTGAGAGATGTGTTAAGTATGATAATTACAAAGGATGTTTAGTGGCCTCATATAAGCGCGGGAGATAGCTCGGTAACCTAAACCGAGTAAGGATATAACTAAGGCTGAATGTGTGACATGTGTCCTACGTGCCATGGATGTTCTATATGATTTATGTGTCGTGGCCTTAAACGCCATTATCTTAACTGTTCCATGTATAGCGTGGTTTGGAATCAAGACGTGTGCTTGTGTCCTCATTACTATGTGATAGTACGAATATGTCATCGGTTTTGATGTGATGTGTTGAGGCCCTCTAGCCATGCATGACATGGGTGATATTCTTTCGAATAAGACAGGTTAAAACACTAATTACTTACAGAGAAAGATGTTGAGCCGAACCCAGACCGGTCAACCGGCTATAATAGTGGCAGGGTATCTAACCCTCGCGACCGTTCTACCGGCTATAATAGTGGCAGGGCATGTGCCCTCGCGACCGTTCCACCGGCTATAATAGTGGGGGATTTCGTGCTCAACAAACCAAACGTAAAAGTGATAAGACATGGAAAGATACTAACTTTTACAGTGGAATACCTTGTGAGTCGGGGCCAGACCGGTCCACCGGCAAATAATAGTGCCAGGGTATATTACCCTTGCGACCGTTCCACCGGCTATAATAGTGGGAGGGCATGGCCCTCGTGACCGTTCCACCGGCTATAATAGTGGGGCTCCCGCACTCACATGGATCGATAAAGACTATGATGTGAATCATTATAATTATCTGAGATCTTATGAAAAAGTTATCTGATTCGTAACCAACATTGTTCATCTGTGTTATTGTTTATTATTTACATGCTATGTCTGCTTGTTCATGTATTTTTTTGTATGTGGGCCTTAGTGCGTCTGTTCCCTTACTCAGTACGTAGCGTACTGATCACCCGTTTCATGGGTGCTGCTCATTCCCACGAGCAGAGGACCCGTTTGAGTTTTGCAGGTAGGGGACGATATTTGTGGCTTTTTAGGACTGAGAGTTGAGTCTGGATCTAGCTTGGGGGCCGAGAGTGACGTGGCCAGAATGTTTCCCCTATCTTGTTTCTTTGCATTATCGTACTTTATCATTCCGTTATTTCAATTCCCCTGACATTTGGAACTTTTAAATTGTATTTCAGAATATAACTCTAGACTTTCGCACTCTGATTTCCTTAACACTTATGCTTTACTAATAGTTTGTTTTGGTTCTATTCTTTTTAGCCTTAGCACTTAGTATTGGGTCGGTAGGCATGAATCGATCTGGTACTAAGTGTGGCAGTAATACCCTCGGATTTACAGTTTTATTTGCTTGCTTCCGCTAAACTCCTTTAAAAGTAAACGAAATTTTTCAGTAGTAAATTTGGGGGTGTTACATTTATAGTATAATACTGAGTTTGGAGTTTAACTCTGAGTTTTACAATACCAAAATACAAAAAGAGAATACTATGGATCAATAGTCCTAAAAGGATATCTAGCTAAATACATAATCTGGATAACAGATACTCTTCACCCAAATCTAACATAGATGGAGTCATTCATCCCCACATAAGGCGTCATAGGCCACAAAGTCATCTACCTGATCCTCTGAAACCTACATATAAGATCCAGGGCCTTCTGCTCGTGGGAATAAGTAGCACCCATAAAAAGGGTGGTCAGTACGTTGCGTACTGAGTAAGGGAACAATACTATCAACATAGGAATACAAATAACACATGATTCCACATTAGATAATAAAAGAACATAACGAAGTAAATGAACATCTCATAAGGCATATTACGATCCAAATCCTTTTATTAAGTATAGTCCATTTTCATTCTTTTATATACATTGAGTGCAGGAATCCCACTATTCTTAAACCTGTGGAATGGTTTAAAAATATTAGGGACAACACACCTAAGCCACTATTCTTTGCGGTGGAACGGAGGTTAAAAACATCTCCTCAGGGCAAAACACTCTCGAGTCACTATTCTATCATGTGGAACGGGAATACATATACATATAGAAAATATATCACTATGGTCCTGATTCATGTATTCTTCCACTGTAAATCCTTAGTATCTTTCCCATAGGTTATGAAGGTATATTTTATTTCATGATGAGTAGGGACCCCACTATTATTAAACTGGTGGAATGGTATAAAACTCTCGAGGACAACACACCTGAGCCACTATTCTTTCTGGTGGAACGGAGATTAAAAACATCATTTCAAGGCTAAATACTCCCGAACCACTATTCTCTCCAGTGGAACGGAATACATATATATAGGTTTAGAAAAATAATCACCATGGCTCTACTCTTGTGCTATTTCACTTTAAGTGATAAGCATATTATTCATGATTGATTATCATCCATAGGACACAGTAAAAATAGATATACATATAGCATATGTCTAAATCCTTAAGTCCTATCAAACCCTAATTACACTTCCTTTAGTGTTCATTCTCCCATGTTGGTTATTCTACTCACATTATATTATGTCATCACCCAAATCCCATCGTTAGTATTATACCAAAAATGCAAAACCTAATTCTTCTGAGTTTGCTTTAATAATCTCATTCCGATATATTAATCACTGAAGTATCCAAGCCTAAATTCCATAGAAATGTCATAACACTTCCCACGAAATTCTCATGACTTATAATGCCAATAGATGACCTCTAAACCTTTAACATGGAATAATAATATTAACATTTCAAGATAGCTCGCCCCAAATTTTCTATTAAACATTTATGAACCCCAAATAATGATAATTCTCCTATGAATTACTCAAGCTATTATTCTCATAATTTAAACCTCCTAACACATAAATTACTAAAACTTCCTTATTATCCCATAAGAAACAAGTTACTCTTTAAGCACAATTAAAAACCTTTATTTTATAAGATCTTATACCTTCCATACATATTATTTCTCCAAGTTCCCATTTATCATCATAACTCATGAGATACCTTAAGCCCATTTACCACAACTTATTCAACCCATATTTCATACCATAGGACATAATTTCACAATTATGACATTATCATCATTCCACTCATATTTCATACTATAGATATATTTTCCACAAGTGTGATGTGATGATCATTCAACCCATATTTCATGCTATAAGATGTATTTTCACAAATATGATATTATCGTCACAAATCATAACATAATGATATCTCTTACCAATTCTTATTTTCTTTCAACATAACATTCATATCATCACAAATGATCAATATCAACATATGTTACATAATATAGCAACAATATCATGAAAAACACATATAACCATACAAGCAAATATCATCAAAAGTCCTAAACATCGAATAGTATCCTTACCAACTAGGACACTAGGCTCTAAGCACACAAATCCTAGAATTCCTCCTCTAAAGCTAGTGGAATACCACCTACAAAAATAATAAAATTATGGTTAGGCTCAAAGAGCTAAACCAAAGGAAAAATCAAGGTAAAGAGAGTAAACATAGATATAATTGCATTCAAATAGGAGCTTAATATGTGTGGATGTGTAGAGGAATGTGTGATGGAGCTATGGTTAAATTTTGATGGTGTTTGGTTGAGGTTTGGGGGTGAAAATAGGGATGCACGACCAAAGGAATGAGGTTGCATGGCTGTGCAGCAGGTGGTGCAGCTTACGGTCGAGAGAAAACAAGGTACACGACCAGGCAGTGCGAAATTTGCACGACCAGGCGGTGCAAAATTTGCACGGCCGTCAGAAACAGGCCGAAAGGAAAACGTATGCACGATCAAACATTATAGGGGTTGCACGACTGTGCAGCAGGGGATTTAAGTGTTACACAGTCGTGAAGAAGGTACTGGTAGTGCACTCTGTGACACTACAACACACGAGAGGAAAAAGAGGCGGTGATCGACGATGAAGGCCAGCAACAGCGAGGGGGAAGGTTGGGGTGACTTTGGTGGTCGGTCCACTGGTGAAAGGGCGGCTAGTGGTGGCCAAGGTGGTGCACGATGGGGGAGACAGTGGTGCAAAAGCCAAAAATAAGGAAAGGAAGGAAAAGAAGAAGAAGAAAGGGTGAAAGAGGAAAGCAAAAGGAAGAGGGAGCTCGGTAATGGCCGCAGAGTGAGGCAAAACCAAAGAGAAATAGGGAGAGTGTGAGGTATATATATATGTACATGTGTGCATGTGTTCCGTGAGTCGGGAAGAAGAAAAAGAATAGGGGGTGCTGGCATGCGACGGTGATGATGGTGATTGTGCAGCTGTAAGGTGATGGTGATGGTTGCAAAGGATGGTTAGGGTAGGGTAATAGCTGCAGGGTGAGGGTGGTGATGGTTGATGGAAGTGTTGTGTAAGAAGAAGAAAAATGGCATGGGGAAAGATGGTTGTGCGATGGGGTGTAGTTGGGCGGGGATAAGGATGAAGAAGGAGAAGAAGAAAAGAAGAAAGGAGGTGAGGTGATCGTGCAAGTGGATGGTGCAAGTTGCATAGATTCAGGAGTTGCAGCTTAAGTTTGGCGGAAGGAAGAGAGGAAGGAAAAGAAAAGGAGAAAGAAAAAGAAAAATAAAAGAGAAGGATTGGGGGATTAGTTTAGAGTTATTTTAGATTAGCTAAAGGTAATTAGGATTAGCTAAAATTTTAGCGGATTTTAATTTTTGTTTACAAATTATGGTTTATCAAAGTTAAGGTTTTCGGAATCAGTTAAAGTTTTGGGATTAAGGATAGGTTAAGGCTAACATAAGGTTTATTGTGATTAGAATTAGATTAGGACACTAATTATGTGGGATTATACTAATCAAATTTTCGGGGTATTACATATACCCATGCGAAGGGCATCTAACACTAACCTGAAGAGATCATCACTTACCACATTCCAAAACTTCTAATTGAAACCTACCCATAAAATGTCCACACCAAAATTTCTCATGCCCCTATTGAGGATACAGTCAAATTAACTTCAGTTTAGGGCCACACAATCTCCTCTAATTGATCGTGGTTCAATGGTTGGAAGAATCACTATAAAGTGAAAGGGAATGCACAAACATTTTCACTAGCGAAGAGCTCTAAATAGAAGTGATGGACAAGGATCATCATATCATCCCTAAAATATACCTAATTCCCATTACTTCTTTTAGAGCATCAACCCTATTGTGATGCAATCTATTAACCAATAATTAATGAAAATACTATGTATTACGGTCCAAGAGATTTGATACATTTACCTTTGAATCATGAAACTAAAGCAACTTGTAATGGACCGCTATTTTTTTTGTCCAGACGATAATATAATACACTAAAGTTGTGTATATTCTCGTAAAATTGTATGAAAAATAATGTCATATTCTAAATACATTCTATATGATGTAGAACTATCTAAACTCCATATATCTTGAAGAGTGTAGAAAAGTCCTACAAGGACGTCTCTAAAATTCTCAAGTTTTGGAGATGCAAAAATCTAGAAACTTTCCTTTGATGGAGAGAGGGAGGGGTCCCAACTATAAATATAGGATGACCCCCATTTGATCCCACCATCTAATATTTGTAAGAATTATCCACTTGTATAAATAAACACTCTATTCTTATACAATCAAAGTTCTTACTTGCTCCTCTTAGTTGTGTTGGTGTTCTTCTCCTCTTCTTGGGCTCAATTATGCCTAAGTGCTAGGAAAGGCTGACTTAGTAAACACTAAGGTAATTTTGTAAGCTAAGTGCCATACTAAAAATACTAAGAGAAAAAAATTCACCCCATGGCAAACTGCTCTTGAGCAATGATCTTAGTGAACTCCTGCTGGAGCAACTCTTCAAGACACTCCAAATTTTGTGAATATTTCTCCCTAAAAGCCAATGAATCATGCCATAAACCTTCTCTTATACTGACTTTACTGGTCCCAACTTTATCAAATTAAAGGGAATGATAAAAGGAGGAATTTTAAATAAGTGATTCTTAAGTTTAGATTGGTGGAACAAATAAGGCAAGGTTGAGCATAAAAGTCTCAACTAGACATGGTTTGTCCAATCCCGGTTGGTGTAACATTTTTCCTTCATGCCACAATATATCACCTTCCCATGTATATCAATGAACATTGCCACAATACTCCTTAAAAAACATAATCATAACCATAGAGGCTGCAAACCAATCCACTTTGAAGCTCGTTGGCTAATTATTCACCCCGATTTCATATATGAAATCACAAAACCTTTGGCAACCTAATTCTTCACTAAAACTACAATCTAAACCCTTGGCTTTACTCCCTAAATTAAATAATTGGAGTACAAAAAACTATAGGCAATCTTACAAATGAGATTGTCAAGATCATCAAATCTTAACTCCCCTATACAAAGTCTCTCCCTACAACCAATACCAACCAATATCAAATGCTCCTGGTACCTTGAAAACAAACTTCTTCGGTTACTTAAAATGGAGGAAATATATTGGGTCAAACAAATAAACTATTGGAATACTATATTCTTAGCACTTCGGGAGACACCTCAGACACACATCAATAACAATCATCTCCTGAGATTTTTGCTCATGAGTTGACCTCCTCCCAATAAACAACATGTTTAGCACAAGATACTTGTGCAACTAACTATATCCTTTACGTAGGTATAGGAAGGTACCTCTCTCTTTTAGTTAATATGTACTACCCTCATGAGTGTAAATATCTACACTTGATAGTTAATTGTTGATTGATTAGAATAATAAAAAATAAATAAAGTTATTCTCTTTCAACATGCTATCAAACATTTATAAACCTCTTCGATGTGACTCTTTGACACTAAAATCAAAGGAAGATAAAATATTTTATACTTATGCCAATGTCGACTGACCAAATCCAAAACTATGAAATTTAGAGTTTCTTCAACAAACCTTCAAACCCCTTGTATCTGCATGCTTCTAACAATCCTACTGCAGTCCTTGTATCGAAAGTTTTTTTATGGTACATGATACTATGAATGGAAGAGAACCGTGCCTATTTCTCTCATTGCCAAAAATAAGACGGAACTTGTTGGCAGAAATCTGAAGTAACCGCCTCAGTCATCTTCCAATTATACCTAATGGATTAGATGTAATTCCATGGTTACTAGTTGGATTCTAAATTCTCTAAATAAGGAAATAGCATAAAGTGTAATATAAAATAGTGTAACTCATAAGATATGGGCAGAATTAGCAGAGAGATATGACACTTCCATTAGCGTCCAATTATACCAACTTCAAAAAGAAATTTCTTCACTTTCCCAAGGGTTTGATTCTATAGATATATATTTTACTAAGATGAAGAAGTCATGGGATAAGATAGCTTTAATCGTTACCTTTCCCACCAATAGTTGTGGAGTAGTTAAAACTTTGATGAAACACAAGGAGGATCAGTGACTCATCAAGTTTTTAATGGGATTCAACAATTGTTATTCAATCATGAAAGCTAACATCTTGATGGAAAACCCTTTATCAAGTGTGGGAATGGCATATGCAATGGTAATTAATGAGGAATGGCAACAAGAAATTAGTTCCTTCAATTTCCTTTCCAACAATGCTTTTCCATTCAATGTCACAACACCAAAAAGAGAATCCCCACATACTTCTAGTATTGATGCAAAGAAGACAATATATAACTACTGCAAAAAGCCTAGACATACCAAAGACAAGTGTTATAAGCTAGTGGGATTTCCTACCTATTTTAAGTTCACCAAACCAAGGAAGTTCTCGGAAGGACCTGTTATAGCAAAACATGATGTGACATAGAAGGCGGAGAACTAACTATAGATCAATACCACCATCTAGTGTCTTTATTGTCTCAGTGCAAAATCTCCAATGTTGATTTAAGCAACGTGGTTAGAAATTCTCATTCCAATTCAGCACAAACTTCTACCTTTGTAGGTACAAATCTAATTTCCATTACTAACATTGTATCAAAGCCTTCTTTTTATGCTTCCATACAGTGTATTGATGTGTGAATACTTGACACTGGCACTACTAATCACATGAGTGAAAATCAATCCCTCTTCTCAAACATGAAACCCATACCTCACCCTATTTTTGTCATCCTTCCCAATAAACACACTATCCTTGTTCATTTCATAGATTCCATTCATCTATCTAATGCACTCACCCTAAGAGAAGTGTTCTTCATCCCAGATTTTCAGTATAACCTGATTTCCATATCCAAACCAACCAAACAAATCAACTCCACTATCTACTACACTAATGATAGATGATTTGTGCAGGACTCTTTGATGAGGAAGCCTCGCCTTTTAGGAACACTAACTAAGGATCTCTATGTCTTATAACTAGCAGACACAAGTGCTTAGCAAGATCTAGCCAATAATGTCACTTCTTCAAACTCCATCATTGATCGAGATGCCACTTTGCCAAATATACCTGGACCAACAACCCAAATAAAGATTTACCATCTTCGATTTAGTCATCTCCCAATTTACAAGCTTAAATAGATGTTCCATTTCTCTAATTCAATAAATAAAATGAATGATTTTCCTTGTGATATTTGTTTTAAAGCTAAACAACACCGTTTTTCTTTTCCTTCCAGCAACATTCATTTAGATTCTCCTTTTGACTTGATACACATTGACATATGGGGACCCTATAAAAAGGTCATGTATGATGGCTTTACATACTTCCTAACCATCGTAGATGACTTTACACAAGCTACATGGACATTCTTACTGAGCACAAAGTCCAACAATCTCACTATTTTAAAAACTTCCATCGCCCTCATCGAAACCCAATTCAATAAAACCATTAAAATCATTCGATCTGATAATGCATATGAACTTGGATCTAGAGTGGAATCCAAACAATTCCTTTCTCGCAAAGGCATTCTCCACCCAAAAAGTTGTCTCTACCATAGTTTTAAAAATCGGACCGGTCATCGAACCGGTCTCATAACTGGTTCACTGGTTTAGTGGTCGAACTAGTGGTTTGGACTGGTCGAACCAATAGTACATTTTAAGTCAAAAAATATGAAATATATAGAAAATTAAACTCTACATAAATTTGACCGGCTCCCGACCGGTTTTTTGACCGGTTCTTAAGACCGGTCCGACCGGTTTTTGACCGGTTTTCACTGGTTCTGAGATCTTAAAAACCGGCACATAAAATTTAACCGGTGACCCGACCGGTTCGCCGATTCACTGGTCGGACGGGCCGATCCGGTCCGATTTTTAATACTAGGGTCTCTACAACCACTACTACGAAAACGGGAAATAATAACGGGATATTAATAACGGTAGTTCAAAAACCGTTGTCAAATGCGTGAAAATTTATGGGCGGGATAGTTTTGATAACGGTTATAGTAAAAACCGTTATTAAAAGGGCAATGTTAAAATTTACACGGATGTTTTAATAACGGTTCTTGAAAGAACCGTTATTAAAAGAGGTTTTGATAACGGTTCTTGAAAGGAACCGTTATCAAAAGTCTGAAAGTTTTAATAACGGTTCCTGAGAGAACCGTTATTAAAAGATGTTTTAATAACGGTTCTTTCAGGAACCGTTATTAAAACCCAAAAATCAAACTTATATTTCATTCAGTTCAGTTCTATTTCGTGCCAAAATTTTCAGATTCTCTGCACCTTCGTTCACTTGCTCTCCTTCTCCTTGCAAACCCTCGCACCACCACACCAGTTCCTCTCAAGTAAAGGAAACCCTCGCACCGCCAACTCTCCACCGCGCCTCTGCCATTGTTCCGAAGCTAGCTGACACTTTATGTATGTGTTTGTTCTTTCTCTCATAACTTTTTATCTACTTATATAAATGCATGTTGCTAGGGTTTCGTTCGAAAATATGTTGTTGAATGTGTTTGCTGAAAATTTTGTTGTTCGTTGTTGAATGTTGTATTTTTTTGTATGGAGAACATTATTTAGAGCTACAACCATAATAAACAAAAGAGAAGACATTATTGAGGTTATTTAGAGCTAGATTCAACTGTAAACTTTGGAGGGTCATAACTTTTTCATGCGACCTCGGATTTAGGTGATCTAGGAGGCTATTTTGGGTATTTTTTTGAGATCTACGACGTGGCAAATCGGCGGAGCCGGTTTGGGCAATATCGGAGCCCAGAAAATGCCATTTTGGCCTCTAAATTGAGGTTTTTTTTGTTATTATGCCAATTCCGTGTAATTATGCCATTTTGGCCTCATATTTTTAGGGCCTTTTCTTAATGTAATTATGCCAATTCCGTGTAATTATGGATGAGACAAGAGCTTTAGGTACCTCCAAAGAGCTACTGGAACCAGATTTTCAAGTGAAGAAGATGATGATGATGATGAAATTGAAGTTTTTAAGGGTTCAAGTGAAGAAGACGAGCTACATTCCGATGATTCAGAATGATTATTATGCAATGGGCCAAGCATGTTCATGTTTGTATTTTGTCTATGCCTTTAAGTCTTCTAAGCTAGATTTATGACATTTTGCTTTGGTGTAGAGCTACCAAGTTGTGGTATGCCTACTAATTTTGATTCTTGAGTATATATGTCTGGTGTATTAACAAGGGATTGACTGAAATTATGGTGTGATTGCAGATTTGTTATCAATTGATGTTGTTTTACAATGCAGATTTGGTAATTATTTGAACATACAAATGTGTATGTGGGCAGGAACAAAACTGCAAAAACTAAAAAAAAAATTAGAGTTTTAATAACGGTTCTTATGAAAACCGTTATTAAAACCTTGTTTTAATAACGGTTCTGATTAAAACCGTTATTAAAACTCCAGTTTTTAATAACGGTTTTAATAAGAACCGTTATTAAAACTCGGTTTTAATAACGGTTTTCATTAGAACCGTTATTAAAAGCTCCTTTTTAACAACGGTTTTTAAGTAAAAACCGTTATTAAATATGAAGTTTACGCACATATTCGCGGGTTTTTGTGTATTTTTCATAACGGTTATGAACCGTTATTAAAGATTTAATAACGGGCGATTCAATAACGGTTGAAAACCGTTATTAAAACTATAAAATAACCGTTATTAAAACCCCTTTCCGTGGTAGTGAACCCTTAACAAAATGGGGAAATCGAACATAAATATAAGCATTTATTGGAGGCTGCTAGCGCCTTCATCCTTTAGTCCGACCTGCTAGAACAATACTAGGGAGAGATTATTTTATCTGCCACTCATGCTATCAACCAAATTCCTTCCAAGGTTCTCCATAATCTCAGCCTATATCATATGATTTTTAATTCTACATCAGATTATAGTTGTCTCGAACCTTTTGGGTGCTTACGTTATGCAACCACTAATTCAAAATTTTAAGACAAATTTAATCCAAGATCCATCCCTTGTGTTTTTCTCGGTTATCCACATGGAACAAAGGCATATAGACTACTTAACTTAATCACTGAAGATGTATTTGTTAATAGAGATGTTGTCTTCCGAGAAGAGACCTTCCCCTTCATCCTCAACCACTCCAAATGATGCACCTTCAATTCCTGAGTTCACAACTTAACCTAATCTACATCACATAAACAACTCTAGTGATTCACTACCTAACTCACCTGAGCCTACTACAACACCCAATTCTAGTTCTTAGCCTTCTCAACTACAACATCCCCTTCGAATTTCATGTCGAACCACTCAAACTCCCGCACACCTTCGAGATTATGTATGTAACTGCATCTGCACAGAAGACAGCCTTCCATTTTGTGACCATACTATAACCAATAGCTACATACCTTCCGGCCCACCCATATGCCTTTAGTCCACAAAACATCTCCCTGTCCACATACCTAAGCCGAAAACATATCTAGAAGATGTGTCTAATCCAGACTGGGTATATGCTTTGGATAATGAATTTGAGGCTTTATATGCCAATGGAATTAGTGAAGCTACCCAAGGGTAAGCAACCCATTGGATGTTGATGGGTCTACAAGGTGAAGTATAAAGTCGATGGCAGTGTGGATCAATACAAAGCAAGACTAGTAGTGAAGGGGTACACTCAACGGGCAGGAGAAGACTTCAAAGAGACCTTCTCTCTAGTTTTTCGAATAACCACCATCAGAACTATACTAGTTGTTGGGGTTAAGAAGAAATAGCATATCTATCAATTTAATTTCAATAATGCTTTCCTTCATGGAGATCTACATGAAGAAATATTTATGCAGCCGCCACCTAGACTTAATGCATCTCCTTCACTTATTTGCAAACTCAAAAAGTCACTCTATGGGATAGAGCAAGCTTCCAAAAAATGATATGAGAAATTGTCCACCGAAATAATTTCCAAGGGATATCGTCACTCTAAAAATGACTACTCTCTCTTTCATAAACAGATTGATAACACTATGACCATCATTGTCGTATACGTGGACAATCTACTAATTTGTGGTAATGACTCTACTGAAATACACCACATCAAAATATTCCTCCATCAACAATTTAAAGTCAAAGACTTGAGCTGATTGAATCATTTCTTGGGGATAGAGTTTCTCCCATGAGACAATGGTTTAATTATGAGACAAAGAAAATTTCTTGTGGATCTTCTTGAAGAAAATTTGTTGGGGGGAGCTTTTGTCTCATATCTAGGGAGATAAGTGTACAAGAAAAGGTATTGTACCATTGCCTGTGCGGTCTGGTTTGGTTCACCAATTGATGGGCTTATGGATCGCATGGGCACTTTGGAAACGAAGAAGAAACTGCATGGTATTTAAGCATGACTTAGTAGTTGTGAGGAGGGTAATACAGGCTGCTGGACGATAACTTTTAACTATTATGAGTTTATGGAGGCAGATTTAGAGAGCACCCTGCAGAAGGAACTTCTGAATCAAGCTAGAATATGCATAAAGCTCAATACGGATGGTGCATAGTTGAAGTATTCACTCTCAGCAGCTGTTCCAGGCCCAACACAAGCAGCACCCACCTGTTTTGCTTGCTGCACATGCAGCGTCATATTCCTAATCAACATATTTCCGTTGACCTAAGCAAATTCTTTAGCTCACATATAGTTGGACCTTCCCTACTGTATTTTACTTCACGCACGCGCGTAATTCCTTTGTTACGGCTGAGTCGGTAACTATGTCCCGGGTGGACAAAGCGCATGCACACAGGTATTATATATTGAGAAGGCTGCGGCACATTTTCAATGAGGATATGTGCAAAAAATAAGGAGCCTTTACTCAACCAGTACCTCTCCCTTTTCTATTCTATTCTGTACGTAATGTTAGTCTGCATGCACGTAGGGAATTTAGTATTGGGGGTGGCGTCTGTTGTACGTAGGTACGTGATCATTTGGGCAACGTTTTGTACTGCATGGCTAATTATACGAGACAAAGGTGACGACGGCTATCCCACCATTGGAAGCAGAGGCAAAAGCATGCATATATAGCCGGATTACAACCTGGGTTAACTAAAGGGGTTACTAAGCTAGCTAGCTGATGACTGCAGCTCTCTCAACAATCTCCTCTCTTGGTTATGCGCGAGAGCAAGCCACCAGGGTGTATCAATGGTATAATTAATCTCACAATCTCGAGATCTGCTGCCCAAATTTGAGACATTCTCTTGTGCGCATGTCAGGCGCATAATTTAGCTTCTGGAATGGTATTATTCCAGCATGCCTTGATGATGTACCGGAAACTGTTGAAATTTAATGAAATACATCTTTCAACCGTCAATATATATATATATATATATATATAGATATATATTAAAAAAATCCCATACATGATTTACTTAGATATAAGACTCCGTATGTTTGCTTGATATAAGATTCTGTTAAATAATCATATTTTAAGAGGGGCAAGGTTAGTGGATATGGAACCCGATCGTGATTACATTACATATGATAACTAAATTATTTATATATATTATCAGTTTATATATAAATAAAAAAAAACATCCATGGAGAGACGCAACACGTGTAACTCCTGGAGATCGAAAAGCTAGACTGTTCAATTTTTTTATTTTTTAATTATTTTTTGAGCGGAGGAGACTGTTCAAACTTGAACCACTCAGCAAAAGGTCACAGTCAAATCCGTCTTCTACGTACGACAGTATGCACCTTTAACGTTCGCATAAACGAATTTTTCGTTGCGCCCCTCGCGTCGAGAAATTTTCTGATCCAAAAACGAAGAGAAAACGAGCTTACACCCCCGAGTCCAATGATCTGGCTCTCAAACAAAATTCCTCTGTCCATCTTTTTTGTTTTCCATCCACTGGAGTACCTGTTTCAGCTTACACACTGAATCTGAATCAATCTGTGCCTGAGTATCCCAACACACATTTGCAATGGATGAAGAGTATGACGTGATTGTTTTGGGGACTGGTCTTAAAGAATGCATCCTCAGTGGTCTTCTTTCTGTCGATGGATTGAAGGTATTTCTTTTCTCTCTCTCTCTATCAATCTATATATATATATATATCAATCAATCAAAAAAAATGTTAGAAGATTAAGAAAGTGATGCAATTTGACTATTTCTTTCTTCTTTTTTTCTCTTCTAACGTGAATAGTCAGATTTCTAATTTGCTTCAGTAAATTTAATGCGATTTTGGTATTTCTACAAATAAACAAACAGGTATTGCATATGGACAGAAATGATTATTATGGAGGGGAATCTACATCCCTCAATCTTAAACAGGTGATTTCATTCTCATGATAGGGGAGATCGAGGACCGTCAATTATCATTCTCAGTATTCTATCGTCCGATAACTACTACTACCGGTCTTTGTTGTTGTACATAATAATATATAACGAGCTCGTTCTACCATCTTTTTTAAATAAATAAAAAATTATTATTTAAAAAAAAAATTGCCTACAAGCTATTACATTGTAGGTTGCTATACTGATCATTCTTCCTGTACGTCTATATAAATTTATATATTAGTTATGGAAGCGCTTTAAAGGTAATGACCATCCATCGGAATCACTGGGGGCGAGCAAGGAATACAACGTCGACATGATACCAAAGGTACCCGCACACCGGTTGATTAATTTAATAGATAAATAGATAAATGGATCAATGGAGAATTAAAAAAATAAATAAAAAATACATCCATGCATTGAGCTAGCCTATATCAATCATCACTCTTTTGTATCAGTCTTTTGTAGACAAATATATCTCACACATCGAGTGACCCTTTTTTTCCTTTATTTTACTTGACCTAATCTCGAGAACATAGCATTTACTTCCCCAATGAAATTGAACTTTTCTATGAAGAAATGTTCTCGGTTTCAAGGATCAGTTTCATTAACCAGTATGTTTTCTGTATGTGGAATGATACAGTTCATGATGGCCAATGGTAACTTTGTTCGTTGTCTCATCCGTGCTGATGTTACTAAATATCTTAACTTTAAGGCCGTGGATGGTAGTTTTGTGTACAACAAAGGAAAGGTAACATTGATGTGGTTCTCCCACTTATAGCTCAAATTTCACCACCCCTCCCCCCCCCCTCAAGTAATAGTAACATTTCTAAGGCTTCACCAACAATATTGTTTCCTTGTAGATTTATAAGGTACCCGCTAATGATGTTGAAGCTTTGAAATCTCCATTGATGGGATTATTCGAGAAGAGAAGAGCTCGAAAGTTCTTCATTTATGTACAAGACTATGAAGATAATGACCCTAAATCACATGAAGGGCTTGACTTGAGCAAGATTACCGCAAGGGATCTTATCTCGTACGTAAATAATTAGTATCTCATCTTTATATGATCTATAAAATATTCTTCTACTTGGTTCCAAATTACAAAGGGAAATTAATTAATTCATATTCTTGGATGAAAGGGCATGCACCTTACATTATCTTAGCCCCTGTTGTCGTGTTTATGCATTCAATTAAGAACTTGAAAATCAGTTAGAAGCCACAACATTCAAGAGGGGATGTCAAGGGTGACCCACTGAGCCGGTTGAATATCCTAATGAAATGACATACTCCCTCAACTAAAACGATACTCTCCTTTAGTTAGTTGAATGTGGAAGACAAGAGCAAAAAATACAAAATATTTAATCCTTCTTTTAATAACATAACTTATCATAAAATGTAAAAGTAAATTATAAGCAATAAAATGAAGATTTATAGGTGAAATAAATGGAGGTTTTTATCAATCATGAAGATAGGAAAAAATGGGATCTTGTACATACATACAAAAGGTTGGCATGAGGGAATTTTATACCCTGCCTCAACAATCCTAGGATGATAAACCAAGTATAAGTTTCTAGCTAACATCAATTATAGTGAGGAGAAGTGTAATTAGTCTCACCCTTCCCATCTTTATCTTTAGTCATGTCTTCCCCTCAGCTTCCGCCATTGTGTTAAACGGACTCTAGATGAGAAGCACACTTTAATTTTCTAAGGTATTTCCTCCCGCTGAGCTCTTCTCTATTCTGGTCTATCAGCTAATCAAATTAGTTAGTCTTTTACTATTGAAATGCTTTACTTTGTTAACCCACTATGTCTAATTGATTTACTTTATTCAACTGATGCACTGAGAGTGGTTAACCTTCTTAGTCGATCAATAGATGTTCTTTTCCAACTGACCCACTCTAATTGATCAACTAACCTACTCTGGCCAACCAACTGACTCTACTTGTGTCTCAACATTGATCCTTAATACATTTTCCATATTGAGGAAACCTAACAATCTTCCCCTTTCTAAGACATGGAAGAAAACTCTTCTTTTCTAGTATAAAAAAAAAACTATGTACCATGTTCAACCTAGCTTTGGTACAACATAGGTAATACTTACTTTAGAGTAAGGGCTTTGTAAGCATATCCGAATCTTTTTTATGGATATAGGTTTCTCCACAAAAAAAAAAAGCGGCCTCTCCTTATGCAAGTCTCATATCCAATGATACCTGACCCATTTATGTTTGGATCTTGAGTAGAAGATAACATTCTTGCTAACATGCATGGCACTTTATGAATCATTAAGTACTAAAAACTTCTCCTACATCTACTTGATCTTCCTAAGAAACTCTTCATCCACAACGTATCTTTAAACCCCTCAGTAATGGAAATATACTTTTCCTTGGTTGTAGACAGAGCATCATACTTTTGCAGCTATGAATGCCATGAGACAACACCCCCACAAAAGGTGAATAAGAATCCTGATGTCAAAATAATTACTCATCCTAGATGACCCTTGAAGATATCTTAATATCCACTTCACTTCCTCCCAATATTCTATTTTTGGAGTTGATAGATATCTATTAACATATCCAACAACAAATACAATGGTGGGCCTTATATATACTATTCATTTATCAGACTCCTAATTATTGACACATATGGTATTGGACTCATCTCTTTTCCATCATCCTCATCCCTTGGATACAAGGCCTTACTCAACATAAATTGAGGATCAAGGGGACAACTAACTTACTTTGTTTGATCTATGTTAAATCTCTTGAGTACCTTCACTTTGTACTCATCTTGAGATAACTAAAGCTTTCCCTAACCTTGATAATGGGTGATATGTATGCCTAGGATTTGTTTGACATGACTTAATCTTTCATTTCAAAAGGCTTAGCCAAATATTGCTTCAACTTTGAAATATATTACCGATCCTGGTCCATAATAAACATGTAATCCATGTATAAAAGTAGAAAGATTAAATTACTAGGCCCAAACCTTTACACAAATACATAGTGGTCTACTGACATCTTCTTGTACCCCTAGCAAGTCATGAATGGCCCAAACTTCACGTATCATTATCTTAGCACCTGCTTCAATCTATATAAGATCTTCACTAGCCTGCAGACCATACCTTATTTGCCCTTGATCTCAAACCAGTGAATAAAAAAAGGCACCAAAGCAGCAGGTTCAACAGATCCACCTCATTACCAAAAGATATTCTAGTATGAAATTATTTGATTTTAAAATCAACATACTAACTACAAAAATCAAGAAAACTAATTGAATAGATCAAACTAATTTTACCCAGTACACCCTAAAATACCATCGTTTTAGGCATGAAGAAAAAGAAATTCAAGGCAAGGGGGCTTGGTTCAACTGGTTTAACTAATTGAACTAGAATCGGATTGGGTTATACTAATGTTATACTAGCTATTTTTTTGAATGAAAGTAATTTTGATCAAACTACAGTCTGAACACATAATGCCCACTATATTAGGACTATTTTTGGTCCGATATTTAAAACACTACCTCAAACTCCTTCGGTTACTTTATGGATATATCATCCCTGAGGTCACTGTATAGTAAAGTTATTTTAGTATTAAGTTGCTCCACCTCTAAATCTAGAATAGCTACTAATCCCAAAATCACATAGATGGATGTCATCTTTATCATCGGAGAGAAAATTTCATCATAATCAACCCCTTATCTTTAGCCAAATCCTTTGACCACCAACCTTACCTTGTGCCTCAACTCATTTTTTCTTATTCAATTTTGATCTTGAAAACCCACTTATTATTCAAGATTTTTCCCTCTATTGGCCTCTGCACAACTTGTAAATGTTATTATTTTGAATGGAGCTTATGTCTTCCTTCATTTCAACCAACCACTTCTCCTTGTGAGCATCATCGAGGGCCTCATCATGATATAGAGTCTCAACACCATATGAGAGTAACACATAGTCCATAGCAAGGTACTTGTTCATTAGTTTCAACCCTCTAATGAATGTTTACACCTCTTGCAGAGCTTCAAGTGTGCTAGGCTATTGGGGTTGTGCTAACTCGATCTCACAATCTTCATGACCCACTACCTTTGTATAGTGTCATAATGTATTTTCATCAGAATTAGATTATGCTTTGGTATAGTGCCTCAACACATCTTCTTCAGAGTCACAGTGTACCTTGATTACCCCTTTAGGGTTAACCTTTTTCGTTAAGCCACTTACCTTGGAATCATCACTAGATTCTACTAGGTCATCAATGTAATCCTTCAACCTCCCATCCTCTACGATTTCATTGGTGTTCTATCCTCAAAGAACATAACCTCCCTACTTCATATAACCCTCTTTGCTACTCGATGATATGATGTGTGCCCAAACTTATCTTCATCGTATTCAACAATAATGCGCCGATGAGCCTAATTATCATTCAGCTTTGTCCTTTTGTCCCTCAATATATGAACAAACACACAACAACCAAACACTGTCAAAAGTTTTAAATTCACGTCTCCATCGAACCACATTTGATCAACCATATCACCATCAATAGAAATTGATAAAGACAAGTTGTTAACATAGCACATTATCTAAAAAGATTCTCCTTAGAATGACCTTAAAAGCTTAGCATATGAGAGTAGACATCTCAAATTTTTAACTAACATGTGATTCATCCATTCTACCACCCCATTTCGCTAATAGATTTTAGGGACATTATACTTATTTTGAATCCCATCAACCTTGTAGTATTCATCAAATGGAATAATATATTCACCACTATTGTCTGTCCAAATACACCTCAACTTATTCCTAGTCTCACTCTCTACCTTCGCATAAAAAACCTTGAATTTTGTTCAAAACTTGATCCTTGATCTTATAGGGATATACCCAGAGCTTCTTTGAGTACACATCAATGATTTTCACCAAGTATAACGAGCCA
Organism: Tamarix austromongolica; assembly: GCA_039764185.1. Taxonomy (NCBI): domain Eukaryota; kingdom Viridiplantae; phylum Streptophyta; class Magnoliopsida; order Caryophyllales; family Tamaricaceae; genus Tamarix; species Tamarix austromongolica. Next base: position 15,748,094 of record CM077811.1, read on the forward strand.
CTTAATGACCTCACTTTCATTAGACTACATTTGTTTGAGAAAACCTAATATAGTTTCCCCGTTGACCATCTATTAGCAACCTTAATAAAATGGGTTCATATCTCAAGCAATGTCTCTCAATCATTGAGAAGTTACAAGCTCTTCTCACTCATATTTATGAGACATTAATTCCTTACATCACATGATTTTTCCTTTGAGTTCACTTTGGACCAGCACATCTTTATTTGAGCCTGATATAGTGAGCAAATATTACTCCCATTGGGTACTACTAAGGACCCATTTCTCAACTTTCAAGTACCTCTTCCAAACTAACTCATATAACCCTCGTCATTGATCTTTCTAGAAAATATTAGGCGCATCCTCAAGTCTAAAACATGCCTTATTTGCTTGAGTTGCAAAGTACAACCTAATTTCATCTCTTATTGAATATTTCATATGTCAGCTATCTTTTATACACCATTATGCCCCATAAATACCTCACCAAAGTCTCTAAATGTGTAGGATGAGAAGTATTCCTTGTTTTGGGTGACATGGTAAGAAGCATTAATGTCTACCACCCAGTTGGATTCCATGTATGTTGTGTTCATGGATGCACTCATACACTCTGAGACAACCATGCCAAGTCATTATGAGTGATGACTACCATCCCCTCATCCATCTTAACTTTCCTCTAGAACTCTTCTTAAACTCCCAAAACTCCTTATAATACCCTAAATTCCCACAATGTAATCAAATTATATCCATATTTGAGTACCCCTAATCTATTCTTAGACTTTCCTTTCCACTTCCTATTATTAGTTCTACCTTGTTCCATCACAAGCACCTCAAACTTTAGGGCATTGCTAGCACTACCTCCTTTTTCGGTCTCTTCTCCTAGAAGTAACACTATCATCGGTGGGATCATAAGATTTCCACTTGGGATGGAAATACAAAGAGACACGCATAGAGTATCTGGTTTATTTGATAATTATAAAAAACTAGGACTAGCAAATCTTGAACTTCATCTCCAAACACTATAACCATGTTCTTCAACTGAATAAATATGCTCTGGAACTCATTGAGATGAACTGCAATGGGTTATCTATCTTCATACTTCAATCTATACAACTTTATTATAAGTTGTACCTTGTTTTCAGAATATTTATTCACATAAAGCAAATCTAACTTGGACCACACTCTATATGACTTGGTTTATTTTTACTATGTGATGAATAACACTACCATCTGCCCATTAATAGATGAAACCATGAGATCTTCTATTGAGATTATTCGAGTCCCCTTCTTTTTCGTTTATGCTCTTAGGCATGACTCCTCCATTTTCAATTGGTTTGACCAATTCCTTTACATAGAAATGATATTTCATCTCGCTCTTCCACGTCCTATAATTCGTATTACTCAACATCACCATGATTAACTTACTTGTTATCATAATTGTCACCACAAACTCTGATATCATTTGTTAGAGATGAATCATCGGTCAGTTAGCTAACCTAATGGGATTAAACACTCCCTTGACTAAGAAAATACACTTCTTCAGCTAGCTAAGTGCAGAAAACAAGATAAGAAAAAAAATAAAGACTTAATCCCTAATTTAATAACACTATTTATAAGGAAATGTAAAAGTAAATTGCAAGCACAAGAATAAAGATTTATATGTGAAAGAAATGGAGACTGATATTAAGTATAAATAATGGGAGAAAATGGGAGATTGTACACACATACAAAAGGTGAGCATAAAGGCCTTTTATACTCTTATCAACCCTAGGCTGACACAAACTATGTTATTAGTTGATAAGCCTATTATAATTTTCTACCTAATATCAATTAGAGTCAGAAGAAGTGTGTAAGTTACCCTCTAATGGATACTTATATAAATTAACCCTGTTAATTCAAAGATCAGCATGCCTAATGAATACCAAATCCCTAGAATTAAGGATTTTTTTTTAACCACTCCCGTACTTCCCATCTTCTCTCTAGTCACACTTTCACCTCAGCCTTAGCCATTACATTGAGCTAACTCCATATGATAAACTCCCCTTACTCTTCTGAGGTTGTTTCTCTAGCTAAACTTTTCTCTAGTTTGGTCCATCAACTAATCCCATCAATTGGTTTTCTGATAGTTGACTCACTTTACCTAGGAACCCCAATTTTCCAATGAATTCACTATATATGATTGATTCACCCTAGCTGACTAATGAACTAAGGATGGTCAACCCTCTTGGCCTACCAATCAATGTGATTTGCCAATAAAACCACTCTAGCTAATCAATCGACCCAATATGGCCAACCTACCAACTCTACTTGTGTTTTAGCATTAGTTCTGATTTCATGTCTAGGAACCCCAAAATGGGGAATCCTTCAATGAACAATTTCTTGTTAATCTTGTATAGAAGGACAAGAGAAAATACTATTCTATCATGGTTTATAATATTTCCAGTAATTAGAACATCATATATATTTGTTGGTGAAGAGTCTGAAGATGAACCTACTGAGAATGCTGTACAAAAAAATGTGATTTATGATTAATAGTAATGATAAATTTTATGTTCCACAAGAGAGACATAAAACCACAGTTTTCCAAGATACCGTTGAATAGTCAATTTTAGTTCATACTTCGCTGACTAACTAGTTAGAATATTCCTCTCTATAATACTATTAATGCATCATGAAATCCTAGCAAATGAAATATTGCTGTACCTGCCACAGCAAGTATGGACTTGAAGATGACACAATCGACTTCATTGGTCATGCCTTGGCACTCTACTTCGACGACGGTTACTTGGATCGGCCAGCTGAAGAGTTCGTTAAGCGAATGAAGGTAAAGTCATTTCAGCTACAAATATGAGGACTAATCAAATCAGCTGTCAGCGATCTGCAATGTCGTGGGATAGCAAGTGTCACCCTTTCTTAAATCATCTTATATATAGTTCTGCCTTATTAGATTATTCTTTTGTTCTAAAGCTCTATGCAGAGTCCTTGGCACGTTTTCAAGGTGGATCTCCCTATATTTATCCACTATATGGTTTAGGAGAGCTGCCTCAGGTTTTGTTCCTTCTGTCACTTGCTTTCTTTCCCTTAATGATTTTCCGTAAGTTATTTTACTTGCCGTCGCCTACGTACTAAGCCTCTGATCGTCTTTATTGATAGGCTTTTGCGCGCCTAAGTGCGGTGTATGGTGGAACCTACATGCTTAACAAGCCAGGTTGCCAGGTAGGTATATGTGTTTGCTCCATTATGTTCTAGGCTCTTCCTTCTACGTACCTTCAGTTGTTACCGCCTCTATCAAATGTGATCGAGTTCTATGATTTATATTATTCATTCATCTGAACGGAACAATAGCCTGCTGGTAACTATAGCTACTCAAGATTGCCAAGGAAACCTGCACGCTAATTAAAAGACTAATTTTTTAGCACAAGAATACGCTCTAATAAATCTTCTTTGCCTCTCTTCAACAATTTTGCATCTGAATGTGGTCAGATAACAGGACTTGATGAAGAATCGTACTTTGATTGACAGGTCGAGTTTGATGCAAGTGGAAAGGCTGTTGGCGTAACCTCTGAAGGAGAGACCGCAAAATGCAAGCAAGTTGTTTGTGATCCCTCCTATCTGCCTGATAAGGTTAGTTCCGGAAACAGTAGATGCAGCCAGACTTCATCACGCTGCAAAATACTTGGGTCTTTTAACTAAAACATGTCATAAGTATCCTCTAACCTGGAAAGAGAACTTAATAGAGCTAAAAATTAAAGTTTTAAGCTGCTGATATTTCAGGTAGGGATTCTGCTCCTTCATCTGTGCTGGACATGAAATTTACAAATTTTTTCTTTTTTTTTTTTTTTGCAAAAATAACAGGTAAAAAAGGTGGGAAGAGTTGCTCGAGCGATTTGTATAATGAGCCACCCTATTCCTGACACCAATGACTCTCACTCAGCCCAGGTTATCCTGCCGCAAAAGCAACTCGGCCGTAGATCAGACATGTATGTCGTCCTCAGACTCCGATGATATTATCCAAAATTTATCTTCTCTCTCACTTGCTGCTCCCTTTGGTACTGGGAGACGGGTATATTTGTTGTTTTTGACACTAATCTGTATCTAGTTGGAACTGCTTGTTCTGAATCAAATTACTCTCTTTTGCAGGTACCTATTCTGCTGCTCCTACATTCATAATGTTGCTCCACAGGGAAAATACATAGCTTTTGTTACAACTGAAGCAGAGACTGACCAGCCCGAGGTGGAGCTAAAGCCTGGAATCGACCTTCTTGGTCCTGTGGATGAATGTTTCTTTGATATTTACGATAGATACGAGCCTATAAACAACCATGAAAAAGACAGCTGCTTCATATCCACCGTAAGTGTGTTCGTGTGTACCTGTCTCAAAACTCAAAAGCATTGATTTTCTACTCACGGATCTAATGCATAGCCCTATGTTGCTCGATACTGGTTTATTGCAGAGTTATGATCCCTCCACACATTTTGAGTCCACGGTTGATGATGTGATAGAAATGTACAGTAAAATAACGGGAAAGGTAACAGACGAGTATTCTCCGCATGCAGAAGCCTCACTAAACTTATTTTTCTCCGCTTCACACCAATAATAAATAATCTCACCTTTATGTGCTATCTTTCCTTCTTATTTTTTTTCCCCCCTCTGTACACCATTATAAAAAATCTTATCTTTATTTGCTTTGAATTGATTCAGGTTCTTGACCTCTCTGTGGATCTCAGTGCTGCCAGTGCTGCTGAAGAATGAGTCTCTTCAAGTTTTATTTAACATGCTTAATTATAATTACAATCACTTAATATATAGCTCCTTTTTGGACTTAAAATATCTTCGAATACAGCAACCCTGCTTCGCTGTGAAGAATGATTTAGTTGTTCCTTCCTCAGGGATATCTCCATCTTCTTCGCCTTATCAATATTGGGAACCTATTGTTACCGATGATGTTTATGTGATGGAATGAACTTTAAATTTATGGTGATATCATTTTAGCTCCATCTGGGATAGTTTTAGCAACATGTAGAGTTTTTTTTTTTTAAAAAAAAAATCTTTGCAGGTTGTAGGATGCAATTAGGTAAGATGTGGTGCAATTATATTAGTCCCCTAAATCATTGGATAGTTGGTAGCAAGTAATATTAGTGATTGGCTAATAACTTGTCTTAAATAATATTAGTGACTAATTAGTTGATTGAACTAAATAATGTTCCGCTTGTTTGTATAAAAACCCTTGGTAATATTAGCTAATAATCATTACATGTTAGGGATGTAAACAACATAAATTTTACTTAAAATACAACAAACTTATAAATTAATATGAATAAATAAATATAAAAATAATTCTTTTGAGATTGGGTTTGAATATAGATACAAATATAAAGAATATTCATATCTGTACCCTCATACCTGTATACATATCTATACGCATTTATTAAATATATAATTTTCTTTTTACTCATAATTTTAAAATAAATATAGTAAAATATTAAGATTAAAAATATATTTTAATTTAACCTTAAATATATTTATCCATTAAATAATAAACTCTCGTTGGATGATTTAAAGAATAAATAAATTATTTGTTAAATAACAAATATATTAGACAGAAATAAACGCCCATTTGAACACGGATATATATATATATATATATATAGGATTATACACCACATATATAACCCCACTATAGCTATAAAATATAAAATAACTTCATAAATCAAACCCTAGAAAAACTAACTAAACTCATGTTTCAATTGTGTTGTTTAAAAAAAAATTTCTCATCCGAAATACCTGATACAGATAACACTATTAAGCACTTAGAACTCAAATAGTCTTATGAACCTCAAAAATATTGGTAGGGATGCTAAAGAAAATAGGATGGAAAATAAAAGAATAAAAATACTAAAGACTAACTATTTGATTTTTCACCTCTTCTAGTTCCCCCCCCCCCCTCTCTCTCGAAATTCCAAGAAACCAAATACACCTATTAATAACAAATTATTTGTTTGTTTGGAGCTACTTATTAAAAATAATTATCTAATATAATTACTTATTTTAAAAAAATTTAAGCTAAATTTTATTCAAAATGACAACTTTTAATAAGTAGCTCCAAACAAGCACTATATCAATAGTTGATTGCAACAACTGAATTGACTAGTATATAATATTAACCGTTTATATAAAAGTATTTGGTAAAATTTGACAAAAATGATAGATATTAGAAAATCAGAAGTATAAATAATTTTAAAAAGTTAATTCTTAATAAAATAATTTAAGAGGATCCTCCTTTTTATAAATAAAATAAAATAAAATAAACATTCTAAACCATTAGTACAAAAAGTTTTAAAAATTATTCAAGCCAGATATTCGATCAGTCTACTTCGTCGATTCTATCAAACCCTGATGGCATAAATTAATTACACAAGAACGCTAACTAATTCGAACGGGAAGATATGCGAAGAACAAATGCAGATCAGTGCTACTCCACTCCGACTATACTAGTTAGAATATTTACAGAAATGTTTACAAGTCCGGGCATCCCACTAATCTAAACAGCAGCACATATAGAACATCTTCTATCTCTTCATGAAATCGAATTCTAGAGCAAGCTGCTCATTAAATATGACGACGCTTTACTGCTCAAGATGTTGGGCAGTCATACTGAGAACTTTGGACCAGTTAATATATTTCACCATCTGCCTTCAGCTAATCACATATATCCCAGTGAAAATATGGAAGATATGCCATAGGCACCGTGATGAAGGCAAGAGAATTGAAAAATTAATGTTCACATGAGAGACAGTAAGCTAGCGGAAAAGCCTTTGAACTGATCTTTTCGGAACTTTGCCTTCAAGCTTTAGTCTTCTATATGCCTCCCTGATGTGGCATGGTCTAATAGGCCCAGAATCCCTTCTTTCTGTCATAACCATTCTTGCTGGGAAAAATATAAATAGATAAATAAATCAAGCAATATACCGGCAACATATTTTTCATCCTATATAATCACTGTCTGATCACCTAAGAAGCCGAATGTGTAGACGCATTCAGACTTCCATAGTTTCACAGTAGAAGTCAAGCGTTCAAAATAGAGATGCATTTTCAACCTCAATTAAATCCGATTTTCCGGTGCAAGCAACGGGACATTTTTGAGTTCTTGATAAAATTTAGAAGTGAAAAATAATCAATCACATTCATATCTTTACATACCTGTTTCGACAAGCTCACCAACAAACATTTTTGCTATTCCCGACACTACAATAGTCATAGGTATAGAGATCTTTTGGCTTCCAGTAATGCTTACAAGCAACTGCATTCACAACGAAGAATAACTTCAGACACAAATAATTCTGTAAGTATGCAAAGTAACTTTCATGCCGAATTTCGTCCCAAGCAATCATCCAGCCATTATAGAAAGTTTCATGGTTTGTGCAACCTCAGACTTATCTCTCGGGCCCATCCCATCGCCCAATGGGGAGGGCATTGGGGACCCTCTTTGCACCAGCAAAAGGAATGATCCTAGTCTAATAGTACTTTTGAAATTAGGAGGGCATGCCAGCACAAATGCAGAAACAATTTTCAGCAATAGAGACGGAATATTCAAGCTCCTAATCCTAACCCAGTGACACTTCCAATAATGCAGAAAAGGCATGGCAACACTAATGGGGCAGATGAGAAAGGTTGCAGTAGTGAAATGGTAAAAGAGAGTATATCAATGTCATTCCTCTGAAACCAAAACAAGAAATATCCTCAGAAAGAAAGCAGCAAACCCTTTTCATGTTGGATTTCTGAAAACCAGATCTCCGGAAGGATTCATATCTACTCATTTGCTCCTCTGTGAATTGAGATAAGATAGCCCTACAAGAGAATTCAATAAGTGGTTAATTTTTCAAGATTTCTTGAACTGGATTTCATCAAATAGGAATTATAAATAGCAATAGCACTTCAGTCTGAAGAAAAGGGAGACCTGAGAAAGGGAAAATTGAACAGGACTGTAACTGGCATTATCAGGAAGGACAGTGGAAAACAAGAACAAATGGAAAGGCAATTTTCCATGCATCAGGATAATTAATACTGCCTTCGAAACAAAAGCAAAGTTCATACAGACACAAGAAGAACCAACTGCCTGTAACTGGCAAGATCCTCAACTACCCTTAACAAAAATAGTGCAACCAAATACCAGATGAGGAATTATTAATCTTACATCGAATTTTCTTTCCAATCCAACAACTGCAAATGGAGTGTTTTCCCTAGAATGGCAGGAGCTTCAATGAACAAAACATGTACAGAAAATGAGCTTTCAGATCCTTGCTCCCTCAATTTTCTTCTTTGCTGAACTAGGCCTTAATTAATTAATACTAGTACCATAAAAAAGGAGTGGTCTAATATTTTGCAGTCTATAGCTTTGAACATAGTACATTGAACAATCACAACAGTATAAAGCATCAGGTGTGAATATATATGATATTAGGGTCAGGGCAATGCAAATACAAGTTGAGCAGAAAGAACTCTGAAAGAATTATGAACATAATTAAACACAACATACATTGAACTTTATTTCTGGAATGCAGTTGAAAAAATGAAGATTTTTCTTGCATATGCAATAGGACAATTAGACAGCATGGATAAAAATTATGCAACATGTACTGACCCTTCCACCAGTTTTTTATACCACTGAAACAACTAACTTCAGGTAACTACGTACACAATGAAATGAATTTAATGATGCATCTTGATTTCTTTGAACACAATGGAATATACTAAACCAAGATATTATCATAGATTAGTATGCCCAATCTATAGCAATTATTAAGCCAACTAGGCTTACGTAGCTACCTCTATTTTAAAATATATTTTTTTTAAAAGTTACTGAAAATCCCAACATGTTTGAGAACCCAAAAATGGCTCCCATAATGTATAGATTTGAAAAAGAAGAATGCCCCACCCAACAAAACAAAATTTAACCTTTTTACTAATTTTAACCACATTGTTACCAACTACTCACATCTTTTCATTCAATAAACTAACTAAATTTTTATTCCTTGTTTTTTTTTTATGGAAAGAGTAAGTTAACTATTTTCTTTTAAGTAAATTAGAAGATTGAAGAATTAAGCGTGACAAATGTGAGAGCGCAAGCAGTGCATAATTTCAATCAACTCAACTGGTAACTGACCCCTTTAAACTTCATATCAACAGAACTCAAAATTTGTTCCATATGCCTCTATCTCTCCTTTCCTCCCTCACAAAACTCACCCTCGTCCTTCTGAAAACCTATCTACTTCCTAAATTTTGATAGGTCTCAGCACGTTTGTGTCTCTAAATTTTAATCTTTCTTCATGGTTTTTTCTTTAAAAAAATGACATGATGTCGGTGTGTGAAGGATAGCTATATACTCTGCTGAAAAGAATAGTCATGGATCTCTGCAGGTCTGTAGTATCTATATATCTTACAATAATTTTTATATTTTTAAATTTAGTTGAATGTCGTTTAGGGGACATATATTAATTGGATGCATGGATGGATAGGAGATCATTTCAGTTTTCTTGGTTTGTATATGTAGAAGAGATGAATCAATCATTTAGTATATTTATCACTTGCCATAGAATTAAATGCATATATATGCATGTGTGTTTATTTACATGAAAGAATTAAGTACTTAAACTACTATTTTATTTTATTTTTGAAAAAGATTTACTGTTACTTATTTAAAGTTTGTTTACTAGGTTAAAGTCTGTTCATACCAACTACCCTCACATTTTCATGAATGACATAGCCTTATGTAATTGATTTTTTTTTGTGCATTTTTAATGTATGAGTTAAAACCAACCTCCCTAAAATTATTTTTTACTGTGAATCAAGCACGCATCACATGCTCCCAAAATCTAATATATCAGATTCACAAGCCAAGAGAGCATAACCAGTACTAGGATAGATTTCTGGAAACTATTTTACTGAAGCAGCCAGAGTTGGAAGTGTTTTTTCCGACCAGCCTAAAAAGTTGAAACCAGTGACTATTGGTGGGAAAAGCCAAGGACAGACTAACAAGAAGATGTCGTATAAATGAGAGCAACTTATTATTTGATGGACAGGAAGGCATATGACAGGATAGAAGAGCAATGGGGTGTAATACATCTCACTACAAAAAACAGGCCACAAGCATAAAGGAATCCAATGGGGCGAATAAGGCGACTCTCAACAGTAATCAATTGATCATGCATCCACTTAAACATTAAAATCAGATATATGAACAAACTCAGAATGAAACTTACTATCAAGTTATACTTTGACTTCAAGGGTGTTAATCTATACAGCAACTAATTGAATATGAATGCGTAAATATATAAAAAGAAAATAGTTAGGGCAAGATGGTAACTCACTGCATCTTGGCCATCTTATCAGGATCAGCGCTTGATGGAAGCTTGCCAAGCTCAACCTCCATATTTTCCTCCTCCTCTTCTTCATCATCGTCTTTATTCTTGTTACCTTGTCGAGCAGCACCCAATGGAGCTCCAGCCGACTTTTGTACTCCAGAAGCCGAATTTGGCTTCGTAGCCACAGACCCCACCTTCTCATCCTCCGTCAAATGTCGATTAACAGTGTCCGATGGGGCAGCAGCAGGAGTATGAGCCTCGACCTCATTAGGAGCCGCCGCAACAGGAGAATCAGGCGGCGATTCATCCTCTTCCTGTTGTTCTTGTTCCTCAAAAGCTGCTTCAAACGGATCCTTGGATTGCTTCATTCTCTTTTACCTACAGCAGACAAATAAAAACATTTGTGCTTATTCATACATGAATTCACAGCCGAAGTATCTCACATATGGACAGAATTGAATAAATCAAACAGAAATTTTAGGGGAAATGTTGATGACTGTAAATGTTGAAATTTTAGGGGAAATAATCATCAAACAGAAATCGAAATAATTGATTTCTGGTATAGATTGATTGATACAATGGCTTAGAGAGATCAATAAGAGATCTAAGGGGGGAAGAGAACTCGGTAATGGAAAAATCAGAACCTGGGGTTCGTGCGATAATGAGAGCGAGGATTCAAGAAAGCTAGGCTTCGAACCGAACGAACGAACAAGCGCACAGAGAAAAAAAACACATACACGAGCAAGAGCTGCTCGCCGCGAAAACAATTAGTACTAAGACGTCGAAGATCATGTCGCTGAGATATAATTTGATACGGAGACGAACAACTCACAGCCTTGGGTGGGTTGGGCTGATTGGCTCCAAAGCTAGACATAATGGATCAGATTGTTTAGACTTTTTTTTCCTCACCAGAAGTTGTTTAGAAGAATCTACTGAAAATAAAGTTGTGTTTTTCCCAGTGACTTTTATCTATTTTTTTTAATTTTTTTTTTTCAATAGATAGAAGAACTCCAATCCATATACAAGAGACGAGGCTCCTTCATGAGCTTCCTATGGAGCGCATGGAGATCAATTCATACATGATATTTGACAGAAAAGAGGGAAAATGAGAAACGGACAATATCGACGACTTCTAATAAAATATGTTATGTACTATGTTTAAACAATTTTAAGTGCACGAGATGAGATTGAAAAAAAATAAAAAGCATAATTAACCCTTTTAAAAAAATTATTATTTTCTGTCAATTCTTTCTCCCTAACGTTATTAAAATATTATTGATTAATTGGATCTAACTCACGAAATCATTCCTACATTATTATTATTATTGTTGTTATTTGCATCACTATTATCAAAATTTAACTCTTCATATTTTACCACTATACACACCTATAAAAGTGCAATTAGCAATTATTATTAACTATTTTTATTAATATTAAAAAAATAAAATATATAATATTTTGAGATATTGAGCTAAAACTATATTTTAAAATATATCTACTATTTGATAGATTTAAGTTTAAATACTTTTAAAGTATTATCTTTTTTACTTATTCTTCATGTTATATGAGTTATCATTGAATCAATACCACACCATCATTCATCATAGTTCTAATGTCTTGCATGATTGTGTAAAAATTGCTTTAAGACATAAAGATACAAGACTTAGTATTTTCCTAAACTTCAACCTGATTAAATTAAAAGGATAAATTAGCTTGATTTTATTTATATTGCTTTAATTTATATTTATTATAATTATAATATATTTATTGTTTGGTAAATACAAAAGAGTCATTAACATTAGGTTGGTGTTTTCAAACTTATTAAAGATGTGGTACATTAACTGAGAGTTGAGGTATGAAAATCAATTTTAATATACTTGTGTAGCTTTGATATTCACAAGTTTCGCTTAGCACAACAAGGGATATTATGAGGCTGGTTAGTTAAAAAATTTAGAGGGATACAAAATTGAATTAGATTTTGTCAAATTTTTAGTTACTATAAAATTTATTTATCACAAAAGTAGACCCCCTAGCATCATCTCCTAGAATGTCATACAACTATGTAAGTTATAAAATTTGACAATTTGTTCAATTGTTCTTTTCTATAAGTTGCTTAAAATTTTAGTTATAATGAAGATGGAATTGGTGAATATAATCAAACAAAACTCTAGAAATAGAAAACAAATTTGTGGAGTTCTCCTCCCCCCTACCCCAACCACCCATAAAAAAACTAAAAGTGGAGAAATAGAAATCATTCACCATAGGAGAGAAGCAAATTGAACCTTAGTACCATCAGATTTGATTCCTAGCAAAGAATAATCTCAGAAAATGGAAGCAAGATTACCTACACCATCTAACTCCATATGAATATTAGTTGCATCGATGGTAACCTCATATAGGATTAGGACCTTTTCATTGACTATAATAGAATAATTATTGTATGAATCATCCCGGGGTCATATTTGATAAATTTAATTTTGGAAAATACAGTTTCAACAACCAAGTAGCTCTAAATCATTGGTACATGAAACTTTTCCTCTCTTGTTAAATTTTGACAACATAGCTTTTAAAAATTTGTATTCTTGTCCATGACAGGGTTAATTGATTTTTAATTCTCTTGTTCTTTTTAGGGGGTCAATTTAGTTATTTTATCCAATTTCATCTTCATTATAAGGAGGAGCAAAATTAAGGGTTGATTGATTCTCCTCAAAAGAAGAATCTAGGAGATGAGGAAGAAGATGAGTTGGGTAAACTAAATATGACCAGATGTTGGGGAAGATGATAGAAGTAAGGATATAGTTGAAGAAGTAGTAGAGCGGAATAACTATTGTAACACCCCAAACACTGCTACTAAAAAATTTCATTTTTAAGTAGAAGCATTAATAAAATACAACGGGTGCTACTGCCACACTTAGAGTGAGTTAAGTCCATACCCTTCTTGTATTAAGTGTAAGGGTAAAACGTTATGACAAATAAATCAAAACTTATGCAAATAAATATAAATAGTAAAAGACTTTAATAATTTAGTGTAATGACAAAGTACATAGCACATGATCTAGATAATACAATACATAAAAAGAAATAATGGGGATAAAAGAAATGAAGAGTCCAAAAGAGATATTCAAAATCTAAGATACATAACGTGGGTGACATCGGATAGATATAACTCTACGTCCTAACTCCGAGGTATAAACCTGTATCACTCCGCCTGAGAAACCTCCTCAAAGTTAACAGGATTATCATCATATACCTGTGACACAACATCTAAAATGTGTAGTATCAGTATGTATCTTGTACTGAGCAGATAACACTATATATGAGGCCCATGTAAAGAAAGCAATAGAACATATAATAACAAGATTATAACATGCTTACATATAGATGTCAATTGAGTAGGATAAAACAAAACCATCAAATATAAAATAATGTAATATACGGCCAGATGAGATTCATTGATTATTATATTGTATTATCATAATCACATTCAATATATTATATTAACTTAAAGCTGGAGACTCGAAGAAACCATAACAACTAATCTAGTAATCGAACTGTACTAGCCCTAACTGACCCACCAAGAAACGTAACCAAACTACCAAATAATAAGATTCATAATCACTTAAGTACATAAACCCCTTATAGGGCTAAAATATATAGAGACACCTATAAAGTAGAAGAGGGTCTTTCCGGACCTCGTAAGGTAACGAGGATCACAAAATAGAAAATACCAGAATAGAATCAAGTGAAGACCAAACCTAACTCGGATAGCTATTTCGAGTGGTACAAGTTCCCACTCAAGATCTTCACTTTAAATGATTAATATTTTATAAAATATTTAGGTCAAATAAGAGCAAATGACACATAATATCACTTAATTACTTCCATGAATATAAATCAGTTATTTCATTATATTCGGATATTATCCATGCACTTGATCCACGGAGGAATCAAGGTCCAACCATTTAGAGCACAAAGGCCCATTAACATATTATTAAAGCCCAATTGATTATATGAGGCATTAAATCCAAAGGAAGATTATTAAGGCATTAAAGCCCAAGTTCTATGTCATTAAAGGCCCAATAAAGATAGATCTTAATGTGTATTAACTTCAATTATTCAAGATAAGGATAAATATCCAACATTTAAGTAAATCAAGGCTTCACTTATAAGACCAAATTAAATAACTCATCTAAATACATATAAAATGACTAAAATACTTTAAAGTTCACAAATTATTTTCATATTAAGAAAGGTGTATCTCATGCTAAAATGACGATACTTAACCAATTGGCTTCTTAGGATGAAATATAATGGAATACTAAGATAAAATACTAAAATTACTCAATGCACTCAAAGTGTCTCTTTCTCATTTTTTTTTCTTACTTAATTAACTATTTTAATTAAGATATCTAGGTATACTCATCAAATGTCACTCAAGTGTTAACTTATGCATTTTAACTTATTTATTAATATAATATTCACTTATGCCTCAATTTCAAGTATTACATGTAATAGCCAAAATTATCCTTATTCACTTAAAAATTGCCTTACACTTCTAGAATTCATAACTTACTAAATATCAAACCCTAATATATCATATACCAAATTTCATGTAAGAGACCCAATTAATACAATGGTACACTTAAAACTTTCATAAACAATTTGTAATGCCCAATATACCCATGGTCAAATATGTCCAAACCCTATAAATAAATTCATTTCAACTCTAAATGATCCAAAATTTATAACCTAAATTCTATACACTATTATAAATACAATGGAATAGTTAGATAAATTTAAAACAACCAAAACTCACATAAAATAACAATTGCAAGAGCTAAACAACTCGAATCTAAGTATATTCATCACAAATATATTAAATATTCACCATAATTCTACTAAACATTCAGCATGATTCTACTACATATTCATTGCCTTTCTAGCAGATATAAGACCATGTAAAAAACCGCACAATTCATCTTCTCATTAAATTTTCATGTGTAAGCACATAAGATATAAACATGAACATGTCATAAAATAGTTTTCAAGATAATATTTCATGATTATAATTAAAAAAAGCTAATCATGCATTAAATAACATATAAAACACTTGGCACAAAATCCCATTTTTAAAGGTTAGTTTAGCTACCAAAATTCCTAAACTTCTTAGCAAAGTTAATATAAGGAATTTAGTAAATCCTTATCTAACCCACTTGGTCACCTTTAAGAATATGAGATTTAAAATGGTTAAATAGCTAATATTAATAATTATGTAAAAGTGAAGAAAGGAAATGAAATGGAAGAAGTAAAATGACAAGATTACACTTGAATATGGAGGCTTGGAAACCACCAACACCAACCACCAATTAATGATAGACCAAGGTTTTGGAGGGTTAATAAGAAGAGAAAATAGGAGGAAGTAATGATGAAAGGCACGATTTTTTTTGTTGAACCAATAAATAACATTAACAATTTCGTAGGGAATGGTTGACAAGGAAGATAGGATAGGAAAAAGAAGAGAGTAGGGGCATGATTTCTTGGGTAAAAATGATGCCTAGATGAAGTATAGCATGCAAGGAATTACAAGCCCCATCAAGAGTTAAAGGTAAAGGAGCTAAATTTGATGCATGGCAGCTTCTGCAACTCACCAAAAAAAAATCAACATTTCTACTGTTATATAGCTGGTCAGGAAGCAAAAGTTTGGTTAATAATAAGCTTGAAGGAGAATGATTTAAGGGATAAAAGTGATATAGATTTTTAATATGCAATGCAATCTTTTAAAAGAAACAAAACCTAAAGGAAAAGAACAACCAAAGAGAGAGAATGAGTAGATGCAAATTGAAAAGAAATTAACTTTGAACTCTGCTAAAATTTTATAGTCTTATGATTTTATGTGTGTTCTGTAATGGAACACACGTTTTGGAAAAAAAAAATAGAGCGAGATCTAATATGGAGGAGTGTAGAGTGATTTTTTTGTTTGACTTTAGCCTCACTGGAGTGCTAAGATTAAGAGTGTAAGAAAAATGTTAGGCTACGGTTATATGTGTAAAAAAATTGTCATGAAATCATGGTTATAGTACTTTGTGCACTTATTGGTTGAATAAAGGGTAACCAAGTCACAAATCTGATTTGGTTTGATTTGGAGACTAATAAGGATTGAAAGATTAGTTACAGGATTGGTTACAATTTATTTTGATTAATTAATTTACAAGGAAGTCCAATAATAGACACTTATTGAAAAAAATTATTGAATTCTAAAAATCATACAAAATTATAAAAATATCTGAAATAATATAATAAAATTAAATATATAAAAATATTAGGTATCGGAATTGATTTGAAACTCGAAGGATTAAAAGCAAATGAAAACGGCAAAAACGGATAAGTCGTGGAAATACATTTTTCCACAAATACACAAAATAAGTAATTGATAGTTCAAATTATTACAGATTAATGCGGAATATTTTTAGAAAACCAAATGTATAAAAATATTTTGTGTCAAAACTCATTTAATGACCAATGGATTAAAAATAATAAAAATGGCTAACACCATCTAATTGTGGAAATGGATTTTTCAGTAATTTAACAATTTAAAAGGAAATGGTGAAATATGAAAGAACTCCAAAATATTTTAGGATCGATTCATAAATTTTGAATAAGTTGAAAAGAGTAAAAATGCAATAATCAAAAAAATTATTACAAATGTGTTGTCTACAGACGAAAGAAATAATTGATGAAATATTTAAAAATTAACACGAAAAAATGAGACTTGACAATATATGTCCGAAGAGTTTTTAAAGTGTGCAGTCACAAATTAAAAAGATAAACTCTTCTTATTTTTTGCCGCAATTATTTTTTTAAACAATATTATTTTTATATCTTAAAATATTATTTTAATAATTTGTATTGTTTTTTAAAAGTCGGCCACAAATAAAAAGAATATAAAAAATAAAACAACACTAAAAATTCTTATTCCTAATTCCAACCATCAAACATTATATATAGAGAGAGATCAAGTACAAACTCAAGTTTGAATACATACGCGAGAACAACTTCTAGCCATTTGATAATCAAACAACAACTTATTGAATTATGGGACTTTTGTATCACACGTGCATCCCAATTAAAATATGGTCCACCCTCTTTCCTAATAGAACATAACAATTAGAGTTCTATCTTCCTAAAACCCCAACTCCTTCACCTTTATCTTTCATAGTTTAATATCTTAACTATTGATTTTATTCAGAAAAAAAATTGTCAATCTCTCCATCTTCATCTTCATCGATGGTGCAAGCTGTATTAAATTTCTTATTTTTGGTCCATTTTGCATTACGCCCTATACAATTTCTTATTCGTTTATCAATTCCGGCAACATCAATGGTGGAATCCAAAAAATACTTATGAATCATCTTTGGAAGGTTTGATTCTTCTATCATTAAAAACTTAATTTCATTATTTGCAAAATTTTCATTTCTAACGGTCAGGTTTTACTGTAGCTTTTTTATAATATAATCATCTTTTATACTATTGGATTAATTATGAGAAACAGAAATGGAATAGCTAAATTGCTTATAATCGTAAATTAGCAATAGTGATAAATGATATTATGCAAATTGTTGGACCATCGAAAAAGGTAAATAAAATTTGATTGCAATATAATTGCATCCTAACATAGTGTATAACATCAGGTAGTCTTGGCAGTACTTTAAATTAATTTTTTTGCTTTTGCAGTAGGTGTGGTGGATATGATTTAAATTTTCAACAGTGGCTTACGGTGGGAAGATATTCAAACCCATAGAGAAGAAGATGGAGCACCGTTTGTTGGTCGCTAAATAAAAAGTTTATAATCCCGAACAACAATTGTGCCATTATGAATAAGGGCACCATGCACATTGTTCTTTATTTATTTATTTTCAATCACTACGGTTGACGAGAGCTTTAAACCATTTAATAGCTAATATACATTCCTATATTTATTTTTTTAACTTAGATTTATACCAAATCTCTTCTCTCTCTCTCTCTCTCTCTCTCTCTCTCTCTCTCTCTCTCTCTCTCTCTCTCTCTCTCTCTCTCTCTCTCTCTCTCTCTCTCTCTCTCTCTCTCTCTCTCTTTTCAAATGTCAATTATTTATTTTTATTACTATCTCTCTATTTCCAAATTTTTCCCGTTTGCGGTTATAGTCTTCTCGTATCATTTTCCTCTCCTTTCTCCCTAATTTTATTAAAATATATAATATTTCCGCTCCATCATTTATCTTCTTATATCCAAACAAAGCCTAACGAGCAGTCCTTTGATCTTTGCCGATATTTCAACGGCCCACTCACCGGAGAAGGCGAGGGAAAAATGGGAGACGAGAGGGTGAAAGAAGAGGCTCTGCAAGTATTGGGATTGTTTCAAGTACTCCCTCGTTTGGTCGTCTTTGATCTTGATTATACCCTTTGGCCTTTTTACTGGTGATTCTTCTCTCTCTGTCTTTCTTTAAGCCCCTGAATTGCCTAGACGTTTCTATATGCCGCCTTACCTATTTGGAGATTGGTGATGCCGTTTTCAATTTTTTCCTTCTTAATCTTGCAGTTTTGTGTCATATATTATATATGGTATCGAAGATCATTAAAAGGGAATAGGGAATTAAATTTTGAAGTGGAAGTCTGCATCAGTAATTAGGGATTCCCCATAGTTATTGCTTCCGTTTTCTGTACCTTGTATTCATGAAGTGTTTGGGATGGGTTATTCCATCAGTTCCCTGCCTTTTTTATTGCCTTTAGATGTGGATTAGAGAGTTCTCATGGATCAGATTTTGAATTCCAAATTCCTTCATTGTATACTGCATTAAATCTTCTTTATTAGACACGTAATTGCAAATTGCCGTAAAAATGCTTCTAGAAACTAATTTCTATTCCCTTTTGATCTATCTATATCATCGGTTCTTGGGTTTGTTTATTGGTTCAGTGAGTGCCGTTCCAAGAGGGAGATGCCATCAACATACCCACATGCCAGAGGCATATTGTATGCCCTCAAGGACAAAGGGATAGATGTTGCTATTGCCTCCAGATCGCCTACCGCTGATGTAGCAAAGAGTTTTTTGGATAAGCTGGGTATCCAGTCCATGTTTGTTGCTCAGGTTAGCACAATCTATGTTCTCCATGTATATTTCAATATTACTTCCTCTGCCATCTCAGCGTTGGAGTAATTTGTTATATATTGCCTAAGTTATAAATACAATACGATTTCACTCGATGAATACATGAATGATTGAATTTTTTTATGTTTTCATGCAGGAAATCTTTTCCAGTTGGACACACAAGACAGATCACTTCCAAAGGATTCAACGGAGGACTGGGATTCCGTATAACTCAATGCTTTTCTTCGACGATGAAGACAGGAACATACAAGAGGTTAGAGGATTTTCATCATGACTTGTTTGCTGTGGGTCTGACTTTGTTGTTGCCTGTGGATATGATATGAAAGATAAATTGTGGCCTGCAGGTTTCTCAGATGGGTGTAACGAGCATTCTAGTCAACAATGGGGTTAATATGGGCGCATTTTGCGAAGGCCTTACTAAGTTCTCGCAAAAATCAGGCGTGTCATCCAGACACAAGAAGCAGAAATGATGGCGTGAAGTGTATCAACCACTTACAACTATCACCGAAAGAAGCAAAGTGCAATGTTTTCACATATTAATTGTTCGCTTGTCTTGAATTCTTGACATTGATATTATTGTTGTAACATCTGTATCATTTTTGGATGTCAATTGAACCCACACAATCTTCAATAATTAGTGACGATGTGCATTGTCCGTGTTACTGGGATGTTTTTTTATCATTTATTATTTATTTTGCATATTACTTGCTACTAATAGTTTGCATTACGCCAATTTCTTTTTTCTGGATCCCAATTCAAACCAGAGGATGGTGTAGATAGGGAGGATCCTGTCATCTGCCTTATATAAGCTCTATTCTGTCATTTGATAAATGCAGGCGCTCTATTCTGTCATTTGATAGATGCAGGCAAATGAGATAAGTTATGCATGACGAATTTAGACAAAGTGAGAAACTATGTGAGCAATTGAGCGAACTTATTATTGAAAAATCAACAATGTTTATATGGAGGCCGCTGTCCTTAGGAGTCCGGTCCCAAGAATGGTTTTCTGACCGCAATTCTGCAGTTAGGCCAAAGACAAAGCTCATGAAGGAACTATCTGTGCATATGAAATACGAATACACAGGAACAAAATATCTTCATCCTACCTTTCATAGGACTTTTACGGGAAGCCTGATAATTGATACTGCAAGCTGCAGCATTTTGAAAACAGTGACAGAGTTTCAAAATCAATGCTCCGAGTAGAGTCAATATGGCCATACAAATACACCTTCTTGCTCAGTTTCTCATAACTTGATGGGAAATCTTGTTGGCACCAGAAGGTGCAATCTTCATTTCACTAAAACATGTTGAACAGTGCATGTGGGATAAGTTTTCAACACATAAAATTACACAAGATAACATATTAAGGTGGCTGAAACATCATTCTAAAACATGTTGACTATTTTCATTTAATACTCGTACAAGTTTGAATTTCCTAAAACAGTTCAAAGATGGTAAATTAATTTAGCTCCCTCAAAGGTGATCTTTCATCAATAGTCATGCCCACTTCCTTGGGCATGAGAACGCTGGAAAAAACATTTTCTGCAAAACTATGGTTTTGATCAGATATCATCATTGTTTCTGAAGCCAATTCATCATGTTGCTCAGAACAATGCAGCAATTTTCCAAGCGTACCCAGCAACTTCACATCCTCTCTGGAAAATGCTTCAATCTGCGAGGAGATTTCTTCAATATAAGCTGCTAGGTTATCCCTCTCCGAAGATAGTTTTTTAATGTATTCCACTGATGCCTCCTTCACTGACTCAAGCTCATTGATTAGTCTCTTCATGTTTGTGTTCTCATCGTCAAGTTTTCCCTTAAGATTTTCAATCTCCAAATTCTTGTTTCCCAGTGAAGCCTCGATATTTCTTACTGCTTGCTCTGCATGCAACAGAGATTCCTCCTTGATCACCAAATTGTTGCTCAAATCAGTGATTAGTCTCTTCGTGTTAGTGTTCTCATCCTCAAATTTTTCCTTCAAATTTTCCATCTCTAGGCTCTTGTTTCTCAGCAAAGCTTCAATATTTCTTGCTCCTTGTTCTGCATGCAAAAGAGATTCCTCCTTAATCACCAGTCTGTTGCTCAAATCAGTGATTTTCTTATTAAGTTCATCAACCAGCATCTTCTCTACTTGCACCTCTAGACTCTTAAGGTGTTCAGCCTCCTCAAGTGCCCTTCTAAGCTCATTGCTCTCAACCAGTTTCTGCAGAACCTCTGAGAAGCAAGAGGTCACTGCATCTTCATAGACCTGTTCTAGTGAGGTCGACAACATTCGCAGTTCCATTATGCTTTGATCCTTCTCTATAGCAATAGCAGAAAGCTTTGCTATCTCCAGATTATATGTTTTCTCTGCTTCTGCTCTGGCACAATCAGCAGCTAGACATTCCCTATTGATGGACTCCTGCTCTAGCTGTGATACCTTTTTCTCAAGCTCTTCTACAACTGCCTCTTTCTCTCTAATAATTTGTGAGTACTGCTCTTCCTTTTCATGTGCTGCAGCCACCTGCAATTTCATTGCCTTCGTCGATTGTTCTGTTTTCACCAACTCTTGATCAAGCAAAACATTTTGTTGCCGGAGATCACTGATTTTCTGTTCATGCTCTTTGATTCCACGGAGAAGGTTTTCATTTTCTTTTGTGAGACTCTGATGAGTCTCAACCTCTGCAAGAAGAGATGCCTCTATTTTACAGCAAATTTCCTGGCTTTGTTCGAGGCAAGTTCTCATGCATTTAGCTTGTGATTTCCATGTTTGGCATTCCAATTCTCTTCGATTAGCTTCACAAATCTTCAGAGTCAATTCAGAGTTTGATTTTTCAAGAGCTTCGGAAACATCTTCAACAGATGCTTCTAGCATCTTTACTTGCTCTTTTAACCGATGTTCAGACTTTGACGATTCCTCAAGCATTTTCCTATACTTAATGAGCTCTTTCTCTAAGAAACAGCTCTGCTCCTCTAACAATTTGAATGACTCGAGCTTCTCTGTCAGTAATGCTATCTGCTCTCTTGCCTGTTTAAGACTGATTTGAGTGTCCATCAGAGAACCATCTTCCAGTCCCAACTGCTCAGCTGGAAGTCTGATCTTCTCTACTCTGTTCTTGTCACAGCCTTCAACTTGAGCCTCTGAATTAAAGAATCTCAAACAAGCCTCAGAAAATTCAGACTTCAATACCATGAACAATATCGAGATCTCTTCACCTGTAACCTCCATGGAAGCATGACAACTTTCCAACTCCATCTGAAGCTCACAAATACGATCAGTCTGGCTCTTGAGACTAGACTCGTAGATGTTTATATCTTGAATCAGTTTCTCCATCTTAGAGTTCCACTCAGCTTCTCTTTCATTTAGAGTCACAGAACAATATTCATGCACCTGCTCCAAATTTCTAAGCCTGTTTCGTAGCTTTGTAAGCATGGGGTCTTGTTTCCTCCTGCTAATCTGAGCTTCCTGAAGCTCTTTGATAGACTGAAGGAGTTCCTTGTTTTCTTGCTCGAGGTGAGCAACCTTGTATTCCATTTCTTTAAAGACTGCCTGTTTAGTTCCAAGTGAATTTCTCAAGGAAGCAATTTCTTCATCTCTTTCCATGGTCAAGCTTTCTATCCTGGATTTGGCTTCTTGACATTCCCCCAGAAGATTGTTGAAGCACTGCTTGGATTCTGACAGCTGAGCATCTAGTGCTTTCCTTTTGCTTTCTTCATGAGCCAAGGCCTGATTGCACATTTTCAACTGGGTCTGAAGGCTTTCATTCATTCTAATCTGAGAATCTAAATTGGTATGCAATGAGGATATTTCATCCAACAAACCTAACTTCTCAGATGCCCACTGTTCCTTGCTCAACCGAAACTCATCATGGAGCTGCCCATGTGCCTGTTCAAGATGATCAAACTGCTCTTTCTTCCATTTTAACTCTTCTTGGATATTTATGCTTTTCTCCTCCAAACTCATAATAACGTCATCTCTGTGCCTCAACTCCTTAGCTGATCGTGCCTTCTCTTCAGCTTCTAAACATTTCTTTTGGGCATCGCCCAAGAGCCTTCTGAAACCTTCCATTTCCTCATTACATGCACCAAGCTTCCTCTCCAAATCATCACCTCTCGCAGTGGCTTCCTCCAAAGCTGAGACCAATTTTCCATTCTCAGCTTCCAACTTCTGCAACTTCTCCTCGGATTCAATTCTTAATTTCTCATGAGCAGAACCTGCTTGCTGGAGAAAGGAGTCTTTACTCTGGAGTCTGACTTTAATTTCTTCATAGAGCTGCTTAACTTCAGCCATCTCTTCAGACTTAGCATTCAACTCTTGAGTCTGCTTTTCAATCTGCAACTTTGCTTCTTGCAATTTAACAAGTTTGTCATCGTTTGCCCTCTTCAAACTTCGAGAAAGATCTGTTTTGACCCTGTATTCATACTTCAATTTCTCCAGTTCTATTTTGACTTCATCCAACTCCTGACATACTTTTTCCATTTCTGCTTTGCTTCCTATGTCAGGCTCAATCCTTTCGGCAGGAACCTGTTTGTTTAGAAAAGGAAGAATATGAGAACTTAATATAAAATTATAAATTAGTAGTCTTGTTTGTTTAGAACAATAAAATAGTAGAACCAAGAAATAAAATTGCAGTGCACTAGTATTCGAGTTAAGCAATGGTTAACTCTATGTTTAAACTTTTCTATAGGAGGCATTAATGTTTCGCATGATCCCTCAGCCTTTATCTCTCTCTCTCTCTCTCTCTCTCGGTTACCCTTAATTTAATCCCTTCCTTCCTCTCACAAGTCACAACCATAGCTTGTTGAAACTATAACCCACACTACGCTATCGTTCAGTCGCAGTGCATACTGCATACTACCAAAGGCAGAAGTGCCAAGAGAAGTTAGATAACAATCACAATGGCTTTGCAATAAGACGGAATAAATAAAAACCTAGCTACATAAGTGAAAAATAAAATATTATCGCCACTGTTTGAGTTTCAAAAGCCTCACCGACTTTATAGCAATTAAGTGACACAAGGGAACTACAGCTGAGAGTAGTGCGGTTCATATGTGCCTCTTGGAGAAGTGGAGCTGGGGTAGGCAAAACAAGAAAGAAATGAGCATGAAGCTATGGATGATTGAACCTCGTAAAAGGGAAATTTTTTTAGAGTACCAACTCTCGATTCCATGCTAAACCGATCTGGATGCCCAAATCCTGACAGGCTAGACCAATGCACAAAATCCTACTTAATTTCATTCTCAGTTTCATGTTGAAATCCAAAACCAGTAACTTTCAGATTCTAACAAACAGCCTTCTTGAATTAAGAGAGTCTGTATAATAACGGGAAAATAATGCTAAAATGTCGAATCGAGCCACAAAACAAACCCTTATAGTTTATGATAAATGCAGTATTTTAGATCTGGGTAAAGTTTAATTGGAGGTGGACTAGTTGTTCAAGTAGCATGCATACTCCACGAGCGGAAATCACAATCAATCAAACTCTGCATGATAAGTTCCATTTAAGATGACGATGTTCATCACCGAATTTATTATTAGGCGTATACCCGAAGAAACTGGGCAACTAAAGAACCTTGAGAGAGAGAGAGAGAGAGAGTACCTGAGTGAGACTGGGGAGCAAGGTGCGAGTCAGGGTAGGCTGATTTAACGCTTTTCTTTATGGTGATGTCTTCAGTCGAATTCAATGATGAGAGGAGAAAATGGTACTCAGAGAGAGGAGCAGGTCGCATATGAATTCCCAGAGCGGGCGAGAGCGTAAAATTTGAAATCAAGTCTCGTTTAAGTTGACGGCGAATGTCGCAACTGTGCAACCCGGAGACACTAACAATTTTTTAAAAATTAGGATACATGTATGTATGGTTATAATTAGGGCGGTTTAAGATTTAAATATATGTAATTTTGGATATTTAATTATCAAATGTTTAAAATTTTAGATATTTAAAAATAATATTTGATATTTAATTTAAAATTTTGAATATTCAAATTTTTGAATCAGATATTAAATATAATCAATATTATCTTAATAAAATTTTAAATATAAAAAAATTACAAAATCACAAATATACTTGATATTATCCAATCTACTTAGCAAATATATGATCCGTTCAGCAAATATCCAACTTACTCAACCAATATCCGATATTAAAACTAAAATTAAAGCTGCTACATTACAAAATTTAATTGTATTCTATTAGATCTAAAAAGATATTATATTAAAAATATAATTTCAACTAAATTAAATTTTAGCCCAAATACTAAATCAAGCGGGTAAAAATAATATATATATATATATATACACACATCTAAATTTATTTATATATAATTATATATAAAATAAAAAATTATAAAAAATGTATTTATATTTTTTAGATCCGATATCTAATTTATTTCACTTTTCGTTAATCGAATCAAATATTTAATTTGAAAAAAAAAATGGATCGTTTATTTATTTTTTCATATTAAATCTCTTCAGATATCGAATCGGATAAGCAAATATCGGATAATATGAACAACCTTATTTATAAATATGATAAGAGAAATAAAAAAACTATTTTACTATTATTACAAAAATAAAGTATATCATAATATTCCAAAGATTTTTTTTACAAATGTATATTCGTATTGATATATTTATGACCAAAAACTTTTATGATAAAATATCAATATAACCATAATGAAATGTCATAAAATAAATTTTAAACTAAGAAAATAGTACTAAAAGATTTCTTCATTATTACTTATACATAATCTAAATAATTTAATCCTTCTATCACAACCATTAAAACTTTGTTTAAGACATAAAATCCATATCACTTCAAGGACAATTAGAATTAAAATTATAGATCATGTCGTCTAGAATCACAATTACATTAGATTACCGCGGATCCAAACATACATATAAAACAAAACATAGTTGTAACCAAATGTAATGTTCATTTCACAAATTGAACAGCAACAACATCAACACTTTCATCATTTGAGATGGCATGACATATCTCAATACAATTAAAAAATCAAGTGCAACTCCAACAAAAATAATTCCAACTAGAGAAGAAAAAAAAAAGCCTGCAACCATATTCAACAAAATGATAATTGATTCATCGGAAATTGAAAATTCATCAAGCAAAAATATAATCGAGAAATAGAAATAACTTGATTACAAAAGAAATTGGTACAAGAAAAAGGCATAATTTGTAACTATAGAATTTTGGACAGCTAGAAATAATAAAAACTTTGACGACTTATCATCCAAAATAAGAAATGTTTCAAAGATAAAATGCGAGATAAGCATGTCAATAGAAATAGTTTATTCCGACAACATTGTCGTGTGTAAAAAAATGGTAATAAAAATTTTTATTCACTAAAGAATTTGTTTTTGTTGAAAAAACTTTTGTGACAACTTTGTCATTCAAAAAAAGGCAAAAGAAAAAAAGCTAGAAAAATCATGCCAAAAATATTTGTTAGTCAACACATGAAAATTTTAAGTTACATGTTATCCAAAATACTCTTACTATGTTGTCTGAAATAGTAACACCCCTATTTTTTCAATTTTGAAATTTTCATTTTAAAAGTACTAGAAGGTCTACTATGCACTCGGGACCACTCTAATACACGAGATTCATTTCTCAACTCAAGTTATCTTCTACTTTATATGATCAGTATTTTATTCAAGTCATCTTATTACTCAACATGAATATAAAGATCTAAATACAACAACCTCTCAAATCATTCGCAACTCGACCACTCAATGTCAAATAAACAACTGGCCATGAAAGGCCTTGCCTACTCACGATCGAATAAATCAAATAGCCATGAATGGCTTTGACCACTCAAGGTCAAACAAATCAACTAGCCATGACGGCTAGGGTTAATCACAAATCATACTCTCACAACAACCTCCCAATTAATTCTAATTTGATCCATTAAATTTAATTATTTAAAAGTCAATGCATAGTTGGTTATCAAGAAGGTGATCAGTGGTCAATACTAAGGTCCACTACTCAATACTTAACCCAATTAAATTCATCAACATCTATAATAACACAATCACATAAGATGAGTGTCAGCTCATGAAATACCAAAACCACTCTGGAAAAAAAATCACGAGGATCTAGAATCCAAGCAAGGCATGAAATCTAAAACAAATCAACAAAACCAAAGTTGTAAACCCTAGTGAAAATCAAACCGGTCCTTAAGCCCAAGTCAAAACCAACCATTAAAATCAAGGCATAGCCGAGAGATCAAAACCATAGGCATATAAGCCAACAAGATAAAACAATACCCAAACAAGTTAAACCACATTAGTCTAAAATTCGAAAATACTCCAAAGCTCAAAGAATCATATTTGAGGCCATAAAAAACCAAATTGACGGTGGAAACCAACTCAGAACGTTAAAAGTAGTTAAATGAAAAAATTTTACAAAAATTACAATTCATGCAAAATACTATTCACAGATGACATAAAAAGTGATTTTATACTGCAAAACTTTAATCCAAAAATAAAAATATTTTAATTTTGGGAATTACTATTGACCAAAAAAATAAATTACTATTCATACTTATTTACTATTTATGAGGGTAAAATATCAAAGGTTGTGGCCAACCTTTGACTCTAAAGCCCACTAAAGCCTTTTAGGGATATTTTATTCATTTTTATGTTTGCCATCAAAAAAATATGATTAAATCCTACTTATAATAATTAATAAATCATTATCCAATAACACTGTGAATAAAATCAAGAATGCACAAAGAATGTTCCAAAGTCTTAAAACTTTAATCTAAACTAAAACCTTCTAAACTTGATTATTAATTAACATGATGTATAACAAAGTTGATCTATAAATTATAAGGATTATCATGGTATCATCCAATTAATAAAAGTCCATAAAATCATCATGATATCTCAAGAACATTCAAACTCGTCTAAACTCATCAAATCTTCGAGCATAATTTAAAGAATCAAAGCATGTTTAACATTAAAGCTGATGCAAAAGCATCAACATTTGATGATCATATTGAAAATCACAAAAACCTTTTTACTAGGAAAAAGTAATTATCAATCAAACCCTAGTCATGCAAGCCATGTAAAATATTTTTTGTTTCTCCTTTACCTCTAAGCACCGAAAACATTACCTAAGCCATGTTTTTTTAAGCATTTTCCCTCCACTTTGAACCCTATTATTCCTTGGTAATCTTGGCATCTTGCAGGCCCAAAAATGCATCCGAGACAAGCCCTTTTGGAAATTACAAAATTCAACCACGAGTCACTTTCAACTTGGATGACAAATCATTTTCAGCACTTAGAAAGAACAATGCAGATTTAGAAAAGAGTAAGGAAGGATAGAAGACATTCCTTAATTCTTTTTGTTTCTTAAAAGGTTGAAACATGTCTTTGTCTCTTTCTTTAAGTGTAATATGGTTGTTATGACTTGTATAATGTCAAGATGTGTATTAGGAAATTTAAAAATCCACCTAAGCACCTCCTTATAATTGAAACACATGGGTTGGAAGCTTAGCATGATTTTTGATCATAGTATGCTCTAAATGCAAGTATTAGTTAGTTAAATTGTACTATTTAATCCTACACGTCTTATATAAATGTTATGATGGCATGTAATGAAGAAATAACTCACCTTTGGCTACCACTTTTTCCTCTCACAAAATTGAGAGTCCTCCACTTCAAACTCAAGTGCAAGAGTTGAAGGTTTTTGCTAAATCTTACAAGATTTATCCTAAGATTTGTATACCTTAGGTGGTTCTTGAAAGTATTGATTCAAGGAGTTACCAAAAATTAATTTTCATCTCTTTCCTTTCCCCCATTTCTACCTGTTGTTTTTTAGTTGTTCCTCTTTAAGAAAACCAAAGCCTAGCAAGACCCAAGTTGGATCTCATATGCATCAAAAGTTAATCTATAATTCAATATCTACAACATGGTATCATCAATTTAACAAAACAACTCAAGGATCAAAAACCCCCAAATTCGTTGAAAATACACAACCACCATAAACCACCAAAAATTATGCTAACTTAAAACCAAAGCATATAATGCATATCAATTCTATTTGCTTAGGGTGAAGTGTAACACCCCCATTTTTTTACTATTGAAAAAATTAGTTTAAAATATTGCAAAAGCTGAAAACATACCTAGAAAAAATAGAATGTTACTACTACACCTGACACGAGATAGACGTCAGCCGCCTACCCCATATCAGATATAAGGCTAAAACTAACTAATACATTTAAAAACAACAGAGTACATGAATAAAATATTACATATATGATTTGAAAGATTATTTACATCGAAGGACCTTGGCAACCCCCAACCAAATCATTACAAAATACATGCACATAAAAGTACGAGGCTACATTAAGATGAAGTTAGGGATAGAAAGATCAAAACTACGGTCCCTTACGGACCCCACAAGATCTATAGATGTCTACACTCTCAAGCCCCGAACCCAAGCTGAGGGAGGCCTACTATTGGTCATCCCCAAAAACCTACACATGGTCCTCTACTCTAGGAATGAGTGGATGACCGAGCAAATGAGTACATTGGTACACTACATACTGAGTAAGCCAAATTTCTCCCTCAATGAAAACACAAGTATGAAAATTCTATCAAGCGTGGATATAATATATAACATGTGTCATACTAAAGCCATATATGTAAAGGTAAGAGTGCATCAAAACATACTATCATGCACTCAGATAATGCTGAATATATCATGCTTGGTTTCACATCATAATCACGTAGGTACTCACACATGTAATAGTAGAATAAGTCCAAGCAACTACAAGGGTTTATTTCCAATTACTCAATCCTTTAGGTTATACCATGTTCTTATTCATATATGACACAAGTCAGTCATCCAGCCAACTTCCAACCAATAATAATTAGTCATGTAAGCCTTTAACCAAGTGTGCAAACAAGCTTTTATCCTTTTTAGTCATTCATACCATTACTTCCATCCTTATCTAATTATTAATAATTCACTTGGTCATCATTCATATTTTATCATCCATATTTTAGTATCATTGAGCGATGGATTGTGCACTACCCCGTAGTCTCATACACCATGGAAGTTTATCTAGACACAAAATCCAGGCCAAAGTTGATAACCAATGTGGACATAAGTCCAGGCTGAAGCCAATCACCAAAATGGACATAAGTCTAGACCGAAGATAACTAATATGGACATAAGTACAAACCTCATCCAACCACCTAGATAACCAGACCCTTTAATATCAATACCTCCTAGTACATCATCAGTGTCTAGAGTAGGTAAGGCATCGGGACCTCTTAGGATCTCACTCGAAGGCAAAGCCCAATAGCACCAAAAACGCCCAAAGGTAGACTAACCTTCAGTAGCTAATTGAGGATTAGGTAACCTAGACCCATACTAAACTCAATTGTCTTTACCTTTATGTGATTAGTATATTATTAATGAGGATAATTGATCATACAAGGCCCATGCAAAAACTAGCAATGCATTTTCCATGTTTACTCCATATCGGTCATTTTCTTTCCATTTTTCCAACTATGTGGGTTTTCATTTATCCTTGTCCAATATTATTCATATCCACCATATTATTTTATTCAATCCCAAGTTATGCTTCATTACTCTTTTCTCAATACCATCACTTATCATAAATAGAATACTCATTTAGCCTTTATAATACTCATAGAGTATATAATAAATTATGATCCATTTAATCCTTTCGTTAGGCTATTAATCCATGATGAAATATAATTTTATTCCATTAACAATCATAGTACAGTCCCAAACATAGCCTCAAAGCATAACCAAACCAAAAGAAAACAAATCATACAAGCCAGTCGATCGGTCTAGCACAACCAGTCAATTAGTTTAGGTCAACCAGTAGATCAGTTTAACTCAACTAGACATGCTTTTCCTCAAAAGGATTGATTGGTTTGAGCAAATCAGTTGACTTTTTATAGACCAGTTGATCGATTCTACCTAACCAGTTAATAGGTTTAAGCAGATAGCAAGAATAAGGTCTCTACAAGCTTACCATTCGATGGGTTGGGTCAACCAGTCAACAGTTCTAGGAATTAGTCGATCAGTTTAACCTAATCAATCAATTGGTTTGTCCTATTATAGCATCAAACCATTAATTTCAAGTAGAATCATGCTCATAAATCAAGCTTAATCACATTAAAACATGTATCAACATAGTTTAACACATTTTCAATCCAATTAACTTGCATACTTCAACATTGAATCATCATATCCTATATTTATCAATTTTCATGTTTTTTACTCAAAGTATATAAAATATCCATCTAAATTACTTATGCGGGCTATATACATTCATGCTAACATAAATAATTAACTTAAAGGAACTCATAACATGCAGGAATACTCAAAGATCATTTTAGAAGCAAGACAAAAAACCATAAATCTTATTAACCACAACTGTGAAATTCTCATCTTTTAAAACCTTAAACCATAATTATTAAACTCAAAATTCACACAAAATCTTATTAACTTTTGAACTTAAAATAGAAGGAAAAGAAGGAACATACAAACCTAAGGCAAAATAGGAAAGTGCTCAGCTGAACTACTTAATATATTTTTCCAAAATTTAAATCTTTATTGATTAATAATTAAAATAAGAGAGAGCAAGAGATAGAATCAAAAGAGTGTAAGAAAATTGATTTTAAGGTTTGAAGTGCAGAAAAGAGGGAAGGTGAAAATAGAGACTTAGGGATTGGGGTTATTCATAGCCAACCAATCAAGAGGAATAACATAGGATTCAAGAAAAACTTGAAAATCCTAGAAATTACCATTTGAATTCAAGCTAGACAGATGAATTTCGTCCAAGATATGCTGACTTATTATCCAAAACTCAAATGATGTTTCTGAAGAATGCATGTCATTTAGGCCAGAATTAGAATATACAAGAGATGTAATGGAAGGTCAACATGGAAGGAATCTTCTAGCTACTCAAATTCATGTCTAAGATTGAATCATTGATATCAGGACACATATAGAGGAGAGAGGTGGAAGAAAACAAGGCTGAGGTCATTTCTCCCCCTCAATTGTTCCAATCAACCTCTAGATCGATCTAAGTTAATATTTTGGGTTAAATGCATCATGAAAATGGTTAAAAATATTTGAGGGATAATTTGGCATAGGTTGGTAAGGTTCCATTTTATTATTATTATTTTGTCAAAAAATAGAGTTCAAAAGATATACCCAACTTGAAAAACTAGTTGATCGGTTTGGGCATACCTGTTTATTGTTCTACAAACTAGTTGATCAGTTCCTCCGACCAATCGATTAATTTAGTCAAAAAATCCCATTTTGCTTAAACGAAGAGCCAGTCAATCGGTTCATGGAACTAGTTGATCGGTGTAATATCCCAAAATTTTAAAATTTGAAATTTAATAAATAATCCTCATTTGGGATAATTTAATTTTTAAATCAATTAATTTAATTATTTTGTGGACTTTTGGGTTTATAAAAAGCGATATTATTATTTAATAAATTAAAATAAATATTTTTTTATTTTATCATACTTATTTTATTCAAATAATTTTTCAAACCAATATTTTACTAAAATTACCCTCTTAAACTAATATCTTAAATTTTAAATAAATTAAATTATTAAATTAATTTATCTATCTAAATAATTAAATACCTTTATTCTAAAAATTATTTTATTTTTATTTTTTCCTTTTTCTTTCTCCTTTTCCTTCCTTTTTCTTTTCCTCCTTTTTCCTTTTTTTCCTTCTTCTCTCGGGCCACTGGCTTGCCTTCCTTACAATGGGCCACTGGCCCTTTCTCTTCTTTCTCCTCTTCTTCCCTTACACCTGTCCAACCTAGCCTCTCTTTTTTTCCCTCTTCCCCGTGTGCTGGGTCGATCCGCCTCCTTCCTTTCTCCCCCGCTTCTTCTTCTTCTTCTTCTTCTTCTTCTTGACATGCCTGCAACTCCCCTACAACCTGCCATTGTAGCCTGCTCTCTCTCCCTCTCTACCCTGTCCCTTTCCTTCCATTTTCGCCCACGCGTGCCCCTGCATCGTAGCCCCTCGCGTGCCATTTCTTTCCTTTTCTTCCTTCCTTCTCCCTACCACCCTACACTCGACCACCTGTAGCTTGCACCTCCTAGCCCGGCGCCCCTGCCTCTCCTCCTCTCCCTCTTCTTTTTCTTCTTCTCCCCTGTACATTTTATTCCCCCAAGCCTCTTTTCTTCCTTACTTCTCCTCCAATTTCCCCTATTCTGTGTCGCTATCGAACAACCACTACTGCTGCCGCCCAGGCTAACCACCACAGCCACCTCTTGGAACCCCCTGCTACCTCCCTGCACCACCTAATCACCCTCACTCACCCCTACACGCGCCCATCCCCTTTCTTTCTTTTTCTCCCCCCTTCTTGGCCACCACTCTACAACACAATTGTGTGCCGCCACTCTCCCTCTTCCGCTGCCTCCACAGCCACCACTCCACCCCCGACACCTCCCCTAACACCAACTTGCCTCCCCTTGGCCAAAACTCCCCCACAACCTCTCCCCTCTTCTCTTCTTTTCCCTTCCTTCTCCTCCTTCACCCATTCTTGCATCCGCTTTCCCAACCCCACAGTCACCTCCTCCGCCCCCTGAGCCACCAACCTTTAACTCCCGACCACCACCTACACCCCTACTCCCTTCCTGTACCCAACTACCACCCTCACTCCCCTCCATAAGCCCTCAACCAAGTCCCAAAACCCTCACCTAAACCGACCCCTCCCTCTTTCTTCCATCCTCCTTCGACCCTCATTCTCCCTTGGTTACTGCATGCAGCATAAGTCCTGCATCCTTTTGAGCCAAAATTTTGGGTTAATTTTGAGGTATAAAAATTGTTGGTATTAGTATGTATTAATTAATCTTTTGATAAAAATTATTCTCTTGATTTTCTACTTATAATATGTTAAATTTTGATATTATTTTTAGGTATTAATTTTACTAATCAAAGCTCAAACCTTTAACTAAGGTACTAGTAAGGTTTAATTATTGATGGAAATAAGGTAACCATTATACCCTATAAAAATGTGTGAATATACATATGCTAGTACATTAGGATATTTAATATGATTATGTGCATGTTGTATGATGTTAAGTGTATTATGACTTGTAGCATGTGTAGGTTGTTGAAATGAAAAGCATGTTAATTTATGTGTCATATGTAGAAATGATATTTAAGGAAGGAGTCTTACTGTTAATGATAATGTTAAATACATGTATATGGCATGATAAGCTAATGTGGCTATTTGTTGCATACATAATGTTAATATGAGCCCTAGGGTCATTTTAGTAAATTTCGTTGTACAAAAGGTATGGCCTAAATAAGTATGTTTGGTAAGTGATAATGATTAATAATAATAAATAACAATAATTGGTGGCATCAGGTGATGTATATGGAACATGGATATTAATGTCTTATGTGGTAGGGGTATTTTAGTAATTTTACATGAAATAGAGGATAACTTGGTAATTTTTGTAAGTAAGAAGGTGTTTTGAAAATTAATTAAATAAGAATGGTATTTTGGTAATTTGGCATAAAGGAAGGACAACTTGGTAATTTTATGAGTAAAAGGGGTAAAGTGGTAATTCAATAAAGAAGAAGGGTATTTTGGTAATTTGGCATGAGAAGGGGTAATTTGATAATTTAACCAACCAAAAAGGGTAATTTGGTAATTTAACTAATCAAACGGGTAATTCGGTAATTCTAATAAGTATGAAGGGTAGCTTGGTAATTTAACCAACCAAAAAGGGTAATTCGATAATGCTAATAAGTATGAAGGACAATTTGGTAACTAACTAATGGATAATTTGGTAATTTTAATAAGTGCATAGGGCAACTTGGTAATTTATCTAACAAAAGGGAGAATTTGGTAATTCAATAAACTTGAGGGGCAGTTTGGTAATTTTAATAAGTATAAAGGGTAGTTCAGTAATTTAACCAACTAGAAGGGTAATTTGATAACTTACCAAGTATAAGGGATAAAGTTGGTAATTCAATAAGTATGGAGGGTAGATTGGTAATTTAACAAATACAATGGATATTTTTGTAATTATACAAGCAAGAAGGGTAAAAAGGGGTAACTCGGTAACCTTACAATCAAGAGGGGTATTTCAGTAATTTTGTAAGTAGTAAGGGGTAAATTGGTAAATTGAAAATAACATGCCAATGGATTAAATAAGTTTCCATAATAAGACATAAAGGATATTAAATAGAAGAATAAATGTTTGTGGCCTTAGGAACACTTATTTAAGTATATCCATGTATATTATAAGGATAAGAGTATTTTGGTAAATCAAAAAATATCGTAAGGATAATGCATGGTATAGGGTTAAATGGGCGATTATAGGCATGATATGCTGTTTATTTCATAATCATGCATAGAAGTGTGTGTTGGATATGTTCGAAGTGCATGTTAGGGTTTTACGTGTGCCATGATCCTTAATGTAGAATACTTGATTTTATGACCGATATATCTCTTTGCCTCTAGATTCATGATATCCCCCTTGAGTTAAATAAATGGGTCTATTGAATAAGACATGAATAAATACTAATCACATAAAGTGAAAGATTATTGAACCGGACCCAGATCGGTCCACTAGCAAATAATAGTGGTTAGGTGCAAGATGCCTTAGAGACTAGTCCACTGACGAATAATAGCGGTCGGGTGCATTTTGCCCCGAAGTGATTTCCGTTTCACCAACTATAATAGCAGAGGATCCCAAGTTCAATAAACCAAAAATTAGATGGCAATAAGTTATAGGAAGACACTAATCACTTACAGTGGAACACCACGTGAGTCGAGGCCAGGTGAGGATAATTTTCGGTCCACCGGCTATAATAGTGGTCAGGTGCATCTTGCCCTAGAGTGTTTTGCGATCCATCGGTTATAATAGTGGTCAAGTGCGTCTTACCCTGGAGTGTTTTTAAAATACCCCAAAAACCCTAACTTAGGAATTATGGCAAAATAGTGATTTATTAGGGAAAAATTAAGAAAATAAATTACTTCATTAAATAAAGAGGATATTAATTGAGGAAAATAAGGAGAAAATAATAAATAAATTATTTAGAAAATTTTGGACATTTTACTAATTAAAATGAAAGTGGAGGAAAATTACCCAAAATAGCCAAAATTAATCTAAAAAGAGAATTAAATTATTATTTAAATAATTTTTAAATATTCAAGAAAATAAATATATATATATATATATATATATATATATATAAATGTATAATAACCCAAAAACATTCTAAATAAATTGTGCAAAAATCCAAAACCCTAAAGAAACCTTTTTCTCCCTTTTTCCTTTTTTTCCCTTCCTTTTTTCTTCTTTTTCTTCTTTCCGCCGGTTTGGGCCAGCTCGTCTGCCCAAATCTCCCTTCCTTCCTGGCCTGTCTCGCGCGTCAGCCTATTCCCTTGCCCAGCCGGTCGGTCCTTTTCTTTTTTTCTTTCCCCCCTGGACCGACCGGTCCAGTCTTCCCCCTTCTTCCCCGACCTGCACCCCGACCTGCAATTCGACTTGCAACCCCGAATCTCGCCGGCAACCACCAGCCCAGCGCCGACCGTCCTCCCCTGCCCTTCCCTGTCATTTTCTTTCCTCTTTTCGACCCCGACCAAGTCCCTCTCTCCCCTTCCCGCGTGCCCATCTTTTTCCCTTTTCCTCTCCCCCTCCTCGACCTAACCTGCCATGGCAGGACCTACACCGCCTGCCACCGGCCGGCCACCTGCACACCTGCCCCGATCGTCTCCTTCTTCCCTTGTCGTTTTCCCCTCCCAATTGCCTATAAATACCCCCATTGGCAGCCATAAATCAGCTCCCTCCTTCTATTTTGCCCCGAAACCCTGCCTCTCCACCGCCTCAAAAAGACAGGCTTTCTGCCGCCACCGGTGACCGCCACTACCACCGTTGCCCACCGTTATCATCCTTGCACCTCCCTCAACAAAACCAAGCCACCACCACCCTCCGCCTTGCCCTGCACGTGCCGTCCTAGCCGTGCCAAGTTCCCATCCCGAAACCACCACCTCCAGCCTTCGCCGCCCTTGCTCCGCCTTCTACCGCCAACCCAGCCGCCACCAGCGCCTCCTCCACCCTCCAAAATGTTCAGCAGACCTCCCTCTACCTTCTCATACCTCCATCTCCCCCTACCTCCCTCTCCTTCTACCTCCCCCATCTTCCACCCCTTTCCACCACCCTCGGCTGCCGCGCCGCCACCCCTTGCCACGCCACCACCCTCATTCCACTCCCCTTCATCTGATGTTTCTTCCCCCACCTCAAACTTCTTATTTTCTCCTCCCATCTAACCACCACCTCCATATTTCCCCTCTTCTCCTCCTCCACCTCCGCCGCCACGCGCCGCCGCCGAACCACCACCGACCCTAGGTGGTTCTCCACTCATCCAAACCCTAATACCCCTTTTATATAACTGCTACTATTTTCTACCAATATTAATACTATTATACTTATTATTGTTATTATTATTATTACTATTATTATTATTATCATTATTATTGTCTCCATCATTAATGTTCTTATTTTCTTACTAATACTAACATCCCTTTTTAAACCCTAACTTTTATTATACTTAACTTTGGTCTTATTTTTATAAATATTAGTATTAACATTATTATTATTATTATTATTTCTATTATCCTTACTACGGTTATTATTGTGGTTGCTTAACCTTACTTGGTTGTTATTATTGTTATTGTTATTACTACGAAGATTATTATTATTATTATTATCGTTATTATTATTATTATTATTATTATTATTATTATTATTATTATTATTATTATTATTATTATTATTATTATTATTATACTTAACACCCTTATCATTTTGTTAACAATAATACTACTTTTGTTCTCATCCATGTTACTTAACTTAAGCTAGTAAATATCATGTGGTTGTTAACTAAGAAGAGTACTTGAACCTTATTACCATACCACTTAACATTAACCCTAACCTCATTACTAGGACACTATTATTAGCTATTACTATTATTACTACTATCACTACCTTATTAT
Source organism: Tamarix austromongolica (assembly GCA_039764185.1). Taxonomy (NCBI): domain Eukaryota; kingdom Viridiplantae; phylum Streptophyta; class Magnoliopsida; order Caryophyllales; family Tamaricaceae; genus Tamarix; species Tamarix austromongolica. The sequence continues at coordinate 15,786,621 of CM077811.1, forward strand.
TGTAACCAAAAGCATTTGAACCCTTGTATTATTCAAGAATATACAACTATTATCATTATCACCCTTAGGAATAGTTTACTTGTAATATTGTGACCTTATAAAATTATTATTTCAAATATAACACCATTAATAGACTTGGCCTTAAAAAGCTAGGGTTTCTATCACTAGACATTAGTGTCACTATTTTATTAATGCTAACACTATTTTCCTATAGCTAGCATAAACCCTATTACTACAAGATTAGAACTAATGGGTTTAATAAAATAAGTGTAACAATAAGTATCAAAAATAAATATATTTTGACTACTAAGATTTAGTATACTAATTCTAAGGTAAAAACCCTAGTTTTTGTATAATACCCTCTTTAGTAATAAAAACCCTAATCCTAAACTAGAATAAGGGTTGATGGTACTTGCAAGGGAAACTAATACTTAGCATTTTCCCCTTTTATAGGTAACCCCGACCAAAGCCCTAAGGAGTTAGAGGAGCGTGCTCCAAGCCCGGCGTCGCCTTAGGTAAGGACGAAGCTATGGCCCTTGTGTGATGTGTGACATGTATGTGTTGAATGTTGTATATGCCATGCTATGTTGTGTATTATATGATTGTGGATAACTTGTCTTATGTGTAGCGCAGCTTGGAGATTGAGGTATGTTGTATGTGCTTTCTATGACATGAGCATGACATGTATACGTATGATGTTTTGGATTTGTTATGTTACGGCCCTCTAGGACATGCATGTTAGGGTAATTGGTAATATGACTTGGAAAAAAAAAAGGATAACAAGAAAGGAATGGGAAGTGAGTTCACTAAGGGGGATATGGGGTTGACCTAAGTACCTCATGATCCATGAGAGAAGATTTAAGTGGGAGGAATGTCCAAAATAAATGAGAGTTGGGAACCATGCATGGGAGTCTTAAAATTTGCATGGTGACTTGGGGTGTTTGCATGGGGTGACTAAATCTTGCATGGGGGTGAATCTTATGTGAGAAAAGTTGAATTTGGGTGTAAATAAGAGAATGGGAGAGTTGTGGAGTGATTGGAGACTTGGGGTGAAAAATAGTACGTAGGTTGGTGCAAGGGTGTATGAGGGACCCGATTAGGGTTCTTGGGGAGAAAGTGAAATTTTGGGAAGTGTAAAAGTAAGAATGATTAAGGAAGGGTGGAGTATGGGTTAAGAGTGAAAATTCTATTATATAAAAGATGAGTATGGGTTTCCATGTGAAAGAAGAGACTTGGGGATGAAAAGAGAGGGGTTACTTGTGGAAGAAGTAAGGTACTAGGGTTTGATGTGGCCAACTAGGGTTTTGCCGGTCACATGCGAGGTCAAGGAATAAAGTGATATGCCTTGGGGTTTGACCTAATAAGGGTGAGATGTGGGGGTGAAGAATAAGCAATGGTAAGGTAAGTGAGAAGAGGTTGGACCACATAGGTCCAACTAGGGTTTCCAAGGGGAAAACCCTAGAGGTTGAGAATAGGCGAGACCGATGTCATAGGGTGTTGGGCTTAACCTACACTTTCAGGAGTTGGTCTTTCATTATGTGTGAGCATAAGGGGGGATGGATGTCGAGTCGTGATAAGAGGCGCCGGAGTCTCAAAATATGGGACGGGCCCTCTTGGGAGAATAGTAGTAGAATATCGATGACATGCATGTCAAGGGTGGAATGCTATATAATAAGACACGGATAAAACACTAACCATGTAAAGTGAAAGATTGTTGAGCCGAGCCCAGACCGGTCCACCGGCAAATAATAGTGGCCAGGAGCCGGGGTGCCCTGGAGACCGGTCCACCGGCAAATAATAGTGGTCAGGAGCGTTCTGCCCTGAGTGTATACTTTCCGGTCCATCGACTATAATAGTGGGGGATTTCGTGCTCGACAAACCAAAGTAAGTAAGTTAAACCATGGGAAATACACTAAGTACTTACAGCGAAACACCATGTGAGTCGGGGCCAGACCGGTCCACCGGCAAATAATAGTGGCTAGGAGCATTTTGCCCTGGAGACCGGTCCACCGGCAAATAATAGTGGTCAGGAGCATTCTGCCCTAAGTGTATACTTTCCAGTCCACCAGCTATAATAGTGGAGTTCCCGCACTCACATAGACTATTAAAGAATATGTGTGGAATGAACATGCTATTAATGAGGATAAAGAATAAGTCATGGAAAATACACTAAGTACTTACAGTGAAACACCATGTGAGTCGGGGCCAGACCGGTCCACCGGCAAATAATAGTGGCCAAGAGCGTTCTGCCCTGAAGACCGGTCCACCGGCAAATAATAGTGGCCAAGAGCGTTCTACCCTGGAGACCGGTCCACCGGCAAATAATAGTGGTCAGGAGCGTTCTGCCCTGAGTGTATACTTTCCGGTCCACCGGCTATAATAGTGGGGTTCCCGCACTCACATGGAGTACTAAAGAATATGTGTGGAATGGACATATTATTAATGAGAATAAAGAATAAGTCACCGGGAAAGTATGCAGGCCTTATCTTGTGTGTTATCGCACGTTGCCTATGTGATTGTGCTATGCGTGTTATATTGTATGATTGTATGCTTGGCCTTAGCGCACCGGTGCCCTTACTCAGTATTGGACCCGTACTGATACTACCTTGATTGAATGGGTCCTGTGATGATCCACCGATGGTGGGGAGCAGACCTCCTATGCAGGTTTGATCGGTTACTAATTTGGGGTGGAAGGCTTGACTTGAGTGAGTAGGCGATCCGGATATTGGTCCCTTGGGTTTTGTTTTATTTAGCTATATTTTGTACTATGCTTCTTGTTTTGAAACTGTACTCTTAAGTTGTAATCCTAAACGATATTTTAACTGTTGTTGACTCGTGTTTTCGTGAATGATCTATGTTAACTATGGACCTATGTTTTGATGACTCTTACTTAACGATTGTTTAGTTTAGCCTTAGCACTTAGTATCGGAACGGTAGGAGTGAACCGGTCTGGTACTAAGTGTGGCGGTAATACCCCCAAGTTTATGGTTTTAATTCTTTCGCTTCCGCTAAACCTTTTTTGATTTAAACAAAATTTTTCAATAGTAAATTTGGGGGTGTTACAGTTTTTCGATTCACCGGCTATAATAGTGGTCAGATGCATTTTTCCTTGGAGTTTTTTCCAGTCCACTGACTAATATAGTGGATTTCATGCACTCACATGGATATAATTTGAGAGATGATGTTAACTAATTGTTTAATTAATAGCTTATGACCAAAATTATTGATTTCACGTTTATGATCTATTGATATAGTATAAGTTTAGCTTTAGTGTCTGTCCCTGTTTTGATATGTGATGGAGTGATGAGTGCATGGACTTTGTGTTATGCATTTCTTACTGTACGTGGTGTTGCATTGTGTAATAGTTTTATGTCTTGCATTGTGTAATATTTTTATGTCGATTGTGATTTTCCCAAGCCCTCGTATGTTATCAATTTTACATCGTTTATGTATGATGTGTTGCATGGGAGCTCTGCCTTTCAATTTGGTATAAAGGGTTACTCAGTACTATAGTACTGAAGGGTTCCGTTTGTAGGTCCCTGCCTATTCAATGAGCAGTGTCCCTTGCAGGTTAGTTACATGTGCTATTCAAGCTGGTATCGGGTACGAGCGTAAGGATTGTCCAAGAAACTTTAGGGTTTCTCTTTAAATCTTGTTATTTCATTGTTTAAAGATTTTATTCTTTAAGCCACTAACAATGTGTTTTTATCTTTTGTAATGTCTTTACCGCACTACTATAATTTAAATAAAAGTTGGATTTGAATATATTGTATTATGTTCTTTTAGCCTTAGCACTTGGTACTGGAACGATAAAAAGAAACTGGTCTAATAATAAGTGTGATGGTAACGTCCCTGAAATTTACGGTTTTTTCTTCCACTAATTTTTAAATAAAACGAAACTTTTCGGTAGTAAATTTTGGGGGTGTTATAATTGGTTTACCTAAAAAAACTCATCAAACTTCATTTTCAAACCCCATTTCAAATCAAACTTTGCCTCAAAATAAATCATAACATTAAATCAAAATCAAAGGTCCAAAAAAATTGATACAATTCTCCTTCAGCATTTTTCAAACATATGAGGTATTACAACACTAACCCATTAAAGATATTGTGTCCCCAAAGCCTAAAAAAATCCAATCATATCATTACCCATAAGGTAAAACACACATTCAAGAACAAGGGTTACTACCCCTTAATGAAAAATGATTACATATAAGGCAACAATCTAGGAAAATAACTCTGGATAATTGGCTTGAATTTCCTCCTTGGCCTCCTAAGTATCCTCCTTTGTAAAATCCCATTACTAAAGAACTTTCACCAACAGAATGGTCTTCGTATGCGTCTCCCTCGTCTTTGTATCCAAAATGATTACCGGTCACTTTTTATATGTCAAAGATTCATCAAGCTCTAGCAACTCCGGTCGGATAATGTGTGAAGGATTCGCTACATACTTCCTTAGTTACAATATGTGAAACACGTTGTACCCACACGGCAACTCCATTGGTAGAGCTAAGTGATAAGCAACTTCACCAACACGGTCTAAAATCTCATACAGTCCAATGTATCTCAAACTAAGCTTACCCTTCCTACCAAATCTCATGACTCCTTTGGTGGGATAGACCCTTATAAGGACTCTGTCACCCACCTCGTAGCCATCAAACTGTCTTCTTAGATCTCTGTAGCTCTTCTATTGATCTTGGGTTACTCTCATCAGGTCTCGAATCAAACAGATATACCTAGTTGTATCCTCAATCATCTTGGGTCCCAACATGAGCGTCTCACTGATATTGTTCCAACACAAGGGACTACAACACTTCCTCCCATACGAGGTTTCAAAAGGTGCCATCTTGATGCTAGCGTGGTAATTGTTGTTGTAGGAGAACTCGATCAAGTCTAGACGATCTTCCTAACTTCCCCCGAAATCTAACATACATGCTAGAATCATGTCTTCTAGAGTCTGAATGGTCATCTCTGTCTGACCACCCATAGTCGGGTGAAAAGTTGTACCCATCTTCAGCCAAGTACCAAAGGTAGCTTGCAACTCTAGTGAAAAGAGACGTCTAAAGGGGGAAGTATTGATACGTTGCATTTGACAAGTGTAGTAATGAGGGGGGCTTCAATTCAAATGAACATTAAGCTTTGTGTTTTGGTATTTAACTATGTGTTTTGGGGTTAGAGTATATTATAACTCCTAGGCCTTGTCATTGGTGAGTGTTTCTTGTAATGCATATAAATTATATTAGAAGGTCTGATATAAGATAGGGTGTACGAAGGATTTATGCGGATAGAATGTTCACACGTTCTTCCTCGTTATCCTCACTAAAGTCTATCTTACCTCTATATAATACTGAATAGCCTTCAAGATCCATTCTTCTCCTTGGATTTCCTAGGGATGCATCAATTTTACTCGCACACATTAAATTTGAGTTAATATATTATCAATTCCTTTGGCATCATATAAAATACTACCCTATTATATTTATTTCTATACACCATTTATTACTACATCATCATAACATAGCACTTGTGGAATACCATAATTATAATCAAGTTATCATATGTATTTTATTTTTTTAAGTAACTGACGAGTCTTTTCTCCTAATTAAATTGGTACTAGTAAGCAGTTGTTAATTCTGACTTCTTGCATGAGTAGGCGATGAGAAATAACTATTTAACACCGGCCATCACATTGAGTCCTCGTCGTTGTCGCATTTCACTGTGCAAAACACCAGATATGGTACATTGTTGTGTCAGCATCTTCTTCTTTCTTATACGATCCATTATTGATTTGTTGTGTGACTTGTTTCGTCTCATCTCTCTCTTCATCCAATCTCGTGCTAGCTATTGCGCTCATACTTGGTTGCATCATAGTATGATTTGAGTATTCTTCTTCTTCCACTGTCAACTAATTTAACTACGACGAGCCTATTAGCTGATGTGTTGCTCGTGCTAGCTATTGTAATCAAAGGATGCTTTTGGGGGAATAACAATCTATTATGTTTATTGTTTGATATATAGATAAGATTTATGTCGATTGAAGACTGATAAGGATATTCATGCGAGCTACAAAATTATTCTTTTGTTCCAAATCCCAAGTCAATCATCTTTTAATTCATATAATTTCTATTCTATTTGTCATAAAACCTTCTAGTAATCTTTTTGTTACCTCCAAACACATTATTTTGTCTCAAGTTTGGATATATTGAGCTAAACGTATAACACATGCTATAACAAACAGTTCTTGTACTATGAGTCTGTGGCCTTTTTGCTGCTAATGTTTTTATGGTCCTAATTCTTCAATTGAAACTTATGCTAAAGTTCGATATGAGGTCACATTCTTTAGCAGGATTTTGATTCCCTCTATTAATCTAACTAGATTTGCACCTGTGCGATGCATGGAGGGTTTGGGTGCATGAATACTCCTATTTATAATTAACATTTGATAAAGAACCATTTATGATAAATAAGTATTATATAATTAGTTAATAAGAAGATATTGATTGTAACACAAATTGAAATAAAATATGGATATTGGGGAATAACTATTCAAATAAATTTCATAATTATATCTTTTCAAAGACTTCTTTAAATACAATATTTTTGGTTGAATTACTCTCAGCAACGTCATTGTCACATATAAGAATTTCCAAACTTGTACAATTTGTGACTTGAGAGACAGCAACATAAGTTGACTATGATTAAATATAGGTTTTTTCAAGAAAATACCAATATTATGAAGTGATTGTCCTTGACTTTTGTTGATTGCCATTGCATATGATAAAATTAATGGAAATTGTCTTCGATTGAAATTGAAAGGCAATATTGGATCAGATAGTGTTAATGACATTCTTGGTAACAATACTCGTTCACCAAAATTATTTCTACCTAAGATCTTTACTTCCAATACATGAGCTCCAAGCCTTGTGATTACTATCCTAGTACTGTTGCATAACCCAATTGAATGATCAATATTCTTCAATAACATAACAGGTCTACCAATCTTCAAATTCAAGACATCATTTGGGATACCAGAATACTTAAGACCATTTAGAAATTCTGGAGTGTGTAAATCTTGACACAAATTGTTATTTGAATCAGATCTACATGTTGTATCTAAACTCAAACATGTTTTCTCTTCAATCGAGTTAATTGACAGCATATATTCATTGATAGACTCTACAATATCAAGAGTTTGTGCTAGGATAGATCTTCCCTCAAAATAAGTATCATCAATGATATTGCTAGTGAACTCTGGATAAGTGCTTTCTATAAAAGCTACAATTGGATCATTTGAATATTTTGTTAATAGATCACTTGAAATTTTGATTTTTGCATGACCATCATTAGGACCTCCAATTGCTCCATCTCCAATGCTTGCAATCCAGTCAGAAAATTACTTCAACTTGGCACATTCATCAACTGAGGTAAGATTTCACAACCTCATATTCTTTGTCAATTGTAGCACCTTACAATCTTGCCATAAGTATGAACAGTTGATAGTTGCATGAACAATATCTTGTCGAGTACCCTTAGGAATGACAGGTAATATTTGTCTAAAATCACCACCAAGAACAACCGTCTTACCTCCAAATGGCTTGTTAATAATAAATTGATTATTAAAGAGTGAAATATCTCTCATAGTTTTATCCAAAGCTTCAAAGCAATATTTATGCATCATTGGAGCTTCATCCCATATTATGAATTTCCGTCTTATAATCAAATCAGCAAGTGGACTACCTTATTTGATGTTACATGTTGAATCTTCAATTGGATGTATAGAAATCTTGAACCGAGAATGAGTTGTTCTTCTATCTGGTAATAAAATAGAAGTTATTCCACTTGATTCCACATTTAACACGATATCTCCTGCACATCTAATAGTGGCTGATAAGGTCCTCCATATAAACATTTTACCTATACCTCAATACGCATACACTTTAATTTGATACATGAGATGTTGATAAGATATTGGTTGTAGTATTTGAAGTCACAATACTTGGTAACCATTACATTTGAACCTCATCGTTTATAAATAAAGTTCGGAGGAGTGCAAGCTGTAAAAAAGGAATAAATAAATAGTTAATATAAATCAATACTATAGGCATGATTTTAAAATTGGCATATATAAATATAAACAACTTATTACCATTTGTGATGTCACTAAGAGGAGATAACAATCCCTGAGATTGAAAAGGGTTGAACACACATTTTGTATGTGTATCTTGATCTAAAATCGATTTTGTACAATCATATTTAAATAACCTGCATATAGAAAAAAAAATAGAATATTAAATTTAAGGATTGTAGCAATCTTAATACTAAATTACAAAACAAAATATTATAATACAAAAAAAAAATCATGGATCTAAAGTGGATTTGAATAAAATAAACTATCTAAATTATTATTATAAATTATGGATTTAATAATAATCTTTCATAATAACGTCGATCTTAACTAATTAAGATATGGTAAATATTTTTTTAGTATTTAGTTACCTAACATAACTCATAATCAATGAAAATGAAATAGCACCACTGTAAATAAGTTGCATATTTTAATTCTCAATAATGACATCTTTTTATAGTATATGTATTTTGATAAAAATATATATCTAAAAAAATTGCATACATTAAATATAGCTTACTAATATTATGCAACTCATTACAAATAGTTGTAAAAAAATTACTTTCATAAAATCAAAATTTTCCAATTTTAAGCAGGAAGTTTATATTTGTTTAAATCAGTAGATGATTTTTTAATTTTAAAAAATAAATGTAAATATATATTTTAAAATAAGATTTTAGAAAAATATTTTATCATTAATTATGTATGTATTAATTAATTATGAAGTCTCCTAATATTTATAAGGATTTTTGGATGTTGCTAAGAACATTTTTTTTAAGTCTCCTAATAATTGATCAAGAACAATATGTTTTTATTTTATAAGGTAAACAATAATAACAATTTAGGCTTCTTAAAATATATTAATATACTTTATAACCAATTATACATACATCTATAATTCTATAAATTTTTTTGGAAAAAAAATTATAAATCGAAATTAAGATGTTGTTTCTTTAAATAAATTATAGCCATTGAATATGCATAGTTTTAGCATCTCAAGCATTTGTTTATAAGGATCACAAATAAATAAAAGAATTGTGTTAAGGATAATATAAGCCTCTTAATTTAATAAATATAGAATCTCAAATTTAGGTACATATTGGCACGAAGTTTTGGATGAGAAGTAAAAAAAAGTTCAAATCATGACCGTTGGTTATAAACCATGGGCTTCAATCTCTCGTCCATTTTATTTACTCAATCCTAACCATCTGTTTCACTTATTCAATCCCCACCCTCCCTTTCATTTACTTAAATATTACCCGTAGAATTGAAACTATGGCATAGTGGAGAAATGAAACCCTTGTTTTATTACCCAATCCTAACCGTCCATTTAATTTTATTGATTAATCTACACCGTTCCTTTCATAAGTTGCTTTCTTCAAATACTTAAAGCAAGTAGGGAGGGTTGGAGAATACTCCAACCCCCCTACGCCACTACTCTCTCCTCTCTCCTCTCTCCTATCTTCAATCTGTCCAATAAGTCTATATCTTGCATTAAGAAAGAAAATTTCGAAACTTTCACTCCTGTTCTATATTTCATATGATTTTGTACTTTCATTTCCGTTCTAGTTCTATAATGTTTTGAAAAAAAATATATACTTTGCAAAGATTAGATTTGTAATTTCTGTGTATTATAGAAAAGCTGTATTAAAAGTGTGAAACTTTTGATTTTTCTATCGGTTATACTATATACTCATAATGATTTTTCTTCAATGTAAGCTCTATTTTTATAATTTTTTTTGCTTATGTTCTAGATTTGTGCATAAAATTTTCAAAATTTTCTTATTTTTTGTTAAGATCTACTCCTTTTAATCCTATCATAGTCATTATTTGGTGCATATTACATGGTTTACTAATTCTAAATTACCCATCTGGTTCTCTTGTGGTGTTGTATCTTTTGCTTTAAAAAATGAACACACAATACAGAGAAATTTAGGTATTTTAGGTAATTTGTTAATATCTCCGCATTTTTTCAAACATCTTTTGTATGTAAAAGCAATGCATATTAGTGTGTATTTGTTCAAATTTTATGTTCACTCAAATCTGGGTATTTGTTTCAAATATGTTGCTTTGGGAAGCAAGACATAGATCTAAGATAAAATAGGGTAACATTGATATCGTTTCTATTATTGTGAATTTTTGAAGTATTTTTGTTGTCGAGGAAGATTTTTTCTTAATTCTTAAGTAAAATTCCTTCTATTACTCTCTGCAATTTTATATTTTGCTTTTAAAAGTTATTGAAAATCGACACAAACGAAGCCGAGAAATCTGGGTATTCGAACTCATTTTTGTAATTTTCACACTTGTTGATTAATTTTTTTTAAATAACTTGCTTCTATATTTTCATCTATTGTATGTAAAAGCAAGTAAGATATGTCTGTCTTTTTTTTAGTTTTATGTTCACTCCTATCTGTTATCTATTTCAGATATGTTGCTTTCAGAACCGAAGACACAGATTTAAGATAAATTGGATAGCGTTACTAGAAATTTCATTTTTTGTGAATTTATTAAGCATTTTCCTTCTCAAAAAAGTTTTTTTTTTAATTTATTAGTCAACTTACCATCTCCTACTATCTTACATATGATCTGTTGCTTTCAAAACTTATTGAAAGTCAACATAGACAAATGAGAGAAATATGGGTATTCAAACTCATTTTCCATTTTTTTCTCTTATGTTCAATCCCATTCAATTCTCTTTTTAACATCTATTGTCATCTGTTTGTCTCTGCTATTCGATCCATTACTTTCAACAAAGGTTGAAAGTAAACAAAGACATAGACGACATTGTTCTTTATTTGTAACATTTTATGTTAAATCAGGTATGGTACTCTACTATAGATCTGCTTTCTTTTGGAGGCAAATAAGATCTCAGAGAAAATTCGGTAACAGAACAACATTTTCTATTATTGTGAATAATTTAAACTTTATACATAAACATTCGGATTTTTGGTTCATCTTTTCAGAAGCAAAAAATATCTATTTTCCAATTACTCAATATATGTTCCTTTCAAAGTAAAAAGAGAGATAATAGAAATTCAACAGAGATCTATTGTTTTCTTCTCTCTTATGTCATACTTATTTTCTATTTTAGTAATCTGGTTTATGACTGAAATTTTTTTTAGATCTATAATAATTTCAATAATAGTCAGATTTTTACTTTTTATGTTTCAAATCCCATATGTTGCTTTAAAATGTAAACAAACAGATCTCAGAGACAATTGGGTGTTCGAATATATTTGACCTTGTGATTATTAATCTTTTTCTCCATGCTATTATGACATAGTTATGATATAATAATTATTTTATTTTATTTGTGGTTATTAATTGTATGGTTTTGGGAAAAGAATAAGTATTAAAATTTAATGGTTTGTTTATCTTCTATTTGATATGTTGTTTTCAATAGCTATATATGTTCCTATTATGATATGTTTCTGCATGTAAGTTAGTACATAGTTTCTCATTTGGACTTCGACATTATTATAGTGAGTAGTGACCTTATTTATTTGACACTACTTAATGAATATTGAGATTTTGTGTTTATTAATCTATATATGTTTTTATTATGATATCTATTATGTTTATACAGGTAAGTTGGTACATAGTTTCTTATTTGGACTTTGACATTATTATAGTGATTAGTGACCTTATTTATTTGACACTACTTAATGAATATTGAGATTTTGTTAATCTATATACTTGATTATGTAACTAAACGTATTGATTTAATTTTAATGTAGGTACTGCAATTCTTCATAACCTGACAACGGTAAAACTGTACAGACTCTCACATATCGATTATTTAATCTTACTTGTTATTTGGTATGTTGTGTGTTTATCTCTAAAGTGCTCTAATTGCCTCTATTATGTCAAAACTAATGTTACCGTTAGTTGCAAATGTGAATAATTATCTATAATATTGCTATCACAAAAGTCGAAACAATGAATGTAAACATAATCATTTAGAACAGAATATTGATCATTTTTTAGTGAAGTGTCTGTTGATATGTGATCTCTTGATCTTTTTCCTGTAATTGTAGTTGATCATGTTAATTTCCTCATATTTGGTTGATTGTATACAAAATTTTCTCTGTTGCCCAATTTCAAAGCATGTTAGATAAATAGTAAATTGAATAAAAAGTCTGATGATACTAAATAAATGGACTGTAATTGTCAATATAGAATGAGCAATGACTTACTTGAGAAGTTGAATGTCAGATGAATGTGTTAATGTTTATATTGTGCTGTAGATTTTTGTTGTATATGTGGCTAGTGTCAACTGTATGTTGCTTGTCTCTTTATAACAACTCAAAAAAAATTTGAATTGAAATTGAAGATGGAAATTTTGACAGTTGAGCTTCACAAAGTGAAATTGTTATATTGTAGATACTACTTTTTCCACTGCACTTGACTATAAGGAAGGGGTAGTGATGAAAATTCATGGTATAAAATTTTACAAAAGTCAACAATTTTACACTTGTGCTTTTTCTAAAAAATTAAGATACTCCATGATTTTAGTGTTCCTAAAAAGCCAAGTGTAAATTTTTTACTGTTGTTTTCACATCTATTGAGCCCTATGTACAACATCAATAAGACTAGTGAAGAGCAAAATAGTGGTGATTGATAATAAATTTTCTTATGGTCTATTTTTTTGTGATGTAGGGGATATTTTTATTAAGACTTAGAAATAATAATGAGGCAATGATGACTATTTTGTGACAAAATTTATATTGGATAATTTTCAATTGATTATTAAGAAAAAATGATGGAATATTCATTTTTGATCCCTTCACACGGTAAGTAAGGGTTGAGGAAGATTTTTTGAAGGGAATAATCAGTTGTAAATCACCATTTATAAATTAATTGAATGTTAGGCATTAGCCTATGATCATTGGTTGGTGAATAATTTGAATCCTGAGCCTCCACAATATAAAAGAAGTATATTTTTGTTATTAAAATATGATATAGAAGAAGTATATTTTTTTTTGCAATTATGATACAAGTTTGTTATTCAAATATAATAGGTATGATTATGGATTATAATTTTAATTTATTTTCTACTTGGTGTTCTCCTTTTATTCCAAACTGAGATTTTTAATCATGCATAGATAGGAAACTATCTGTTATATGATGTGAAAACTTGTTATTCTGCTCAATTACATTGTGAACAATATTCTACTCAATTTTCGGGGAGAAGTTGTACATTAATTGTATGATTTAACCAAACCACATCTACAAAATTCCAGTACCATCCAGCTACTTCAAAGCCAACCTGATGCTCCTTGGTCAGATGACCAAAATATTGGCGAATACCACATATGATCAAGAAAAGAGTACCTATAATCACATGAAAACCATGAAAGCCAGTTGCTAAGAAAAAGGTAGAACCATAAATACTATCCGAAATAGTGAAGGGTGCTTGATAATATTCCATTCCTTGAAAGCATCACTTATCCTTTTCTTCTAGACGACCGCGGATTCAAAGTCAATCCTTTTTTTCGTCATTGCTAGCTTAAAAGCTATCTATTGCTTCTTTTGAAGCAGACTATTCCGCCTCATTAGTGTAAGCCTCTGTTGTCGAATCGGTTCTATAAAAACCCCCTCCTTCCCTGGTGGGTTTATAACTACACCCTTGCATATGCAGATTCATATGCTCATGCCTCTTCGTATGCGTCTACCGATGTTGAGGGATCTGAGGATCTATATCTTGTTAATCACTTGTATTTATTAGGCTTGCATGAATTTGTGTATACATATTAATTTTTATATTACTTTTCTCCTTTAATTCATGATTTTATGGTTGTTTTATGTTGGTTGTGACCTTATTTAATATTGTGATTCGTGATTATATTACTTTTCTCCTTCATTTTCATCTACTTCAGGATGAGATTCATACAAATGACTACATAAACATTTGAAATAATAATAGTTTGTTACATAGGGCATAATTAATCAAAACCCTTATTTTCATCTATTACATGTTGAGATTAACACTAATGACTAAATAAAACATTTGAAATAATAATAGGGTATACATAATTGAAATGATTGTCTTCTTCTACTCCATACTAAAAGTAATACTAATCTAGGAAGTGTTTGGTTTCTCAACCAAATCACAGTTAAGTCTCATGAATATAAAATAATAATTATAATTGATAATTAAGAAAGCCAAAAGACATGAATACCCTCAACACTTTACTCTTTTGCTATTCCAAACCTAAAGTTTTTCTAATTTAACATTGACCCTATATCTCTTTTTTTTAGGAGCTGTAGTGGAAAGATCCCCATTCATACACCTTTTTCCCAACTCTTCAATTGTACTCTCAAAATAGCATGTTGTAATCTAATTTGGTGTGTGAACTTCATCTATTTGAGATTCCACCTGTACAAAGAATGTATTATCATGTTACAAAATAATCATATAATTACCATAATAATTTAATTTTATGTATGAATATTACCTACTCCTCAACTGCATTTTCTAATTTGGAAAGCACATTTGAGTCCTAAAATAATCTAGATTTTAATTTAAAGTGATTGATTATATAATAATTGCATTCTAATAAGGAATACAAATTATAATGCTTTAGATTAACTTGACTGTCAAAGGAACTTGGTCCATAATATTTGAAAATCAAAGCTTCATCCACACTTAGCTTAATAACTGAATATGCCTCAATTGTTTTTGTAACACCCCCAAAATTCACTACTGAAATATTTCGTTTTATTAAAAGATACAATAGAAGTAAAGAAAATAAAACTATGAATTTTGGAGATATTACCGCCATGATCAGCACAAGCTTGACCCCCGGCCAGTCTCGTACTAACCACAAGGCTAAAGAAAAGTTACCATCAACCATTAATCAAACTTAAAACAAGAATTCATGGAAGAACTGGAAAGTTCATAATACGAAAATTAGATTGCGCGCAAAAAGAGTTTACAATCAGAAAGAGTGCATAATTAAAGTTCCCAAAGGGATACAAGTTATAGTACGATAAAACAGGTCTGCAATAAACTGATACATGGTAAATGAACAATAAAAGGAAATCCAGCCAAGTCGCTCTCGGTCCCCAGGCCAAGTCCTAGCTCAACTCTTAGCCCCTCCTGATGCCTCATAAACAGCGTAGGCATCGAAAATAGCATCTCCTACCTACACAAACTCAGGATGGCCCTCTACTCGTAGGAATAAGCAGCACCCATGAAATAGGTGATCAGTACGTTATGTACTGAGTAAGGTAACCATGCATCTAAGGCCAAACATAGAAGGCATATAACGCAAGCACGATCATATAGATAACATACAAACAATATAGATAATAAAGGCCAAGCTATAGTCCAGATAAACTTATTCTTTAGATCTCTGATCAATATACTCATTTCACACCATACTTATTATCAATCCATACGAGTATGGGAACCCCACTATTATAGCCGATGGACCGAAAACTTACAGGACAGAATGCTCCTGACCACTATTATTATTGGTGGATCGGTCTTCAGGGCAAAGTGTTCCTGACCACTATTATTTGCTGGTGAACCGGTCTGGCCTCGACTCTCATGGTATTTCACTATAACTACTCAGTGTCTTTCACATGTCTTAACATCATTATGTTTAGTTTTTTTAGCATGAAATCCCCCACTATTATAGCTGGTGGACCAAAAACATGCAGGGCAGAGCGCTCCTAGCCACTATTATTTGCTAGTGGATCAGTCTCCAGGGCGCCCCGGCTCTTGGCCACTATTATTCCCCTGTGGACCAATCTGGGTCTGACCCAAAAATCTCTCTTTAAATGGTTAGTATCTTAGTCATATCTTATTTGATAAATATTTCCACCCTTGACATGCATGTCACAATCCGTCTACTTTTATTCTCCCAAGAGGGCCCATCCTATATCTTGGGACTTCTGCACCTCCTAACACACCCCGGCATCTTTTCCCTCTTCCATTTACTTATCATAATTACCCAACTCCTAAGTGTGTGGGTTAAGGCCCACCACCTTATGCCATCTAAGTCCACTCACTATCATCCTCCCCTGAAATCCTAATTGGACCTATGTGGCCCATCCTTCCTCTATCTCACACAACCAAAGCTCCTTTATCACCCAACACATCATCTCACTTAGATTCCACCCCAATCATTCCACTTTACTTCCCAAATACACATGTGACCAAGAAACCACTAGTTGGCCATCCAAACCCTAGCATCTTCCTTTTTCCATATATCACCTCTCCATTACTCACCCAACATCTTTTCTACCCCATGACACCTCTACTCATCCTCCACATGATAATATTCCACTCTTGTCCCATATTCCACTCACCCTCAATTATTTTTACTTTCACAACCTCCTCCAATTAGGGTTTTCCTCCCAAACCCTAGCTAAGTCTCCTATGCACCCTTATACCAATTCACATACTATTGTTTACCCAAGGAATCCAATCAACCCCAACAACTCTTCCCTTACCTTAATTACACCCCAAGACAAATTTTCTCACGTAAAAATCATCCCCATGCAGACTCCATCCATCTCATGCAAACCCTATAATTTCCCATGCAAGATCACTCCACTCTTTTATTTTGTTCATATTCTCCTTTTATTTGCCCCCTCATGGATCATGAGATAATTAGGTCAATCTCATATCCCTTTTAGTCAACTCACTTCCCCCTTTTCTCTTTTCATCTGTTCACCCCATATCATATTATTAAACTCGCTAGTATGCATGTCCTATAGGGTCACATCATATAACACCACAAGCTCAACATATATATCATTATACACATGTCATAAGGAAGTCACATAAGCATACTTCAACTTCAAGCTACACTAAAAGTAAGCAGCCATAATAATCATAAAGTAAACCAACATAGCATAACACATGGCATACAAGGCACATAACACACATAGTTGGTCTTAGCTACATCATTACGTAATATGACACTGTTCTTGGAGTACGCTCCTATGCCTCCTTAGGGTTTTGACTTGATTCACCTATAAGAGGAAAATACTATAGGTTAACTTTTCTCTTACCAAAATTACCATTATTTCCTACCTTACCTTTATCATAGCCTACTATTAAGGCTAATAATGGTAATGTTTTATAAATAACATTAGGGTTATTATTCTCAAAGTAGTTAACCATGTTATTACTAGTCAAAATAGGTCTTAGGAGATAAATTGGTTCATGTTAAAGTATTAATAGAAATATTTATATTATTAAAGGTAATAGCTTTAATATTACTAATAATAATAATAGTAGTAGTTGTAGTGATAATACTAATAACAACCTACATCTTAGTAATAATAGTAATGATATTAGAAATACTAAAGGGGTGACAATAATGATAGCAATAATAATAATGCTATTGGTGATAGTAATATTAGTGATATAGGTAATATTAACAATAATGACAAAGTAATAACAACAACAACAACAACAACAATAATGGTAAAATGGTAATATTAATGATATTTCAAATCTTAAGAATGATAATAATAAGGATCCTAATATCATAATAATAGTAACATTAGTGGTAATAAGGTCATGGTTAATAATAGTGATAGTAGTAGTAGTAGTGGTAGTAGTAGTAGTAGTAGTAGTAGTAGTAGTAGTAGTAGTAGTAGTAACAATAATAATAATAATGTTAAGAATAATACTAATAATAATAATAATCATAATAGTAATAATAATATAAGGGTTTGAATATTTACAATAATAATAATAGTGATAATATACAGAAGTTAGTATTAATAATAATAATAATAATGATAATGATAATAATAAAAATAATGATAATAATAATAATAATAATAATAATAATAATAAGGTTTCGACTATTAATAATAATAATATTAGTAGTAATATTCCGAAGTTAGATTTAATAATAATAATGATAATAATAATAATAATATTAATACTAATAAAAATGATAACACTTGCATCAATAAAGTTTAAGGGTAGTGGGGTTTAGGGTATCACCTAGAGACGATAGTGACGTGGTGGCGGTGGCGGTAGTGGAGGGAGAAGAAAAGGTGGAAAGGTGGTTGCCTGGGTTAGAAGAGGGGGAATGAGAGGGTGGTTGAGGTGGTGGTGGATGCCCTAGGTTGAGAGGGCTGGAATGGGGGTGGTGGTGTAGCCAAAGGGGTGGTGCAGGTGGTGGTTGGTGTAGTGGCTGAAGGTGGTGGAGGGGGAGGAAGGGAGAAGGAGAGGGAGGTAAAGGAAGGTATAGGAGGTCCTTCTGGTTGCTTTGGGGGGGGGGGAGAGGGAGTGGTGGTTGTGGTGGAAACGGCGATGGACAGTGGCACGAAGGGCAGCGGTGGGTGAGAATGGGCTGATCGGGGGCCAAATTTACATGACCAAGGCGGCTTGTGTAAGAATAATCAAGGGTGGTGAGTGGTGTAGTTAGGTGAAGGGTGGTGTAGGGAGTGGTTTGGTAGGTAGTTCAGGCGTCGGCGCTGAGTGGCGGTGACGGGACGAGCGTCTAAACAAGCAGCGGCGCAAGGAAGGAAAATTTTCTGGGCAGCGAAGGAATCCAATTAAGGGGATATTTATGGGGTATATATAAGCCATTGAAGGGGAAAACAATAGAGGGGGAAAAGGAAAAGAGGGGGCAGGTGAGGCAGAACCACCGGCCAGCGGTGGCAGGCCAGCGCAGATCTGCCATGGCAGGGGAGTGTTTGGTCGGGGGAGAAGAAAGAGAAAGGGGGAAGGCACGTGTGAGGAGGGAGAAGGGTTGATTGGGTCAAAAAGGGAAAGGAAAACAATGGGGGAGAGTGATGGTTAGTCGACGGTCGCAGGCTGTAGGCCTCATGATTTGCAGGTCGGGGTTGAGGAAGAAGGAAAGGGAAAAGAAGAAAGAAGGTGGACCAGTCGGTCTGGGAAGAAAAGAAAAGAAAGAAAAAAAAAAGGCGATTGGGTGATGGGTGGAGAAAAAAAAAGGTGTGGGCCTGGGCTGCGTGGGGAAGAAGAGGAGGAGAGGGGATTTTGGGCCGCGAGGGGTGGCCCAAAATAGGGAAGAAGAGGAAAAAAGAAAAGGAGGAAGGAGGAAAAGGAAAGAAAAGGAAAAAGAAGGGAAAAAAGAAAAAAAAACAAAAAAAAGGAAAAATAGATGGGTTGGGATATTTAGGATATTTTGGTATTTTTGAATATTTAAAATAATAAATAAATTTCCTTTTTAGATTAATTTAGGATATTTTGAATAATTTTTCCTTAACTCCATTTTAATTAGCAAAACACTCTAATTTTTTCTAATTAAATTATTTATTATTTTTCTATTGATTTTGCCTTAATTAATTCCTATTATTTTAATAAAATAATTTATTTAATTAATTTCTCTAATAAATCCTTATTTAGTCATAATTTCTTAAATTTAGGTTCTGGGGATTTCAATTTCTCCCTCACTTGGACTAAGAAAAGGGCCTTTAGATCTATGAGTATTTCCAAATCCATTGGTAGCTTCTTACATTCAACCTCTTCATGCGTAGTGAATAAAACAATGTACATAAACAAAAATGGCTATATTAATGTGGTACTAAATTAGAAATTATCTCTACATTGCTTTCCCTAAGCTCCTGTGTTGATTTTCCTATAATTTGTGTACATTTCCTATCCCACAAAAGTAGTGGGATATTGCTTATTCCATCAACAACTCTAATTTGTGACATGTATGTGAGACTTTCTTTATCATTTTTCTTACACTTCTCATAGTAGAAAAAGTCTCCAATAGCATTGAGTTTCTTTAGACATTTCTGGCATGCCACATAAAACCACTCTCCTATTGTTTCTATTCCTACAACCCGGACATTGATCCAAAACTTCCCCACCTAAACCAAAATTCACTAATTGAGGTATAAATAAATAAATAACCATGAAATGTATTGGAAAAAATTAAATGCACCTCATTCTCTTGAAGTTGCTTGACTGTTTTGAAGATTGATCTCCCGCTTGCTAGCTCCTCTATTATTGTTTGTGAAGATAATGGTTGCCTCTCTTCACAAATTGTGATTTGTGAAGATTCACATTTAGGTAATCTATAAAAATAAAATTGTTTGAGTTTCCATATTTAGTTGATGTAAAAGTAATTAAATGGTATGAGTGTTGTAAAATATTTACCTTTTTTTTTCAAAGTCTTTAATCTCCTCCATAGTAGTGTCAAGAATTAATTTTGGAACATTCTAAGTGTTTGATATCCTGACTTGTTCTGCAAGTATTAAGTGTAGTTAATATTAACTGAATAAGATCCTGATGCTACAAAACAAAGATGGAAATTTTACCATTAAATTTGTTGATTTGATAGAATTGGAGAACAATAATTATCTGGTTTGGATTTGTATTTGAAACATATTTGCTTAGTTTTGTAGCATAATCTTCCCAAAGTGTGCATTGTACTCTCTCTTGATTGAAAAAACATGTGTAAGTAGATAGTTTATAGTCACAAAGTGTGCATTGGAGAACGATGATCGTTTAAAAATTATAACTATAGGCGTGCATTTATATTCACTGTCTTACTTTTCATCCTAAAATCCATGTATTTTGTGACCAAGCCAAAAACTTCCTTCTCTCTTAATGCATGTACTATGCAAACTCTTCCAATAATGTCTGCCATTTAATTACTTGTTAGTATGTTTGTTATAAAAAAAATAGTAAGGTGTTTATAATTTATAATAATCAGGTTGGTACCTGTAAGACATGTTTGTGGGATTGTAGCTAATTCTTCAAATGTTGTGAACTTATATAGTAGAGTTGGTAATACCTCTATAGTTTGTGACAAATTACACTGTGTAAAATTGTTGAAGTAGATGACATATTTGAATGAAGTTGTTTTATTTTCATCTAGTTGTCTCCCGCTATAAAATTCTTGACATGGTATAGTTATCTTTCAATGAGTTTTGCTTTATATTGTTGAATCTAAGATTTTCTGATAGAAGCATGAACTCTGTTATCCTTTTTTATTTAAGGAACATAAATTATCAAATATATTTATCTATTTAAATTTAAAAATGTAAGGAAATAACATAAAATGTGTCTGTCAACTCACCTCAAAGTCGTAAAATACACATTCTAAATTGTATGACTCATTTTTTTGCCATACGAAGGCTTATCGTAAAGCCTAATGAGTCTAAGTTTCACATACCAATTGCTCTTTGCAGGATGTATTTCTCTAAGATTTGTGCACATCGCCATTTCTTTATATATACATGTTATTAACAAAAAATTAGATATATCGGTGTATATATACATCACATATGCAGTTAAATAAATATATCAATGTATATATGACAGTATAGGAAATGAACAATGATAATTGCATAAGTGGATTTTCTTAATAATATGTTAAATCTGTTTGGCAAATGTTACAAAAAATGTGGGAAAATTGATAAAAAGGCGTTAGAAAGATGACAAAGAGGATGAAAAACTTTTCTTAATAGTGGTAAAAATTGTGATTAAAAAGTAGAAATGATATATACATAAATTTGGGAAATGACTAAACTGAAAGACATACCTATGGAAGATTGCAAAATAAGCAAATAACTTCTGACAATAAAGATAAAAAAAATACTCACCCCTGCATTGCTAAATAAATAAACAACGTTTCTCACCACTATAAATTTAAATTGGGTCAGCTGCATTTATTTGTGATGTATATAGAGGCACTACAAATAGTAAACTGGCTTAGAAAATATGATCTAACCGTCGGATTTCAAAGTAATCCAATCAAGTGTTTGATAACAAATAAAAATAGGACATGTGGTAATCACTACAGGTGGGGGGAAATAATTTTTTAACTGTTGGATTTCAAAGTAATCCAACTCATCATCCAAAATGAATAATAAAATGACATGTGGCATCATTAAGTACAACGAAAATGAGATCCGACCATTGATTTACATATGTCGATCATAATTAATATAAGTGGGACACGTGGTAGACGTCTATATCATTGTAATGAGCAGGAAAATGATGTTGCGTGTTTTCTTCTTTTATATATAATAAGAAGTTACTCTTATAGATATGTAATACCCCATATTTTTAAAATCTAATTTTATTAAGCCTAATGATTTTATTAGCATAATTTGATGTAAATATTAATCATTTTAATTTTGATTCGTTTTATGGATTTATCGACGATTTTAAATTCATATTTGAATATAATTAATAATTGCCGTTGTGAACCATTCTAGATAAATTCGTTCACGACCATAATTTTATTATATTCTTATGATTTTGATTTTTGGTTAAAAGTATGTATTCCCTTTCTTTCTCGTATTTTGATTTTTATATTTTAGATTCGTTTTCGATTATAACTTCGTCGTGTGATTACGAATTTATTTTGGAGTTATATTTCGTTAACGAAATATATTATTTAAATTATAGAATTTTTGTTTAAATAGTTTAATTTATTTTAATGATTTTATCCATAGAAAATATTTCTGACTCTAAATTTATCCATTTTTGAAAATAGTTAATATTTTTGGGAAGTTTTAAATTTAAAAGAGTTATTTAAGAAGTTCTTTCTGAAATTAATTTTCTTCTGTTTTACACCTTTTGATTTGTGGAAAACTAATTTCGGAAATCATTTAACATAGTCTCGGTTTATTCGAATTTGACTTAAATATTTCATTATATACTTTTAAATAATTTTTCGAGGTCTTATAATATATTTCTGTAAATAATATAAATTTTTATGTTCGTTGGTAAATTCTCCCGAAAATGTTTCTAAAATTCTTTATATAGCTTTTTATTAATTTTAAGCGTTCGGATCGTTTCAAAATAATTTTCGTTTAATAAATTTTAGATAAAATCTTCCAATAATAATTTATAAATATTCAGTATTTTATTTTATGTATATTTGTATAAAAAAACCTATAATTTAATAAACCTCGTTTATTTAGGATAAATTAGCTCTTAAACTTATCTAATTTAATTATGTTGAGGATTTTACCTTTTAAGTTTATTTAATTGTTTTGTGGATTTTGAGTATATAAAATTTAGAGGTGAATATTGAATAAATTAAACTAGATAATTTGTTATTCTGTCAACTCATTTTATTTAAATAAGGTTCAAACCAATATTTTTCTAAAAGCTACCTTTTTAAACTAATATAATAAGATATATTAAGCTAAATTACTAAAATTTTAATTATCTACCAAAAATACTATAACTCACCCCATAAGTCATTTTTATTATTTTCTTCCCTAATTATTTCCTTAATCCCTTTTTTTCTCCCTTATTTTCCCTTTTCTTTCCCCCTCCTCCTTTCTTCCTTCCCCCCCCGACTGGGCCAGTCGTTGGCCCACACCACCC
This sequence comes from Tamarix austromongolica, assembly GCA_039764185.1. Taxonomy (NCBI): domain Eukaryota; kingdom Viridiplantae; phylum Streptophyta; class Magnoliopsida; order Caryophyllales; family Tamaricaceae; genus Tamarix; species Tamarix austromongolica. The sequence goes on from CM077811.1 coordinate 15,810,047, forward strand.
TGGCCTCTCGCGCAACAGGCCTGCCCTGTTTCTCCTCTGCCCAGCCGGTCGCCCCCTTCTTTTTCTTTTCTCCCCTGGACCGACCGGTCCAGCCCCTTTCCCTTTTCTCCTTCCTCGCGCGCGACTTGCAAGTCGCCGCCCTCCCTTCTGCGCTGACCAGCCGCCTGCACCGCCTGCACCGCCTGCACACCTCCTCCCTCTCTTCCCGACTCTCCATCTGTCCTCCCTCGACAAGTGGACCACCCCCACACCACTCACAGGCTTGCTCCCGCCCCCTTCCTTTTTCCCGACCAACAAATAGGTCTGCCATGGCAGACCCGCGCCGACCTCCCACCGCTAGCCGGCGTGCCCAAATTCCCGCCTACCCTACCTCCCTTTGTCCCCTCTCTCGATACTCCCCCATTTTCGAGCCTATAAATACCCCCATGAGTCCAGCATCAGGCTCTTTCGAAATCGCAGCCCAGAAACCGTCTTGTGCCACCCCTATTTCAGACAGCCACCCCATCGCCGCCGCCCATCTCCGCCGCCCGATCCACCCACGAAACTCCCCTTGCATCACCCTCCACCAACCTAGGCCTCCCTCACCCCTCAGTTTGCTCTGCACGAGCCATCCCGGCAGTGCAAAGGGCCCTTCCCGATCAGCCTAGCTTCAAACCCCGCCGCCCTTCTCACCACGACCCACCGCCGGTGCCGCCACTTCCAGCACCCCCTCTGCCTTCTAAAACCACCAGGGGAGCTTCCTCAACCTCCCCAGACCTTTTGTTTCCCCTGCCAACCTCTCCTCTTCCTTCCTCCTCCCTCCACCACTTCTCCACCTCCCTTCTCCCCCATCGTCGCCGCCACCACGGCCAAGCGCCGCCACTTGTGCCACCAGCACCCCTAGGTGGTCCTCTAAACTCCCCAACCCCTAAACCCTTGTTATTCAAGTGTTAGTTATTTTTAGTAGTATTATTAGTATTATTCTTAAGGTTATTATTATTATTATTATTATTATTATTATTATTATTATTATTATTATTATTATTTAACCTAAATTCGAAATATTCATAACTGTTATGACTATTATTATTAATGACCTATAACTTTATTATTATTATTTTAACATCATTATCGTTATTCTTATTATTATTATTATTATTATTATTATTATTATTATTATTATTATTATTATTATTATTATTACTATTATTATTATTATGGCTATCACTATTATTATTACCTGTACCATTTAACCCAACTTTAAAATATTTATAACTATTATTATCATTTTAATGGCCTATAGCCTTAGTATCCCTATTTTAACACCATTATCATTCGTATTGCTAGTATTATTATTATTATTATTATTATTATTATTATTATTATTATTATTATTATTATTATTATCATTAGTAATATTGCTATTAGTAGTATTAGTATAATACTAACCTTACTAGCACTACTATGGTTACCATTATTAGTAACGTTGAAACTATTATCGTTAATAATATAAATATTATTATAACTACCTTAAATTGTTGTAACCATTAAGACCTATCTTTGATTAGTAGTAGCATGATTAGCTACCTTAATAATAAAACCCTACTTTTTACTTATAAAGGCATTATTAGTATTGATAGCCCTAATGGTAAGTTAAAATAAGGGTAAGGTAGAAAGAGTGGTGTTTTGGTTAGAGGGAAGTTAATCTCTAGTTTTTCCCTCTTATAGGCGAATCAAGTCAAAACCCAGAGGAGGCATAGGAACGTGCTCCAAGACCGGTTTCGTGTTAGGTAAGGATGTAGCTAAGGCCTTGTGTGCTAAGTGACGACTTTTATGGCTTGTATGTTTTGTATTTCATGCTATATTATGTCTCGTATGACTTTCATTAACTTGTCTCATGTGTAGCGCAGCTTGGAGTGAGGTATGTCCTGTATGTGTTCTTATGACATGAATATGGCATGTGTGTGTGTGTGTGTGTGTGTGTGTGTGTGTGATGATTGTGGTGTGACATGATGCAACCCTCTAGGACATGCATACTAGGGAGATTATGATATGGGAATAAAAGGACAAAGAAATAAATGGGAAGTGAGTTGCTAAAGGGAACATGGGGTTGACCAAAATGAATAAGAAATAAGAACTATGCATGGGTTGGATAAAACTTGCATGGGGATGGCCGATATGTGAGAAAAGTGGTATTAAGGTGTAAATAAGCTAAATGGAGTGTTGTGGAGTGATTGGAGACTTGTGAGGAAAAATAGTACGTAGGTCGGTGTAAGGGTGTGTAAGGGACCCGATTAGGGTTTTGGGAGGAAGTAATGATCTGGGAATTTTGGAAGTAAAAATGATTAAGGGAGAGTGTATTATGGATTAAGAATGGAGATTTATTATGTAAGGAGTGAGTATGGGGGCCGTGGGAGAGGAGGAATGTTGAGTGAGAAAAGGGAGGAGTTACTTGTGGGAGAAGTAAGGTACTAGGGTTGAAGAGGCTACTAGGGTTTTTTGGCTACATGTGGAATCGAGAGGTAAAGCGACATGATTTGGGATTGGATCTAAAAGAGATGAGGTGAGGGACAATAAATGGGGTAATAGTAGTGGAGGTGAGAGAAAGTTGGGCCACATAGGTCCACTTAGGGTTTCCAAGGGGAAAACCCTAGAGGGGGAAATAGCATGTGGAATGGATGTCATGAGGTGTTGGGCCTTAACCCACACCCATAGGATTTGGTTTCCATTATGTGTAAGTGTAAAGGGAAATGGATATCGAGGCGTGATAAGGGATGCAAGAGTCCCAAGATATGGGGCGGGCCCTCCTAGGAGGATAAGTGTGGATATAGTTAGCCATGCATGTCAAGAGTATAATAATTATCGAATAAGACACGCATAAAGTACTAATCACTTAAAGAGGAAGATTGTTGAGCCGGGCCCAAACCGATCCACCGGCATAATAATGGCCAGGTGCCGGGGTGCCCTAGAGTCTGAGCCACCGGCGTATAATAGTGGATAGGTGCGTTCTGCCCTATAAGTGACCGATCCACCGGCTATAATAATGGGGGATCCCGAGCTCAGCAAACCAAACATTAAGTTACAAATAAATCATGGGGAAGATACGTTCTAATTACAGTGAAACACCATGAGAGTCGGGGCTAGACCGATCCACCGGCATAATAGCGGCCAGGAGCGTCCTGCCCTGGAGGCTGACCCACCGGTATAAAATAGTGAATAGGTGTGTTATGCCCTATGAGTGACCAATCCACCAACTACAATAGTGGGGTTCCCGCACTCTCATGGATTCATAACGATTATGATGTGAATCGACTATAATTACCAGAGATCTAAAAGAATAAGTCTGATTGGACCATAGTCGACCTGCGTCAGCTATATTATTACATGTTGCCTATGTGATTGTGCTATGTGTTTTATGTTGTATGTTTGTATGCTTAGCCTTAGCGCACCTGCTACCTTACTCAGTATCGGACCCGTACTGATACTAGCTTGGTTGAATGGGTCCTGTAATGATCCACTGATGGTGGGGAGCATGCCTCCTGTGCAGGTTTACGATCGGGTATTATTTTGGGGTGGAAGGCTTGACTTGAGTGAGTAGGCGATCCGGATATTAATCCTTGGGGATTTGTTTTGCTTAGCTGTATTTTGTATTATATTTCCCATTTTGAAAAACGTATTCTGGGGTTGTAATCCTAAATCGTATTCTAACTTCTATTTGACTTATACCTTATTAATGATTTATGTTAAACGTCGTCTTGCGTTTTATGATACTTCGTACTTAGCATTGATCGGATTTAGCCTTAGCACTTAGTACTGGAACGGTAGGAGTGAACCGGTCTGGTACTAGGTGTGGCGGTAACATTCCCAAAATTCTATTCTAGCTTCCGCTTTATTCCTTCAAGGGAAAAAAATTCAGGAGTGAAATTTAGGGGTGTTACAAGATATACTTGAAAAGTTGAAAGTCTCTCTCTAAGTCCAAGGATGTTTAACGAAGTAAATGAGAGAATGGTTGTTTATGGCATGTTAGCATACACACTCACACTCTCTAATAAGACTACCTTGATTACATGTCCCATGAATTAGACTCTCCCTTGTTCTGTTAATGTAGAATTTTAGCTAATATATGTCATGTGATTGCTACATCCATGATTGTGTTTCTTTTTGTGTCTTTAGTTAGGTCCAATATAAAAGAGAAATAAATAAGAAAAAAGTACTATGTTTTGATTAGATTACTTAAAAAGTAGTGGTAATTTATGTTTCTTCTAATGTGAAGCCCTTTTGTGTCCCTTATTTTTCTATATATTTCTAAGTTTAATCCTAAGTATATGAATGTTTGGAATATTGTTTAATTTATGTTTTTAATGAGTTTGATTGTTATATAGCATATTTGTTTAAAAAAAAAACTCAATAACGAACAATGTAATAATTATTGGTGATTTATCCTATATACGTCAAGTTGTTGCAATGTTGGAGATGTTTTGAAGCTCTTGTTGTTGCTGAATGATTCAAGAAAACACTTAGATAGTGGTTAATAACACATTTTCTTCTACATTGTTTTATAAACATTTTTTCCCAATTAAATGTTCTTAAAATGATCAATAACATTATTATGATCTTGTACTTTTTCCAAGTTGGAACTTCCAACAATATGATAGGCATCATTGATACCCATGTTCATTTTCGTATTTAATGGCTTTGAATGTTGTTTTCCTTTTCTTCTTGAGTGTTTTCATAAATAATAATGTTATCATATTATTAATTTCCATGTTATTTTATGTGTACATATCAATATGTCACAATGACTTATTTTTTCCTTTTAGATTTACTTATAATGTTGAACTTTGATTATTATTTTTTTTCATGTATTCTTTAACTTATTATGATGTTTTTGAATACAAAAATTGTTTGGGAAGAATATGGAGTGGTGAATTTAAAAGATGGAATGAAAAAGTATAAATGTAAGCATTGTCATAATAAGTTTACAATTTCTCCTAGCGGTGTAAGAGTTCATTTGATTAGGCATTTGGAGTGATGTCCTTGCTAACCATTAAAGAAACAAAGGATATTGTCTATTTCGAAGTCAACTAGCATTAGTGTTGCACCTATATTTAGGTATGATCATGAAGGGCTGATTGAAAAAGTTGTTCATATGATACTCATGCATGAGTATCCATTTAATATGATAGAAAATCTGGGATTTAATGAATTTATTTGCACTATCTCTAATAAATATCAATGAAACACTTGTCATACTACTAGAAATGATTGTTTTAATGTCTATAAATTTTAAAAGAAGAAGGTCATGAAAATTATGAATGATACTAATAAGATTAGCATAACAACAGATATTTAGAAATCCGATGCCCAAAAAAATTAATATATGGTTGCAACTAATCACTTGATAGATAATGATTGGAATCTCCAAAAGCATATTATTAATTTTCTTTACTTACCTCCTCCTGGTAGTGGATTAAATATATGCAATGCTTTATATGGGTGTTTGGTGGATTAAATAACTGAGGATAAAGTGAGCATTTTCATTGTTGATAACTATTCAACGAATGATGTTTGTCTCAAGTTGTTGAAAGATAACTTTAGTTTCAACAAAAGCTATAGTTTGCATGTAAAATTTTCCATGTTCAATGATGTGCTCATATTATTAATCTGCTAGTTCAATATGGATGTAAAAAGATTAGTAGTGACATCGCTAATGTTCACAAATTATGAAATATTTGTCTAATTTAGAAGCTCGTTTAATACAATTTAGTGATATCGTTAGATTTTTGAAATTACCTGCAAAAAACTTGATTCTTAATGTTTGCAACCATTATAATTCTGTATATGCTATGTTGTCTAACTATTTAGATATGAAGAAGGTATTTCCTAGATATGCATAGTAGGATCCGTCATATCAATGATCACTTTACCCAGAAGAATGGGGACAAGCCCAATTAGTGTGTGAATTTCTTGAAGTTTTTATTGACGTGACAAATATAGTTTTAGTAAGTTAGTATCCAACAATAAATTTATATCTTTCTGAGGTATGGAGGATTAAAGTTTTATTGGATGAGAAAGCATGCTCATCATAGATATTTATTCAAAGTTTGTCATTAATCATAAAAGAAAATTTTGATAAATATTGGGGGTGTAACTTACTGATGGCTATTGCAGCTGTTTTAGACCCTAGATATAAGATGTCTTTGGTTGAATATACATTTCCTAATTTTTTTATTCATGAAGAAGTTGAGAAGAATATTGAGCTTGTTCAAGATACTTTAAGAGTCATATATGATGATTATGCTTGAGGGTATACAGGTAGCTTGGAGAAGTCTAGAGTGGATTATAACAAAGGTGAAAGATCATCCTCTATTGTTAGCGAAGCAAATAAAGGCACTGGTTTTGGAAGGATGAGATTCAAGCAATTTATTAGACAATCCGGCATGCAACTACCAATAAGAGTTAGATATTTGCTTAGAGGAAAATGTATATATTTGTAATGATGATTCTAAATATTTTTTAGTGCTTTGGAATGGTGGAAAGAAAATACTCTTAAGTTTCATATTTTGTCTCAAATGGCTTGAGATATTTTTTTAATACCTATCACCACTATTGCTTTAGAATATACTTTTAGTGATGGGTCGAGGGTTATTGATCTGTACAAAGTGTCATTAGCTGCAAATACTGTTAAAGTTCTCCTTTGTGCAAGAGATTGGGTTCGTTCAGAGAAATGGTTGAAGAAGAAGGTATTGATACTTCTTTATTTATATTCTTTAAATATTATTTTTTTATTCATTTGATACTTGATGGATTGAATTCTAATCATAATGTTTTATTGTTGGCTTTCTCAATAAAAATAGGCCACCACAGAAATTTTGAAAGTGAAGATCATAGATCTTCCATAGCATTCTTTGTTTTGATAAAATTTTAGGTATATATCTAACTATCTTTATAGATTTGGAAATTAGAATAATTGATTAATTATCTAATTATCTTTCTCTTTTGTTTACAGGTTTTAAAGGTTGATTAATATTGCTGGCCTATTCTGAGTTTGGACTAAAAGTTATATGATTATATTGTATTGGTGGCAATGTTGGACTAGCAACTTTATTTAGAGTTTATGATTAGCTTATATTTTTTTTCTAACTTATGGAAATTATTTTAAAGGTGACATTTTTTATATATATTTTAGTCATGTTTTGGATATTTTGCATTGATGATTGTTGATGTTTTGGATATGAGAATTATTATTAGGACAACATTTTGGAGAGAGATCCATAATTACATATGGACTCACTAGTTGTAGATTTTATGATATTATGACGAACATGTCTATTTATTAAGCAATTCAAACATGGCTTTATGTTTATTTTAACGACTAGCTATAGTTAAATGAGTCGAACAACGAATTGAGTCATGATAAATGAGTTGATTTGGTTAGTTTTTTTTAAAATGATAAACTAGTCGAATTGAGTCGGCTCATGAACCTTATCAATCTAAGCTAGAGTCGGGCTTGTTTAGATCATTTCAAACTTGAACTAAACTCTAGCCTAAAAAAAATAAATAAACAAGCTGAGGGGTATTCGGCTCGTCAACAACCCTATGTGTGTATGTGTGTCCATGCACACCTTAATTGCACATTTGTTTTATTATAATCGTAGTGTCTATTTATGTGACCTTACCTGAATATATGTGATGTTGTATTATTAAGCCTTGTGTATGATATTCTTATTATGAATTTAATATAAATGTAGGTTCCTTAATGAATTGATGTAAATATTATACTTTTATATGCACAATACAAAAATATAATTAATCTTTAAAATGATAGATTTTATTTTATGAAGGTGATGCCCTTATTATAAATGTGTTACAAAGCTAATATTCTATACGATTTACTTATGTTTTGTTAATTTCATGAAAACATAATTAAATCTTAAGATGCTTTTAATGGGTTTGACTTAGTTTGACCCATGTTGATTTTAGGTGTTGGTTTAGATAATTTTTGCTATTCTAGCATTGTGAAAATAGAGTAGTGACCCCAAGTCCCAAGAGGGTATATTTCTATTTAATTTGGGGAAAACACCCAATATGATATGTGGGTAAAGTGGAGTTATTGTGGTGGGTTGTGTGACCTTTTATTACTATACTTAATTAAAATACCACAACCTAAAGTAGAACATAAAATGGGTTTTGACTCCTTCAAGTTTCGCCTCATAAAGTTGAGGATAGACAATAACATTTCCTTTTATTTTGTGGACATTATTTTATTTATTTGCCAACCATGTCTAGTTAAGGCTTTTTATCTACTCTATAGGCTTCTTTTGACCCTATTAGGGGTGTGCACACTTAAGAACATGACAAACTTTGAAATTTTGTTATCCCCTTTGAACTATGTCTACTAATATGATCTAAGTGTGACCTATATTTTTCCTATGGTTGGCGGTAGGTCTTTAAACTTTGATTAGCCAAGTGATCCCTTGGTTTGTTTATCCGCTTAAAAATTAGATGTAGAGATCATCTAAATAAAGATAAATAACCGGGTGGTTTTCTTTTAGGATATTTCCTTATGTGACTTGGGTATATATCTATGATTGATAGGGTATATAAATATGCACCTACAATATTATTCATTTGTACTTACGTGTAACTTAGTTGATCCCCTAGCTTGCTTGTTACATATTTTAAATAGAATTGTGATGATCCATGATATATATAGTGAGCAGATGACCTAGTGCAGTTTGGGTACGAACCCGCTCCAAGTGTTCATGGCATGCATAGTAGGGAAGAATGAAAGTAGTGTAGATTTTCAGAGCTTCATTTGTCATTTTTTTTATGGTTTTGGTTGTAGCTAATATTTTTTCTTCGGATGATTCATTTAGCTTGATTTTCATTGATTTGTTTAGACATTGATATTTATTATCGTTTTGAGTTAATAAAAATGCTTAGTGTGATTTTATAAGATAATTTATCCTTAGCAACTATTGCAAACGAGATAGTGGTGTCGTCTTATATTATGTGTAGCGGTAATGTTCTCATTCATATTTAACTTTCACTATGTTTTATAAATGTTTGGTGTTTTAAAAATGGGGATATTATATGTAGCTATGATGAAAAATATGCACAAAATTGATAAAATAGAGTAAGATGAATGTTGAATATATTTAAAATATGTTAGTGAAAAATATGTTAAATATTAATGAAATTTCACACAATTGTGAAAAATATTTAAGATAGATGATGACAAATCAAATTATATAAAAGATAGGTATAATTTTGGTGTAAAATATATTGGTAGCAACTTAAATTGTTGTGTTGAAAGATAGGTAGATCTTCGATGAAATACGTGTGTCTTGTGATGAAATATAATTAGCTTAACATTGAAAAATTTTAGAAAAATATGTATAATAGCATTGAAAAATATTTAGATGTATAGTAAAATATACATATAATTATGGTAAAAAATTATGCACATGATTAGCAATATATGCTTGTATTAATATCAATATTTATTTAAAAATAATAATTGTGAAAAATATATTTGGCAGTGCTGAAAGATAATGTTGAAATGTGTAGTTGTAGTAAAATATGTGCATATGAATTAGATCATTGTTGAAAACTTTTAGAAAAATAATAGTGAAAAATATATTGAACAATAGTAAAAAAAAGTACCTAAATATATGATTATATATCTATGTGTGTTCACGCGCGCATGTACTTGTATTTAAAAAATAATTGAATTGGAGTAGCAAAAATATATAATAATAATAATAATAATAATAATAATAATAACAGATATATATATATATAGGTGTATTTATTTATATAAAAAAAATTATAGTATATATATATTTTTAATAATCCTAACTAAATGTATTTTTATTTTTAAAAAATATTGACATCATAACATCATTAGTTACGTAATAAAGCTACGTGCCTTATAAGTATTAGGCAAATGTTAAGTTTCATCCCATTGCTTCACGGATAGCTTTCTTGTTGAACGTTCATCATTTATTAAAAAAAATCCCAAGAGATTATGACACATAAGTAATATTTTCTATTAAAAAATATGTTAACTATTTGGGATAAATTACATTTCAATAATTTATGTCCTTATATTTTGATAATACCAACTAGTCTCGCTACTTTCTCAATTATTTGTCACCATCGTATAATTTAGAACATATTAATTATATATTAGTTTTGCTTATTTGACCGGTTAGCTGCTGCTTTTTAAAAAAAAAATTGAAACTATCTTTATTTTTAGTATAATTCAGTACAAAATATTTTTTAAATAAAAAATTATTAGTATCAAATACATAAAAAACATATTTTCATATTATTTTTATTTCAGCACTTAATTTACCAAATAGAACTTTAATACTTTCAATTTACATTCCGATAATCCTAATAATATGGCAAAATAAATTACTAATGTACCGAAAATATACATTATCTTTCAAAACCAAAACAAATAATATTTTACTATAATAAGATTACTTCATGCCAGTTTGTATTTTTAGTTTCATTTTTATAACTCTTCACGAAATGAAGGCAATTATAATTATTATATAGACATAAAATATTGCAGAATTCAGAAATCAGTACTAGTATATTTACGTCAGGAAAGGGCACAGAGAAGAAGCAGAAAAAAAATATAAAGTATATTTATATATATTCAAATAAACAAACATGCCAAAGCAGATAGACTTTTGAGACAAAACAACGAATCAAAAGAAATTTTAGTGAATAAGTGGTCACAACAAAAATATATTATTAACATACTTAATTTTTTCTAAAAACAAATAAATGTATCATTCATGGTGCAAGTTTTCAAAGGTCATATCCAACTCTACTCAGATTCAATGAACTGATGTAAAACATGGTCCAACAGAAAATGGCGGAAGGAAATCCTCATAAGGATTATAAACTGAAAAACCCAATCCGGTCTTACGTTCCATCTTAAAATTTAAATATGCTACCTGTGCGATAGATAAAAGAGCACTGTAGCCGTTAAAAAGTTGACGACACCAAAAAGATCAACGGCATCAGCGGATAAAACATCGTTTGCTTCGACTGACAGCATGTTTCTTTGCTTAGGAATAGCAAAACATCGTCGTGGCATAAGCAGAATAATTAGTCTACTAGCTGTACTAATTTACATAAATCAAATTCTACTGCCATATCAGATTCAAAGAAGCATAAAAACAACAAATTGAAGTATAACAAACTTGGAACCGGTGTTTCGGAGTGTAGTCCTAATGAACTTCTCAATTTCATTTTCTGATGTACGACAATAGCTGCACAATATAGATCCCCCCACAGACAGGTTTCATTTGAAGATGTGTCATGCCAGAAGTTCAGCAAATAGTTCTACGCTCTATTTTCAAGCAGTAATGCTTCGAGCTCCAGTCTCCGCCTCTCCAAATCCTGCAGTAAACAGTAACATAGCTGAGGTGCAAGGTAGTCACTGTAAACTTTCAGCTAGATACAGTCACATAACCTATCATTTCCGTTTACATTCTTAGATGTCCATAATAAGGATATTATCCAATTCTAAATGAGGTAGATTCAATCATACATGAGCTAGAAAAAGTGTAACCATTCAAGCAAAGTAAAGCACACCAATTCTGTACCACCGTTTATCTCACAAGGGATCAAATAACCCAAAGATAAAGCTGAACTAACTATAGCAAATAAAAACACCCATAATTGAGCTCCCTACAGACAAAACAATCAATATCCTTGTAGCCCCAAATTAGCAAGCCTTGCACGCCACAAACATAATCATGGCACGGGTAAGTGTGGCGGAGATAGCTATACAATCACAATTCAAATGCCGCAACATGGCACATGTGAAAGCTATGAGCTCGAATAGAGATATGTAAATCAATAGTATATATGAAAGAAACGGATTTCTCTTTCACTTGGAAGTACAGAACATGTTACCTCTAGGTCACTACATGCTTGATCCCTTGTAATTGCTTCCTTCTGCCGACCACGTTTTAGGAAACCAATGCACAATATCCCCTGTAAAATGTAAATACAATAATTTTTTAACAAATTACCGAAATGACAGTCCCCCCCCCCCCTCTTAGGCAGAAACGACAGAGCATTGTTCGCTAGATGTTCACATCGTGAACCAAAAGTTACAAAAATGAAGAAACTAGAAAGTTAAACAAATTGTTTACGAGTTCACACATGCAAAAGACAAACAAAGAAATCTGTCAGAACCTACTTAGACTAAAACATAAACTTTTGGCTGAGAAGACTTCACAAGGCTCACACTAACGAAATCATGCAACGCCTGATATAGGCTATGGCATTAAATCCCACTTTAGTCTTAGATGATCAAAAAGTGTTGTACTTCGCAGAACAATTTTAGTACTAATATCTTTATCACAGAATCAATTTATACTAGCTCAGGCAAAAATCATAATATATTCTGCAGTACTTACCAATATACAATATACGAGACCACAAGCAAGCAGCATATAGCTGGCTATGTTCTGGAGAAGAATCAAGCCCTGCTGATCGTCAGAATCATCAAGAAATGCCCGTGTCATGACAGCAACACTGAAGGAAAAAAATTACAATATAGAATCGTATGTCAAAATTAAATGCATCAAATAGATGCTTGGTGAAAAAATCAGTAATCTTGTCCTCCTGGAAGCTAGCTTATCTCACAAGTAGTCAAGAGCATATTTATCGTACCCGGAACAACAATCATCAGTATACCAGTTCTCTAGTTTCACCAATTTAACCAGTAGTGTCCAATACTAGAGAGATGGAATAATTGTTCAAGTTTTCTTCATATTCGTTACCAGAACTTATGATTTACATTTTGATTTCACAAACACATTAGCAAATAGGAAACTTATATTATTCTCAACTGGAAAATTATAAGATGCACTTGAGTATAAGAATGCGCCACAAAGTTTTGGTAAATGAAAAAATCATTAAAAGTGGAGTTTAAGAAACCAAAACATGGAGTATATATTCACTACTCTGGACAAGATACCAATGCAATACGTAATGCATAATTAATTCCCTGAATAGGATAATTACAACTTAATTAATTATGATAATTATCATTATTAAGAATATAATCATATTTATAATTAAAACTATAACAATAATATATATAATAATTATTATTATTATAATGATTACCACTCTATAACAGGATAATTACCATGTTGTACACAAGAATCACAACTCTATTGTATGATTTCCTTTTACGATATAAGGACATAATTTATTGATTGAATACATGTTTATTGGTTGAAAAAACACTAAGCTACTATATGATAGTCATCACAAACTTCTATCACTAATAATAATTATTATTACTATTTAAATAATTAATATATTTATATATTTTGATTATAATAATAAGGATATGTATAATAATATTGGCTCAAAATAATTCCATCAGTAATAATTTTTATAATCATTATTATAATTATTATATTTTTAATATTCATATTAATTGAATATAGATTAATGGTTGAGAAGGATATGGTGTACAAGTATAATTGTTTAACAAGTCATGCTCAACTTCTATATCTAACGAGATAGAATAGTACTGATACACGGAAGAAATGATTCTTTAAAACAAAAGCTTTAAAATGACAAAAAAAATGTCATAACTAAGTACACTTATTTTTCTCCTACTTTGTACACCAGGTGCACGTTGCGGCGTGTACTCGAATAAATCATACACATTTTGCTCCCAACCAACTCAAACCTTGCCCAAATCTCAACTTCATCCAAGACATTGTGGCGCCTAAAACTGGCAAAAGTTGACCCGACCCGATAAGACCCGAAAATTTTAGCAACCCGACCCGACCCGATGCCAACCCATGACCCGATAGCGAACCAACCCGACATCAAAATTTATTATAATAATAATAAATTACACATATTTTATTATTCAATTAAAGCTTTTAAAAATATAGTATTTTATAAATTGCACTTATTTTTCATACTTTTACCCTACACATTCTATACAATATCATTTAGAATAAAAAAAATCTCATAGCTCCAACTTTTGATGCATATTTTTAAAACAACAAATATTATATTAATTTACACAGAGTACAAAGATTATAAGTTTATAACAAATAAAAAATCAAACTCAGACTCTGAAAATGTAATTATAGTGGTTACTACTGGTTACCTAATAAAATTGTAATTACAATCATTACCAACTGAAAATTACTAACTCTTAACACCATCATGCTATAAATCCGGTCTATTTTATAACATATTGTATACTCAATTGATTAAAAACTATTAAAAAAAATACCCAATTTAACATAATTAGGGTTTTTGAGCCCAAACAACAAATTCGATCAAATATTATTCAAATATTTAAATTGACAGTTCGAAATTGAAATTAGACATATTCTAAAATATATTGTATACTCAATTGATTAAAAACTATAAAGGAACTATCCAATTTAACATAATTAGGGTTTTTGAGCATGAACTGCAAATCCAATCAAATCTTATTCAAATATTTAAATTGATGGTTCAAAATTGAAATTAGACATATTCTAAAACATATTATTTACACAATTGATTAAAAACTATTAAAAAAAATACCCAATTTAACATAATTAGGGTTTTTAAGCCCGAACAACAAATTCGATCAAATATTATTAAAATATTTAAATTGACGGTTTGAAATTGAAATTAGACATATTCTAAAATATATTGTATACTCAATTGATTAAAAACTATCAAGGAATTGTCCAATTTAACATAATTAGGGGTTTTCAGCATGAACTGCAAATCCAATCAAATCTTATTCAAATATTTAAATTGATGGCTTAAAATTGAAATTAGACATATTCTAAAATATATTGTATACTCAATTGATTAAAAACTATTAAAGAATTACCCAATTTAATAAAATTAGGGTTTTTTAGCCTGAACTACAAATCCGATCAAATCTTATTCAAATATTTAAATTGATGGTTTAAAATTGAAATTAGACATATTCTAAAACATATTGTATACTCAATTGATTAAAAACTATCAAGGAATTACCCAATTTAACATAATTAGGGTTTTTAAGCCTGAACAACAAATCTGGTCAAATCTTATTCAAATATTTAAATTGACAGTTCAAAATTGAAATTAGACATATTCTAAAACATATTGTATACTCAATTGATTAAAAACTATTAAGGAATTACCTAATTTAACATAATTAAGGATTTTGAGCCCGAATTGCAAATCCGGTCAAATATTATTCAAATATTCAAATTGACGGTTCAAAATTGAAATTAGACATATTCTAAAACACATTGTATAATCAATTTAATAAAATAACTCAATTATACAATCCAATTTAAATCCGCAAGAGTTTTAACCTAACAATCCAATTCCGATATATTTCAATACTATTTTCCCAATTTAACAATACCAACATGAAATTAAGTACATTTCAAAGTATATTGCATAATCAATTTATCCAAAATAGCTTAATCGGACGAATCTGATAAATCCGAACACAACCGGGTAAAAAATCTTTGTTATTTACTTGTAAAAATAAAGCACATATAATATTCTTATTTCATTTATCTGTACTGGTAATCTTATGATTTTCTCTAATATTTACAATGTAATAAATAATAATTATACATTGTATAGTGATGCTTATGCTCACCTGTATTTTATAAAATTATCTTTTTTTAAGTAATCAAATAAATATCTAATATTTTTATTGGTAAAATTTATAAATATTTTAAGTAATCATATATAATAATGTTAAAACTTATAAATATCTTTATTATTTACTTGTAAAAATAAAGCACATATAATATTCTGATTCCATTTATCTTTACTAGTAATCTTATGATTGTCTCTAATATTTACAATGTAATAAATGATAATTATACATTGTATAGTCATATTTATGATCACCTTTATTTTATAAAATTATATTTTTTTAAGTAATCAAGTAAATATAATAATTGATAAATATCTAATTTTTTTACTTGTAAAATGTATAAATATTTTAAGTAATCAAATATAATATTGTGAAAACTTATAAATATCTTTATTATTTACTTGTAAAAATAAAGCACATATAATATTCTTATTTCATTTATCTTTACTAGTAATCTTATGATTGTCTCTAATATTTACAATGTAATAAATGATAATTATACACTGTATAATCATATTTATAATCACATTTATTTTATAAATTTATCTTTTCTCAAGTAATCAAATATTTTAAGTACTCAAATAAATAAAATATATGATAAATATCTAATATTTTTACTTGTAAAATTTATAAATATTTTAAGTATTCAAATATAATATTGTTAAAACTTATAAATATCTTCATTATTTACTTGTAAAAATAAAGCACATAAAATATTCTTATTTTATTTATCTGTACTAGTAATCTTATGACTATCTCTAATAATTACGATGTAATAAATAATAATTATACATTGTATAGTCATGTTTATGATCACTTTTATTTTATAAAGTTATCTTTTTTAAGTAATCAAATAAATATAATATATGATAAATATCTAATATTTTTACTTGTAAAATTTATAAATATTTTAAGTAATCAAATATAATATTGTTAAAACTTATAAATATCTTTATTATTTACATGTAAAAATAAAGCACATATAATATTCTTATTTCATTTATCTGTACTAGTAATCTTATGATTGGCTCTAATATTTACAATATAATAAATGATAATTATACATTGTATAGTCATGTTATGATCACCTTTATTTTGTAAAATTATCTTTTTTAAGCAATTAAATATTTTAAGTAATCAAATAAATTATAATAAATGATAAATATCTTTGTTAGATTCAATCATGCAATATGCTTTATTATTAAAATTTATAAATATCTTTACTATTTACTTGTGAAAATAAAGTGTATCTAATATTCTTAATTCATTTATCTACAATAGTAATCTTATGATTGTCTCTAATATTTACAATATAATAAATGATAATTACCTGGACCCGAATTTGACTAAACCTGTCAAAACTCGACCCGACCCATCAAATTAACTCGAAACATAGTTTTAAAAACCGGACCGGTCATCGAACCGATATCATAACTGGATCACTGGTTTAGTGGTCGAACCAGTGGTACATTTTAAATCAAAAAATATGAAATACATAGAAAATTAAACTATACATGAATTTGACCGACTCCCAACCGATTTTTTAACCGGTTCTTTCACCGGTTCACCGGTTTTCACTGGTCCGACCGATTTTTGACCGGTTTTCACTGGTTCCGAGATCTTAAAAATCGGCACATGAAATCTGACCGGTGACCCGGCCGGTCTGGTCTGGTTTTTAATACTAGGCTCGAAACAACTCAGACCTAACGGGACCAACCCATCATATTGCACAAAATGACCCGAACGGGCCGAAACCACCTAGTCATATGAACCAGAAAATGACACTAAACCAACCTGACCCTACCAGTCAAGTGAACCCAAAATGACCCGACCCCGACCCGACCCACAACCGACCCATAAAAGTCAAATGACCCGACCCGATAATGACCCAACCCGAACCTGAACCCAAACCACCCAACCCAACCCGATTGCTACATCTAGTGACACACATGTACTTGTTTTTTCTTTTCCACAGTACTTCCTCCTCTTTACTCTCTATAAAAATATATATCTTTCCTCCTATCATTTTTTCCATAAGCTTCACCTAAGCCCGACATCAAACTAGGCCCAAGCCTAGGGTTCCAAAAAGTAGAGGGCCCCTGAATACATAGTTTAGCATATATATGTTTATGAGGATTAAAGTACAGACTTTGCTCAGCATGAGCCGTTTGAGAATTCGGACATTGGAAAGTACGTGGAAGGAGTTTCGAATCCCGGTCCTGACCATGGAATTTTTCATTTAATAAATGCAACATCAAATCCCACTCCAGGCCATTGTATGTTGAATTTAATAACTATTGTCACATCATCCTAACGTTTGATTGGTACTTATGTGAAATGACAGCCATTTTTAGTGTCTATTTTTCTTTTTCCTCTTCTTCCTTTTAGTTTTAGAATGCACGCACGTGTGATGTGTCTATATATATACTACACAAATACACATTTTTGTATTTTTCCTTTATACTTTTTTCCCTTCTCCTTTTTCATTACACATCTGTATATATGTATACAACTTATAATATAGTTTTGTATTTTATAATATAAGACATTTTGAGAAAATATTAAATATTTAATACTTATTATTTATATATATCCTTCTCTTTTCTTTCTTTTTTATATTGTCCCAACCTTCTTAACATTTCATAATAAAAAAAGATCCAATTTTCAACACATATTTCAGTCATTATAACTATTATTTATTCAAAAAATTTAATACTTCTTAAGATGCATACCAAATAGTTATGAGTTTTTTACTATAAAACAAAGGGAATGTATAATTATATATGTATTATAGAGCAAGACAATTAAATATTTTATTTTCAATTCTAATATTATATTATTCTCTTTCATATTAAGTAAGTAAGGGGTATTAAATGTAAAATGAGGGCATATTAGTAAGAGTAGATAACTTATTATCTAGAATTTAATACTTTTTAATATGCGCAGAAAAAAACTAACATACCTTATATTATGAAACAGATAAAGTATTATTTTGCCTAAGGCCCCGAAAAGTCTATAGGACAGCCCTGAATCTACCGCAAACATTAGAAATATGGCACAACCATTTTAATCGATGGATTATTTTTGTAGTATGCCCAGCTTCCTCCCTCTCTTTTTTCCCACCTCCCCTTGATTTAGTGTAAGTAACCCATTAACTCTTTTCACCTCCAATTCCAAGGTTCCAACCTGCCCATAAGATATAGTGGTGGACAGGTAAGGAAGTTCATCAGAATGTGGCCCATACAAAAGAAGGAAAAATGAAGATATAAAATATTTAATATTATCAAAGAATCAATAAGACCTGTGATGCACCCTCTTATCTTTTTGTTCTTCACAAATTGGTTCAATTTCTTGTAACACCACAAAATTTCGTAACTTTTATTTTCAGGTATTTAGCCATTTTATTCAAAAAAAACCTAATCTTTAAACCTTAACCTAATTATTTTATTAATAACCTTTCACCCATAACCTAAATAAATTCTTAAATATTTTTTCCGATTATTTTATCTTTTTCCTTCTTAATTAAACATATCCTAAATTTAATTATTTTTATGTGATACATTTTCTACCCAATACCCTAATTTATCTGTCGGCCCATACTCCATCACCTCACTCCTCTCTGCATGCATATATACATACAAATGCATATCTAAACCTCCTCAACCAAGCAAAAACACTCCTCTCTCTCTCTCTCTTTATTTTTGTGTGCCTCTTCCCACTACCAAACATTACCATTCCCCTCTCCTTTCTTTGATTGCAGCCAGCCTACTCTTTTCTTAGTGGTTTGGTTTTACTCACAAACAAACACCACCCTCGCCCAGCTTCCCCAACTCCCTCTCTCTCGGTTCCATTTGGTTTCACTTCCTCGACCAAACACAACCCTCACAACTTCCTCTCTCTCTCGGCCCTGTTTGTTTTGTTTTTGTCATGCAACCAAACCAATCTTCTTCCCTCCCTTTTTTCTTTATTTGAAAGTCTGAAACCCATCACCACCGCCCAACTTCCCAAGCCTCGTAGCCTTCTCCTTTCCCCCTGTCCTTCTCGGCTTTGCTTGGTTTCATAAAAACCACCACCACCACACCTTACATCGCCACCCTGCACCACCTCCACCGCAACCTTCCAGCACCAACCACCAACACCCCGTCGACCATCGACCAACACCCCCTGACCACCATCTCCACTACCCCTGCCTCACCCTTCCTCCTCAGCTAACCTAGCACGAGCTCCACCTTTCCCAACTGTCCAGTACCTTCGTGCGCCGCTCGAGCTACACATGCAAAGTGAGGCAGTTTTGGTTTTTAATAATTTTTGTTACCATATTTTAATAAGTTAGGCCATTTTGGTAATTTTGAAAAATAAATATTTTATTATTGTTGTTGTTATTACTTGTTAAATATTAATTCAGTAACTATGGTACTATTCTTAGGTACGAAAGTTGATTGGCGGAATCTTGTACTATTTAGTAGAATACCGTTATTTCGCATTTTTGCTGGAATTCAGATAACTATTATATTCTTATAAAATGTTATATATCGTATGATACTACATTAGGATTTTGTGTCTAAAATATGTTAGACATGATTTGTTAAATTATAATTATGTGTAATCTATTATATCATGAAAATCAGTAAAAAGAGTAGGTTATCATATGTAAAATATTTCGGGTACAAAAGTATGGCAAAAATGATCTTTTATGATTATATATGAAATGTATGTGGAAAATGATAGGATGGGCATGTTTAGATATAACTATGGAATAATAATAATGGATGTGTGACCTAGGGGCAATTTGGTCATTTTATGTATATTATCTTTTTGCCATGACTAGCATGTCTAATATATATTATATGTTGTTAAGCACGTGTGTTTCGGAATGTATTAGATATGCATGCCAGATTTTTATATGCAAAATTCTGAATAAGGGCAAGATGGTCGTTTGGCTTATCTAATAATTTAAGTGCATGATAAATTAATTTAATTATTATATTTTAGTCTTTTCATGACAAATTGATAGATGAAATAGATTTAGTAATTAAAGAGGATGTTAATGAGGTAATTTTGATATTAGGGGCATTTTGGTAATTTTTAGCCTAATGCGCTCAAATTTGAATAATTGAACCTAGGATAGCCTTAAAATATTTTATGATACTTTTGTAACAATCTTGATTATAGTTGTTTCAAAATAATCGAAGCGAGTAAAACGGTTAAATATAAAAATTGGATCTATATGATTTGGATGTTATTTCAAGGTCACTTAAATAAAATATTAATACTTAGAGTGAAAGACTTCGAGATCGGAAATAGTGACTCTTTAGGGTTCGCTACCCTAAAAAGGGGATTTAGCCCATGGTTGATTATGATTTTTTGCTGGTATGCCTTAGTGCCCCACCCAGGTCATATATCTGACTCTATTATGTTTTACGGACCGATAGGGAATATGTATACTTATAGTTTAAGTGTCCTTATCGGTATGGTACTATGTTACCTTCATGTACCAATGCGACCAAGGTACCTTTGGGTCTTTGGGTTGATAGTCTCCCCTCAACTAGAATGCCGGTATGACTAGAGTACCTTAGTGTCTCCAAGTTGATTGATCTCCCATCGAGTGAATAAAAATGGAAATGATTGATGGATTATTGGATTTGTTGGTAACAGCCTTCCTACCTACTTATGATTCGATGAGTTGCTATTGATATGTGTTTGTGAGCTTACCTAAGTTATAAGATTTATCGGTATTAATAATGAGGAATGTGATATGTTGTTATTGTCTTGGTTTTGGGTTGATATTGTTTCTAAGTATACTTCAAAAAGCATCTCTTAGATGTTCCATTGGTAAGTTTCAGTTTGTTCCAGATAAACGAATATGAATAGTACAAGCATTGGTGGTATGTGATTATATAAATGATTATCTTATTTTAATTGACGTATGTACATTTCGAAGTTTTAAACCACGTATTATTGTTATACCTTGCATGTGTTCCATGTTGGGTTTCATTTTAATTTAGTATAATGGGTTGCTCAGTCCCATTGTACTGAAAGGTTCCTTTCATGGGCCCTTACCTATTTAATGAGCTGTGGTCCAAGTTCAGTCGAAAGTTGGTGGTTTGATTTGAGAGTCTAGGACTTTTCGATGTCTTTTGGTATATTTAATTTTGGTTGTATTGGGACGCTTATCCCCCCCCCCATCTTTCTCTCTTTTGAGTTTTTTAAATTGTTGTTGTTGCTTTAATTTAGCACAATACTTATCTATTGTCTCCTTTATTCTGATTCTTGTAACCATGTTATTAATTTAAACGGAATAATAATTTTAGCCTTAACACTTGGTATGAGACTGGTATAGGAAACCGAACTTTTACCAAATGTGGCAATAACAACCTTCGTTGTTATTATTTTAGCTCCCACAATTAACTCTTTTAAACGAAATTTCAAGTACTGAAAACTGGGGTGTTACACTTCTACCAACTAGATAGCAAAACTTTGAGTGTCAACGCAAGACCAGGAACTGCTATGTGCCCAGATCATTTGTTCATAGATATAAGATATTGGCTGAGGTCTGTACACATAAAATCACGTTTTATGTTGAATGTAGCAAAGGTCGCATGGAATGACCTCATCATATTCAATCAGTGTATCATCATAACATCATATTCAATCAGTGTATCATCATAAATGGGAGTGGGACGATGTCCACAGCTAGTTGGTCATGTACGCAGAAGATGATAAGAATAATCAATGCTGCTCAGCAGCTAAAAGAATGTCTTGGACCTATGATTCTAGATTTAAGTAAAAGGTGTGCAAGCAAATTTCTCAATTCTGAGAGGTCATGAAACCTTCTTTTGTCACTATGTCTAGATGAGGATAGCCAGGAACACAGCCTGCAACATGGAAGATGGGTCTCTGATCTGAAGTCTAATATCTCTATCATTCCACTTTGCCCTAGCTAAAGTAAAAAGGGAGGGAGGGGGGCCTACTGTCCTCGAACATTAATATCAAATGTGTCATAGCCACTGTTACTTGTTGATTCATTTTTTGGAATAAATTCAAGTGGATAACTATGTTGTGGCGTTAGACAATTCATACTCTAAATGGTTTTCAGTTTGCATGAATTTGTGAATTCAGTTCAGTTGTTGGTGATCGTTAAAAACTCTCCATGGTAGGAGCTTTGGATGGATAAGCAATCTTCCCTCTGTTGTGCAGCAGGCCTTATCAACTTAAATATTTTGATGGAATTGGTCCAGTGATTAAGAATTAACACTATAAGACGTACAATGCTAACAAAGCATTTTCACTGTCAATGCGGCTATGTAATCTATTACAACAGAAAAAGAAAGGAAAAAAAAAGAAAAAACAAGGCTGTCCCACCCATACACACTAAAAATTCATTGTCCTCCAATGCTAATTTTTTTTAATGATTCTCAATGTGTCACATTGTTAACTTTATACCCCAGCATACTATGTGAAAAATAGATAAGATGATTAGTATACGGCAAAACTTGTCTCCGTGTATAAATAAAAGAGAGAGGAAAAAAATAACAACTTAATGGAAATTCAATAATAAATTTTTGTGGCCCAAAATGAGGCATGTCGCAAGGTCCACGATGCTTGCTCCCCCTTCTTTCATTAGTCTAAAAGAAGACTTCCCCCTCACCCTAGTACCTTGGTTTGGACCATCACATTGGAGGATATATAAAGTCTATTGGGTCATTCCTTTCTTTAGACCTGGATTGCACATGGACTAATAGGCCTAGGTACCTAGAGGTCCCAATTTTGGACCCCTTCATGCAGTATTCTCTACATGCCCTTTTGAACTAGTCTACTACTAGCCCAAGCTAGCAGAGTTGAGACTGCCTATATCTTGACTTGACACACCCACACCCTCTCAAAGAGGTAATTCATACTTGGTTACTTTTACCCTTTATGGAGTCTAGTTTTAAAAAGTTCTAACAAAGATTGTTTCATCATTCATACCACAAACTTCAGCTTTTGAACAGTTGAAGGAAATGTCAAGAAGCTCACTTTGCTCCATCTGTTGCTTTCTTTAAGAGCATTAGGAAACCTCAGCAAAAGATTCCAAACTTGCCTGCTTTTGGAGTAACTTAATGTGGGTGCTTTTAAACTACATCCATGCCCACAAGGCCTTAGCTTAGTTGATTAAAGATTGTGGGTTTAATTGATTAACTCCCCTCCTCCATTGTATTGTCAAAAACAGTAAGCCTTGAAAAGGAGCGTGCTGCTCTGGCCTTACAACCTTAGTTCTATTTGCTAGTCTGAAGAAAGATACACAATGACAAACTTACATTGCCACAAAAACCTACATGAGATAATTTTTAGTTATAGTTTTACCTGAACGTGTTTCTAGCTGACAGCATTAACATTTCTGGAGGATGAAGATTTGCAAGACAGCAGGTGCAACTAAATATTTGCTTGTCTAGAATTTGGAAAGGGTTTCTTCCAGGTAGGATTTTATTATGCTACTGCTTTGTTTGAGAAAAGTCATGCTACTTTAAAGGCAATGTTAAGAAGAATCTACTGTAGTGCTAAGAGCATTCTTATCTATATATATATATACACACACATACACACTAAGAGCATTCTTATCTTCCAGTCAGAAGACGTCGTTCCTTGTCATAGTATATTGTACCACGCAAATAAATGAGTCAAATGCCCAAGCCAAGCTGAACAAAATGTGATCAAAATGTAAAAATTGTACTAGTTTTTACTAGCGTATTCATAGAGTTCAAAGATTAGCATACGTACAAGATCTGTAGCATGCCCCTGCCCAGCCAATATTCCAAAACCTGCAGGGTGCAAATAGAAAATCAATAATAGTCAGGCTTAATAGATATGATATGTAGAGCGTAGAGTGCAAAAAGACGGCCCCAAAAATACACAACACGGCACATTTGCTCAAGCATAGACATTGCAAGATGATTGGAGGCTTTACCATCCATGGCCACTACCAGAATTGTTCAGCATATGAAACAGGGTACACCAATACCATATGTATAGATAAGATAAGCCCCCAATACATTAACTTTTTGGGGTATACAGATATGCCAATCTGTCATAAAAAACAACCCCCCTTGCATAGAAGAAGTAAAAGAGGAAAGCAAAGGCTCATTGAGAATGCCCAGCTAAATAGCACCCGCACTAGGGCTGTAAATAAGTTGAGCCGAATACCCCCGAGCTTGAGCTCAGCTCGGTTAATAAATGAGCCTAAAATATGGTGCAAGATCGACTCATTTAACTAAACGGATGAGCTGATTCAAGCTCACGATCCTATGTTATAAATGAGTTGAGCCAAATTTTTTTTCGAGCTGAACAGTTCGGTAGTTGGCTTGGCTCATTTACAACACTATACACTAGCCTGTAGCTACTAAAGTGTCTCCAATGCACTATATTACTCTGCTCGCCCGTTCGCCCACCATCAACATCTGGATCCTAAAGAATGATGGGATGGCATTCCAATTCATAATATAGTTTCTTATGCTAGCCTTCCACTAGCGCTGAGTCCCATCTGGTAGTGGTAGCATACAACCTTCAAATTTTTCGTAATAACTCTAAAATGTTAGATGACATTGAAATTTCAAGTTTGGAATTTTTCTATGTATTTCTTTCATCAAAATGCCATGTTGGAGCAAAAATCCATAGTTTGTTTCATTTATAATGTTTCACCCCATATTATGGCATGGTAAGGCAATCCATGTAAGATTAAGGCAATGAGGGCAAGAATACAAGTTTCTCCAACAATTCCCGATTTCACCTCATATCACTAACATTTCAAATAATTCAGCTCAATCCGACCTAATTAATTTCCAGAATATATACTTTGTAGCACATACAGTCCCACAAAAGTCAGTTTCCGAATTATACATTGTACGTTACATTCCTTTGAGCACAAGTCGTAGTCCAAGAAACATGGCTCAAGCAATGTTACATCCAAAACCATTGTTGATGGGATGATTATCATCACTAAGTGTATACACTAAACTAATATACCTTATCTTTTGATGTGGGACAACTAATTCACACATACACCATAACAGGATTTAACCTGCTATTGGGTAAGTAGGCTCAACAATTTCCTAATTTATCTATGGATCATGTCAGACTTGAGCAAGGAAAACAGCTACTATCAGGAGTAGCAAAACAAAGAAAAATACAGCATGCCAGAACATCTACTTTGGCAAACCTAATTTGAATTAGCACACATAAAATGACGGCTAGTCTTCCCATTGATTAAATATTCAGCTTTTCCATGATTATTCTACTCCATATCTTTTTGTGATTCTTCTTTCATAAAAGAGAGGGACTATATGCGCCTCAGCTAACTAAAATTAAATAAATAAATCCCTCCATATGCCTTTAAA
The DNA here is from genome assembly GCA_039764185.1 of Tamarix austromongolica. NCBI lineage: Eukaryota > Viridiplantae > Streptophyta > Magnoliopsida > Caryophyllales > Tamaricaceae > Tamarix > Tamarix austromongolica. The sequence continues at coordinate 15,836,075 of CM077811.1, forward strand.
TTGCAACGGCCAGCAAGCCACGTAGTATAAGGCTTAATTTGAAAAGTTTTTTTTTTTATTATTAGTTCCTAGGCACAATTTTTCAACAGCAACTTTTCAACATTTTATATTTATTTGTAATTCGTTTTCCACAGAGTCCAACAACACCACCTTCCCAAATCAGACATAAAACTTGCAAGATCGATAGCTAATGCCACTTGTTGGCCTAGAAGAAACAAAGAAACATTTCACCCCCCAGAGAGCCAGCAGCAAACACAATGTAAAGACGTAACCCATGAGCGAAAGATGAACCCTAGCTTGATATCAGGGACAAAACGTGATACTTACACCTTTACGCCCGTTTGACTTGGGGTAAATTGGATGAAGATAAATATTAAAAATTAAAAGATGATGAAGGTAAAATAGAGTAAATATTTTTAAATATTGTTTAGATGATATTAATCTAAAATGGATAAAAATTTTAAAATTTTTATTTAGATTAAAGTTACCAAGGGAAATGTGCTTATATTTTTTTAAAAATAAGACTATGAGGGTAAATGAAGTTAAAATTTTAATGTAAATCTTTTTAAATTCAGTTGCTGAATTAATTTATTCAACTCCATTAATCCTGTCCACATAAATCAAACGGATTATTAATAAAATCAGTAGGTAACGAAAAAATAACAATTATAAAGCCGAACCTTCCAGAACTTTAAGATGAAACTCCATTCCGTTTCAACAACCGCCACAAAAAATGCCAGTGCAACAGCATAGCACCGGAAAATTCCATTAAAAATCTGCAATAATCGAGGTAACAATTCCCGAAAATCAGCAAAATTTCGGAAAGCGCCATTCGTCGAAAACACGAGTAAGATAAATAAACAAAACTGACGTACATCTGATCCATCTTTGAAACATCGAACAGCAGAGAGAACATTAACAGCAAGACACAGAAGAGCAGTTAAAGCAGTAATCAAATTGAAAACTCGACAAACAATCAAGAAAGGATCAGCTCTCGTTCTCAGTCGCTTGTCAGAACTCGACCTTATCGGATCTGGCTGTGATTGTGAGTTCTCTCCTTCGGTCGCTGTTATGTCTTCACCTCCAGCATTCCTCGCCATTTTTTTGGCTAGATCATCGGCCTCTCTCTTTCGATTACTTAACCAATTTGTCTCCTTTTATTCTCACATAACTGATATTTGTAATGCATGTCTCGCCTACCGGTCTTGGCAAAGTTTCATTTCTTGCGTCTTCTGTCACTTGGATGTCGAAAGTAGGACGCAATTCAGATTCCTTTTGTCTTGTTCCGTAGCCCCTCGCTCTCTCCCACGTGTTATATTGATGGACGTGCTCACGTGCATAACTGTGTATCATTCATGATAATATGATATCAATAACATTTTTTTAAATATATCTTAGTAAAATAATTAGAAACATAAAAATAATATATATCTTTATTAATATATTTTTGTCAAGAAAATACTTAATAATATAACACAAAAATAGTAAAATATAAAGATAATTATAATAAAACATAACAAATTAATTCTATCAAATAAATTAAAATTTACATAAGTCAAAAAACATAGCGCTGATTATGGAGTAACATAAGACAATAGTAGTGAAATAATATATTAATTATTGTAAAATATGACGGGTAATTTATTAGAAAAATCACAACTAATAACTATGATGAAATATGGAAGTAAACATGGTAAAATATGGAAAAAATAGTGGATAAATATGAAGACAACTATAATAAAATATAAATTCAACAATAGAAAAATATAATCATAATAGTGATTAAATATAATACAATAATGGTGAAATATAAAAACAACTATGTTGTAACTTAACAAGTTAATATTTGTGGTAAATTACAATTAACATCAATGAAATATTATAACAAATGTACTAGACCATAGAGCCAAGTATGGTAAAATATAAATGCAGCTATGATGAAACACAAGTATAAAAGTGGTAAAATATAAACATCATAATGGTGAAAAATAAGTATAAAAATGGTTACGTCGATTATACTATTAAATATCATAACAAAAGTGGGGAAACATTACTACAACTAAGTAAAACATATAACAATATTTTACATAATATTTTTTAAAATCAAATGTATATTAATATTAGCCTCTATTTGTAGAGAGAATTATCAAAAATATAATGTTATAATATTTTTTAAATTTTTTAGTAATCCTAATTAAAGTTAAACTAATTTTAAAAAATTCCTAACAATAAACTACATAAAATACATATTGTTATGATAAAATAATTTTGTCTCAATGTCACTTTGAATTACAGAGTAAAATGATTTCTTTAGTAATTTATATTTTTTTTATAAAAAAAAACTTATCAAAGTAAATTTCTCCTATAATTATCTCATTTAAATGAATCTTAAGCATAAATTCCCTTTATACTTTAGTCTCATGTATTTAAATAGTTTTATTTAAATGTTATAAATTTAATTTTTATTTCACTTTATTATTATCTAATTAATAGTTTTAGTTTTATGTAGCTAAGATAATAATAAAAAATTAAAATTAAATATCTTTTTTTGTTGAATTGGGGAAAATATATTTTTTAATTGTTGAAATTGGTATATTTTTCAAAAAAAAAACTTAAAAATTGATTGAAAAGTCTATACATTTAAATATAAAAATTCCACATATTTGCCTTTTAATTGATAATTTAAAAATATTTAAAATTATATAATGTTATGCATATATAAAACTAATACTATTAATGATATGGTATTAAAGTGAAATAAAAATTAAACACATGTTGCCTAACGATAATTAGGTCAAATATCTTGGTGTCGATGTAAATATCATCCAGAATTTAATTTATTTCCTAATTAGGAAATTCATTATACATATATGTCAATTTACAAAATTAAATGTTGGTTTTATCTAAATTTTGATAATTCTAACAATTGTCCTAAAACACACAGAAAAAGTTAGGTGAGTTCAGTTCATCGTGAATCTTCACCACCTAAGTATGAGAATGATGTATCTGCGATCCTATATTTACATATGAGAGGGTTTATAATATACTAATTTTACCTAATAATTTATCTTAAATTCACATGTTGAAAAAACTCAATATACATTATTAAACACTTCATATATGATCCACACACTAAGTGAAAGTATTTATGGAGTTAGAATCACCTAAAAATATATCATAAACACATGAGTTAGACAAACTCATTACCCAAGGTTAAATACTACTTTCAAATGAGTCATTAACTGTGTATATTTCCACAAAGTCACGGACAAACTTTCCTTAAAACTAGTGCCTGAAATAATTGACTAAATACTTATGGAAAAAGTAATGTTTGTAGTTATTTATCGTTTGAATATGAATAATAATATTCTTTTGATTTTTGAAATAAAAATTATGTTTTTCATCTATCTAACTAAATATTTATTCATACTATATAAATACATTCTATAAATATAAAAAACTATACAATGCATTATGTCATCTAATTAATACAAAATATTATAGTTAGAATTATTATAAATATACAATTTTTTAAGAAAAACCTTGAATTTTTTTATTAAAAAACTCAAAAATAATTGTATAACATTATCCAAAATATTTGAGAATTTAATTTCATTATATGAAATTTATAATATATTCTAAATATTATTAATTTTTTATAAATCTGCATAATTATTCAACTTCATGTATTATTTTTGAACTTTCAATAACATTTGGTAATATCTTTGAAATATTAAAAAAAGAACCATATTTTTGATATTATTATAATGTTTTAATAAAATTTGAAATTTCTATTTTTTTCTTTAATTTATTATAAAAAATTGTAATTTATAATAAATTTAATACTTGTAAAATCTTTGTTGGTATTTGGAAAGAAAAAATAGAACCTTTTAAAACAAATACTTTTTCCGCGAAAAATAAGAATTGGTATGCTTAGACTTTAAAGATCATGGAACTATAAAGTATTTGAAAATCTGAATATATTTTTTTAACTTTTTAAAAGTGTACTTAATTACAAGTGTTTATTTTTTAGATTTTTTTAAATAATTCTATAAGGATTTTACAATTGTATGCGTTGACTCAGCCGATAATTCAGCATAACAAAATTAGTCAAAGCAGCTACCTCCATGGATCTAGGAGGTTTTAAGTTACTGCATCTAATTATTAGGTGATACACAATGTTAAAAAAAAACTACATTCTAGTATAAATAAAATACTACTCATGCATTAAAGTTGAGTTGAGTAATTATCAAAATTCTATATGATATCAGCTAGGTAAAACTCCTATCTCATGGCCAATTCTTTTTCCTACTTTGCTGAAATTGCCACTCCCTCTACTGCTAACTCTACATCTTCATCTCTCCAAATAACTCATATTCAACATAAAAGTACTCTTAAGATAGACTCCTCTAACTATCTCCTATGGCTCACCTAATTTAAGCCTTTTTATTAAAAGGTCGTGTTCTTGAAGGTTATGTCGCTAGCACTACTCCCTACCCGCCTCACAAACTCCTATCCATGTATATCGAGATCAAACCTACTTACATTAAATGGAAAAAACAATATCAAAAGCTCATTAACTATATTTTATAATCCTTCGTAGAATCTATTCTTGCACAAGTTGTAGGCTTGTCCACCTCTCGTGATATGTGGCTAGCTCTTGAAAACTATCACGCATATCACTCAAAATCGTAGATAATACAACTCTGTCGGGTTCTTCAAACCCTTTAAAAGGGTAACAAATCCATGTCTCGATATTTTTTGCATGCTAAGAAATTAACAAATATTCTTGTTGCTTCTAGCCATTGTGTTGATGATGTCAATTTGCTACAAATCATGTTCATCGACCATTGTTTATTATCCCATTGAAGATTTTTATTCCCATTTACTTACATATGACATAATACTCGAATCCCACCAAGCTCTTATCCAAAAACAATCCATGTAAAATATTGCATCCCATCGTCGATCTGGTTTTTCTTGTCCTCCTCCAATCATAAAAGCAAACGCTTTGACACTCGATCATATCATAATTGTGGTGGTCACAGGCCTATGAATCATCCTCTTCCTAATTCTAATGCTCAAGAACCTTGTCAACTGTGTGGCGAAAGAAACACACTACTCTTGATTGTTGGTTTCATTTTTATGAATCCTTTTAGGCATCTCATTCTTCGCCTAAGGTGTACACTACAACTCTTGGCTCAACTCTTGAATCCCACTGGCTACTTGATAGTGGTGTAATGCATCACATGACTTCGGAATTAAATAATCTACACCTTTTCTCAACCTTTGATGGACCATATATGATCAAAGTTGGTGACTTTAAGACTATTCCTATTGATCATACTAGTACCACCTCCTTCACTACTCCTTTTAGAACTTTTTATCTAAATAATCTCTACCATATCCCTTCTATTTCTACTAATTTACTTTCTCTATCTCAATTTACCAAGAATAATAATTGTTTCTTTTAATTTCTTCCACATGTCTTCATTATGAATGATTCCCTCGTGGGGAAAGCTCTTTTACATAGCTGGAATAAGGGACATCTTTATCATTTTGAATCCATTTGTGAGAACAATCGTTCAAACTTTCCTACCATCTTTCACTTTGCCTTTGTTTCATTATGGCACTAAAGGCTTGGTCACCCAATTCCTAGTGCTATCAAAAAAGTTATTATGTTCAATATCTTACCCATTTCCACTAAGTATGGTTCTTTTTATAAGTCTTGTCATCTCAGCACAAGTTGTAAATTGCCCTTTCCTATGAGCAATACCACTTGTTCAACCCCTCAAATTTATTTGTTTCTAACTTATGGGTTTATCCATGTTTATCTAACAAAGGTTCACTATTGTATGCTCCTAACTTATGGTTATAGTATTTTCTCATGGTTGTTTCCCCTTGCACGAAAGTCAGATGTTCTTCAGTATTTTATCTCCTTCAAAACTAAAATGAAAAATCTATTGGGTCACAAAATGAAGGTCTTTCAATATAATAATGGTGGTGAATTTAGAAATTTATTCCTGATCTCAATAATCTTAGAATTTATCATGGATTCTCTTGTCCTCATTCATAAAAAAAAATTGCCTTATAGAAAGATGGCATCGCCCTATTGTTGAAACCAGACTATCTATTTTATAGAATGCTTCTATGCCATTGTCCTACTAGGATAATGCATTTACCATCATTTGTTATCTAATCAATCATAATCCATCATCTGTCTCTAAAACTAAGCCCCCCCTTTAATTTGTATTCAACCAAACACCTGACTATACATTTCTCAGGGTGTTGTGTTGTATTTGTTTTTCATGCCTACAAGCGTATGCTTCTAATAAGTTTGAACCTCACTCCCTATCTTCTGCCTTCTTAGGTTACAACACCAATCAAAAAGACTATCTCTGTCTCCATCTCCCATCTGAACATTTATATGTCTCACGACACATGCGCTTCAAGGAGACTATTTTTGTAATACCCTAAAATTTACTACTGAAAAATTTTATTTTTGCGGAAGCTAATACATAAACTAAGCGGGTGTTACCGCTGCACTTAGCACGAGTTTTGTTCTTTACCATTCTCATATTAAGTACAAGGCTAAGAAATATGATAACTTTAAATAGATGTAAAGATAAAAAGAAATGATAACATAAATCAGCAGAAATATAATGTTAGGAAGTACACTCCAAATACATGCATTCAAAATACAACAAAAGGAAATACGGGACCTAAGAGTCCAAATAGGGTATCTGAATCCAAAACATTAGCACTAGATAATGATGACTCTACTCTCGACCCATAGAATAAGATCACTCAACCGCAAGCAGATAATCAAGAGGATCAACAGTCTCATCATCAAGAGTCTCGTACACCTGTAGGATATCACAAACGAATGCTTCTGCTCCCCCAAATCAATCAAGATCTTTACAATGCCGCAATTGGTGTCAGTACACAACGTACTGGTAAGTTAAGTTATTCTACGAACATAGCATTTACATGTTGAAACATGTTAAGAACAAAATAGACATGCAATAGGGTGATAGATCATAGGTAACATAATATAATATCAATATTATAATACTATCGGTTGTTATCTTTACTTTAGTGATCAAACACATCATATTAATCACACTAAGTACTCAAGAGACGAATAGAACAGGCGTAAATGCAACCTTCCAAGGCACAACGCACCTAAGAATCACATTTACATCCGGTGGAACAGAGACTGACGTAAATGCGACCTTCCAGGGCATAATGCTCATGGGCACCACTAATACACCGCTAATCCTTAAGTATGCACACTCCCTGTAAGCCCGTGGAATGGACACGTATAGAGTAGACTAGGGCCACCAAAGTTCCAAATTAACTAGAGAGATAATCGATCAATCATAATAACGAGCTCAATCCTGACTCATGTGATTCCTTCACTTTAATAATTATTATCTTATTCATGAAGATAATCAACACTCATCAACAAGAGGTCACACTTAGCACTTAGACGAATTTATTCCAACCTTGTGCTATACCATAACACTTACTTCTATTTCTAGGGTTCAACAACCCAAAACTGTTAAACAAGTGATAAGTGATAAGGTCAAGATAAATTTTATTAGTTCCTAATCGAATTATTTATCAAGATAGAACACATTGAATATGGATATAAGTTCTAAGTCACTGAAGTTACCACTTAAGACCATCAAGCATGCAACTTATGTTAATCTTGCATAATCAGTCAAAGCTCTAAACAAGACCTAATCCAATTATTTAATTAACCATATTAATCCAATATTACTCTTAGAACATTAGTCAAGTCAACTTAAGGCCCTACCACACAAGGATGGAGCATAAAACACTTAGAATGTTTAAGCACCCTTAAACGTTCTTTAATTTATTAATTTGGTTTGACCTATCAAAAAAACCTCATTAAAAGCTCAAATTTTAAACATAATTTAATTAACCTCTTAATGAAACCCTGTCCAAAAATCATAACCTGACCTTATAGAATCACACATAAAATGATAGATTTACCCCTAGGGTTTTTCTATGCTTATTTTAACTCCATATCAGTTAACTTAACTTATTAAGGGATAAACCACCACAACCAAACTTAACCAAACTTCCCAAACATGACCCTACTGCCCGTGGATAGAAAAGAAACAGGGCCTTATGACAATGGTGACCGAAATTACCATTTTACCCCTTATTTTGCCTAAAGTGTGTCTAAACTTGTTTTAATCATATCTCAAGTTATACAACTCCAAATTAAGACTTCTCATATAGAAAATTCTATGTAAAGAAACTAATGAAAATAATGGTGATTTTATTTTTAACAGGTACCCACTGGAAATATGACAATTCCCCTGGATGAAAGCAAAGTCAAAAATCCCAAATATGACCTAAACTCCAAATTCAACCAAAATTGTCCCAACACTTTAAATAACTTTAAGAAACAACCTTAGAATAACTTTAAGAAACCAAGGAAAAGCCAAAAATGGCCTTGATAGAGGCACAATTGGGTGTTTTTATGCTCAAAACTCCATTTTTCACACTTAGATTCATAATCTCACAATAGTGCAATATAATACATAATTAGAACATAACATATAAAATATCCACCACACATAATAATGCATAAAATTCATATTAAGGTATAGCATACTTCTAATTAAAAAGAATCACATAGAAAGGGTGCAACATTTAAGGCATAAGAATAGAAAATAAATACTATGACATGCTAGGATATAAATTTATGCCATAAAGGATAACATGCTTAGAACTAAAATATATAAGATCATGCTTCACCATTTTTAGCATAGTCAAAATAAGAATTGCACAATATTACAAAATAAAAATAAAAATACAACCTATAAGGCATGATAAGAAAACACCACATAACAACATGCATGAATTTCCATGCTAAGAGAGTAAGCATAGCTTACTGGCAAGCAAGTCTTGTAACTAAATTAAGTCCTAAGTTCTCCTTCACTTAGCACCTCTTGATCACCTATTACAAAATATAAGAAGGGTTAGGGTTTTATGATATTAGCTAAGGGAAAATAATAGAAAGGAAAGTATAGAAGAGGAGTGAAAACCAAAACCAACACAAGAGTTGTTCTCAGCTAACTTTGGGAAGCTCCAAAAACAAGGACAAAACCCCACCTAAATGACTTCCAAAGCAAGGGAAAATGATACCAACATATATGGGTATGATGTAAGATAATTTGGAGCAAGTAAATGAGGAGAAAAGTGAGAAAAAAGTGGTAAAATCTACAACACAAAACTTTAGTAGTTGGAGCAAGGTAGAGGTGGGAAAATAAGTAACTTTGATGCTTCAAACCATCACTAGCAATTAAGGTACCATGAGGTAATGTTAGAAGGTTGAAGTAGGATGATTACGACATGTAAAAATGGAAGAAAAACTTTCTGGAAAAATGGGGTAAAATAGCACAACCTGGCAGCAACTTTAGGGAAGGAGAAGAAGGGAGGAAGGTTTCAAAATTTGCAAGTGTGTGTGTGTGTGTGTTTAACTTATGTAAAATAATGCAATGTAAAGGAGTGAAGAAAGAGGGGGCTTGGCGCCAATGATGCACGGGGACGGGGATGGGGAGAAATGGGGAAACGCTAAATCCTGAAAAATCAGGAAACGGAGACGAGAGGAAACGACAAAATATACACACACACACACACACACACACACACTAAATTAGTCATAAATTGAAAGATTTGGCGACCAGCACCGACAGCCGACAGGAAGCAGCGACTGGTGACAACGACTGAAGGAATTGGCGGTGGTTGGTGGTGGTTGCTCAGGCCGAACGACAACGAGCAACGCTGGACGAAGCAAGCTCGAGCGACGGAGCGGGTGGAGAGATTATGGGGACAACCAACGACGAGCGATGACAGCTGGAGCTCGAGCACAACGACAACAATGGCGACAAAGATTTTTTAGTTAGATTGTGCTCTCCTCATCGTCCTCGTTGTCGTGCAGGTCAATGAAGAGGAGAGTTGGAGAGGAGAGGAGAGGGTTTGGCCTTCTAATTTTCGAATCGAATGGGGGGAGGAGGCAGGAACACGGGGGGCCGCATTTGGTGAGGCAATCGAGTTCAAAATGACGTCGTTTTGGCATTGTTTTTTTTTACTCCGCCATTTCGTATCAGTTTCAGTGTTTCAGAGCCATTTCCCGTCCCAGGGACGTTTCGGGAAAGCGAAACGGCTCCAAACAGCTGTCTCCGTGCATCAGAGCTTGGCACTAGGTCTGGGATAAAATGACATGATTCCAGATCTGCCATTGTATGATAAAAGTTGAAATGAGATTGCTTAAAGGTCACTTGAAGGAATGGCTAAGGGTAGGTTTGCTTTAAGTGCAACTACCATTATCTAGTCTATATCTATCCCTTTTCTTACCATAAAATTGTTTATTTGTTATTATTATCATTATTAGTGACCAAAATCATTAATGTTATTATTCTCGATAGTTTTATTATTATATAATTTGTTAATTTTGCTATTATTCAATTGTTTAATTATAATAATTCAATTTAGTGGTAGGTGGTAGTGATTTAAAAAAAAATTGATATGACTATCTATATCAGCAAGGTATATCAGAAACTTTATCTTTGAAGATTTCCAATATTTATCTTAGGATATGTGGCTTCTTGATGTTGTTTTTAAAAAAAACGTGTGAGTGAAGATAAATCAAAATCAAAATGAGTTGTATTGAGTTATAGGACTAATAATTAATTTTAAAAATATTCAAAGTAAATATCTGTGATGTACATAGCTTATATTAATTTATTGTTAATATATTAATATCATAATGTAATCATTAAATAAAACCATATATTAATTTATATATATACATATAATATTAAAATAATCAAATCATTATTATCATTAACGAGCAAACTCAGAAAAAAATTTATATTTAAATGCTTGTAAATTAAAAATTTTTAATAACATTTGTTGTCGATGTTTAAAAATAAAAGAATATGATGTTAAAGTTTATTATTTTGATATTAATAACAGAAAATATTTTAGTAATTATTTTAGATGAAATTTGGTGAGATGCGGATCGATCTGGCTGGTACACTGGTAAATTTTATCGCAGTGAAAAAATTACTTGTTGGCTGTCGCCACGACCGACGGGGAGTTGTTTGTTTGTCGTCACTCGTCGCCCGTCGGTAGTCCGAACAAAATCCAATTTCCTAGCTGTTATACAAGATTCCTTTATGTTCAATTGCAGTGAGTCGGAGTCAACTGATCCATGAGATGAGACAGTAACCGACACGCAGCACCAATCTCATAGCTCCCTTAAAGTTCACGACTCCAATCAATTATCCCCCTGCACTCGACCTTGTGCGAAACTCAATCGAGAGGAAGTGGAATGGATGAAACAATAGAGAAGGCTAAAATTGAAAACGGAGAACCTGAAGGTAAAGATCAACAGCAAATACCTGCATCAGATGGCTCTATTTGTGGGTTCGAATCCCTTCATCGGCTCTTACTCGCTTCGTTGAAACCAGAAACCTTCCAGGTAACTACAATCCTCCTGCTCGTTTGTTTAAATTCGAAGTTCCGAGCTGATAATAGAAGCGATGCTTCGTTCTTTGCCAAACTGTTAAATGATCCAGTCTTGTATTGTATTTTCAGTCCATAATTCCGATTTTATCTTATTTTGGTTAGTTTAGCTAGAACGATTGTAATCGATGCTTCTACTGATCAGTCAGTTACTGTATAATGAGCTACTCATTAATACCAAGGATCTGCATCTTGATGTATATCTGTAAAGTTCCATATTTGTAGGAACTAACCAAAGTATATAAGGCAGCTGTACATACGTCATTTACTTATGAAAATCAATATCTGTTTATCGTAAGCTTATATGGTATCAGAGCCCTCACGTCGAAGACATCTATAACCCTCACAAAACCCTAAACTTCCTTCTCGCCGCTCCAATTTTTCCGGCATTACCACCGACGGCGAGCACTCTTCCACAGGCATCATGCCTCCGAGTGATATTGTCACTCCATACAATCCTGCAAATCCTCTCTCGACGTTGATTAATATCAATGTCTCCAATTTCACCAAACTTATGGTGACCAACTACCTTACGTGGAGCATTCAGATACGAGCACTGTTACAAGGGTATTCTCTCGACAACTTCCTCGATCCTGCCTCTGCGCTGCCAACCACACTCATTGTGAACAACACTGTTGTCCCGAATCTTGCTTATGAACCTTGGTTCCGTCAGGATCGGTTGATCTTTGCGGCTCTTCTGGGATCGATCTCAGTTTCCTGTCAGGCTCTCATTGCCTCTGCTGCCACATCTGGAGATGCGTGGACTATGCTTGCCTCCACTTACGGCCGATCGAGTCGCGGCCATGTGAAGCAGATCAAAGATCAGATGAAACGCTTCACCAAGGGCGCCCGCATTGTTGATGAATACATGCAATTCTTCAAGACCAAAGCCGATGAATTGGCTCTTCTCGGGAAACCTATGGATCATGAAGATCTTCTTGAACTTATACTTGCTGGTCTCGGTGATGAGTATAAACCTGTGAAGGACGTGGTGAATGCCAAGGACATTGCGATCTCCTTCATTGAATTGCACGAAAAGCTTCTTAATCATGAAGCTGACTTGCTTAGTGCGGCACCCGCTTCGCCTATACTCCCTGTCACGGCCAACAATGTGCAGCACAAACACTGCTCCTCGTGGCGTCCTGACAATCGCTCGTCTTTGGAGAATCGAGGCAACTCCTTTTCACGTCAGAATTCTCATGATGATCACTTTCGCGGCTACAAAGGGAAGTGCCAACTCTGCGGCGCACAGGGCCATAGTGCAAGGCGTTGTCATCTTCTCAGTACTTCCCAATCTCAGCCATCGTCATCTCAGTTTTCCTCTGCTCCCCATGGTTCTTCTCCTTGGCCGCCGAGCGCCCATCATGCAGCTGTCTCATCCGAAGCCACTCCTTCTTGGGTTCTAGACCCAGGCACTTCTCACCACATTACTTCTGATCTCGCAAATCTTGCTCTTCATGCTCCTTACACGGGCAGTGATGGTGTCATCCTCGGCGATGGATCCGGACTTGCGATATCGCACACTGGTTCTATGTCCCTTCCCTTAAACTCTCGTTCTTTGTCTCTCAAAAATGTCTTATGTGTCCCCTCCATGCATAAAAACCTTATTTCTATTCATCAACTCTGTACTCATAACAACGTGTCGGTGGAATTCTTTCCCCATCATTTTCAGGTGAAGGATCTCAGCATGGGGGCGCCTCTCACTCACGGTCAACTTAGGGATGGTGTGTACGAGTGGCCTGCTGATTTTTCCACTTTTACCTCCTCAAATTCGTCCGTTTGTGCTCTTTCGAGTGTCAAGTCCACTTTGTATGAGTGGCACTCTAGGTTAGGTCATCCGTCTTTTGAGATCTTGAATAAGCTGGTCTCAAGTTTTGCTCTACCATTTTCCAAATCATCAAACTCTACGCTGTCATGCGATGCTTGTTTGATTAATAAAAGTCACAAACTTCCTTTTTCTACATCTACGATTGTCTCCTCATCCCCGCTTGAAGTGATTTATTCTGACGTGTGGACCTCTCCTGTTGATATTACGTAATTTTTGTTGACCACTTTACACGCTATACATGGTTTTATCCTATGCAACGGAAGTCCCATGTCCTTGAAATATTCCCACGGTTTCAAGCTCTCGTTGAAAATCGATTTTCTACGCGTATCAAATCTCTTTACTCAGATAACAGTGGCGAATACATTGCCTTACAAAAGTTTTTGGCTGCACATGGCATTTCACACTTTATGACGCCACCACACACTTCGGAACACAATGGAATTTCCGAACGCAAGCATCGTCATATTGTTGAAACCGGACTCGCTCTTTTAACTCATGCGTCCATTCCTCTTGAATATTGGACATTTGCATTTCCTACGGCCGTTTTTCTTATCAATCGGCTTCCTTCGTCTGTTCTTGGTTTTCAATCTCCGTTTCACCGTCTCTTTACTTCTCCTCCAAACTATTTGAAGCTTCGCACTGTTGGTTGCCTTTGCTACCCATGGTTGCGTCCGTATACGCATCATAAACTCGAGTCTTGGTCTTTGCCTTGTGTTTTCATCGGCTACTCTCTCACTCAAAGCGCATTTTTGAGTCTTCATGTTTCCACTTCTCGTGTCTTTGTTTCTCACCACGTCGAATTTGTGGAACATGATTTTCCGTTCTCTCACCCTTCCTCATCATCTTCAACCTCTCCCGTAGCCGAGACTCCCTTAGTGTCGTCTTCCCCTGCCTTTACTCTCATTCCCAACTCGCCACTTCGTCCGCCGTCTTCGGAAGCGCCCTCACGTTCGGATCCTTCTCCACTGGCATTGCTGTCCCCGCCACCCACTTCCTCTTCCCCGTTGGCCGCTGAACCCCTTCTTCCGGTTCAGCATAACTCATCACCACCTCCTAACTCTCCCCCTCACAATACCCACCCCATGATTACCCGAGCCAAAGACAACATTTCCCAACCCATTAACAAACTCTCCCTCAACACCTCTCTCTCTTCTTCTATGGATATTGAACCTACGTGCGTGTCTCAAGCTCTTAAAGATCCAAAGTGGAGGTCTGCCATGAATGAAGAGTTTGATGCCTTAGTTCGTAATGGAACTTGGAATTTAGTGCCTCCACATTCGTCTTATAATATTTTGGCCTGCAAGTGGGTATTTAAGATTAAGCGTCTTTCTGATGGCTCTATTGATAGGTACAAAGCTCGTCTTGTCGCTAAAGGGTTCCATCAACGCCCGGGTGTTGACTACAATGATACCTTCAGCCTAGTGGTCAAACCGGCGACGGTACGTCTCATTGTTAGTCTTGCAGTGACTCGCGGTTGGCTGTTGCGTCAACTAGATGTGAACAATGCCTTCCTTCAAGGGACTCTCTCCGAAGATGTGTATATGATGCAACCCCCTAGCTTTGTTGACCGTGATAATCCATCCTATGTTTGCAAGCTTCACAAAGCACTCTACGGACTCAAACAAGCCCCTCGCGCGTGGTGCACTGAACTGTGTGGGTTTCTACTCCAATCCAGGTTCACTTATTCCTTGGCCGACACCTCCTTGTTTATATATCGCCATGCAGCTGTCACCATCTATCTTCTCGTCTATGTCGACGATATTATCATCATGGGCAGCCACTTGACGCATATTCAGCGGTTTATCTCTCTTCTTTCGGATCGCTTCTCACTCAAGGACTTAGGTGATCTTTCCTATTTTCTTGGGGTTGAAGTGAAATGTAGCTCTCGGGGCCTTCTCCTCACACAACAATGATATATTACGGACATTCTTCAACGCACCAACATGTTCCAAGCAAATCTGGTTCACACGCCGATGGCATCGACTACTCGCCTCTCTAGTACCACGGGTACTCCCTTGGATGATCCCATTGAGTTTTGTAATGTCATCGGGAGTCTTCAGTACCTCATGTTCACGCGACCAGACACTGCCTTCGCCGTTAACAAACTGTCTCAGTTCATGCACCGACCCACCATGGACCATTGGCAAGCCGTGAAGTGGATTCTTCGCTACCTTGGAGGAACTTGGTCACTTGGTGTTTTCTTTTTCCGTAACAGTCCTCTCACACTTCACGCCTTTTCTGATGCTGATTGGGGAGGTGATCGTGATGATTTTTGTTTCACCGGTGCACATGTTGTATATCTTGGCTGCAATCCCATCTCTTGGTCATCCAAGAAGCAACGATTTCCGGCTAAATCGTCCACTGAAGCAGAGTCTAAATCTGTCTCGTCCACAGCTTCGGAGGTCCGGTGGCTTTCCTCTCTCTTGTCCGAACTAGATGTCTCGTTGTCCTCTTCGCAGGTGATTTACTGTGACAATGTTGGGGCCACGTATCTCTGTGCCAATCCTGTTTTTCACTCGCGCATGAAACATATTGCGATTGATTATCATTTCATTCGCAGCCTCATCAGCTCCGGGCACCTTCGCGTTCTGCATGTTTCTTCCGCCGATCAGCTTGCGGATGCCCTCACAAAGCCGCTACCCCATGCACAGTTCGATCTCTTACGTCTCAAGCTTGGTCTCTCCTCCGAGACACATCTTGTGGGGGCGTAATACCAAGGATCTGCATCTTGATGTATATCTGTAAAGTTCCATATTTGTAGGAACTAACCGAAGTATATAAGGCAGCTATACATACGTCATTTACTTATGAAAATCAATATCTGTTTATCGTAAGCTTATACTCATTTTGTTTCAAGTTAAAAGCCCTATGCTGATTTTGTTGTTGTTACAGTGCTTATATTTGTGAAGCTTATTTAAATTTGCTGGCTGTTTGTGATATTGAAAAACTTTTTTAAATTTGTTGGCTGTTTGTGAAATTGAAGAATGTTGCACTTGGGCAAAATCAGGGCCAGCCCTGACATTTTGGGTGCCTATGCGGGAAAAAATATTGAGGCCCTGTATAGTATACTTCGTCCCAGCCCCTTCAGCCATATTTGTGTTTGTGCATTATTATGCCTCTGTTCAGACCAAAAAATGGGTGCTGCCTGAGACTGGAATCCCTGAGCTCGGCAACATTAAATGGAGCGCATTCTAGGCCTTAAACCTACTTGGCTGTCTGCAGTTTTAGTTATTTTATTGGGTGGGTAATTTTTATACTGTACATTTATGTAATAAATTTTGGGGGGGGGGCTCCTAAGCATGGGCCTTCTTTCGCAGCCGTCAGGGCTGGCCCTGCGTAAAATGATTTGGATTTAGATTCAGTTTAGGTACCCTGAAATAATTGATGATCAGCATCCTAAAGTGCTAAAACAAAAGAACAAGGCATTTATGGCATGATCTGTGCTATATGAATTTGAGGACTTCTTAATCCAAAGAATTAGATTTGCTGAAGCAAACCCGCTTCAGTACTTGATAATTCTGCTTGAAACCTTTTGAGCTGCCATGTACTCATATTATTGCGCAGGAAAATACTGATTGTAATATTGAGATAAATGATTGAATCTAATTGTTGATGCAAAGATTATTTCAGGAAGTTAGTAGGTTACTCTTGGGACTGAACTGTGGAAGACCGCTAGATTCTGTTGCTCTCCCAGAAGCTGCTACCAAACTGTCCTCAAATCAGGACTTTGATCTTCAGGTTCGGCATATTTCCCTTTTTTCTTAATGTGTTATGTTTCTTGTTGAACTTTCTTGAGAATCAAACCGGAAAGTTTAATGGTGCATGCATAATCTATATCTAGAACTACTGCTGTTAAATCCTTTTATGTGTCAGATGATCTTAAACAATAAATTGTTAGGCTTTTTTGCTGAACGATTTGACTTCATTCCCATTAATTGTGTGGTAATTATACTAATTGTGGATAGATTTAGGGTCCTGTAAGAATTTAACATATTATTATTATTATTAATATATTACTATAATTAGTGCCATAATATTTATTTTATTATTATTACTAGTAATAATGTTATCATTACTATCAATATAATTATTCTTATATATTTTATATAAGAAAAAATGCATGATGTATCCCTGAGTTTACTAGTAATAATGTTATATTTACTATCAATATAATTATTATTATAAACAAAAGATATAACTTGGGTTATGTAGCAAATAACCCCATGTAAATAAAACCCTGTTAGAATTAAAAAAAATAAAATCCAATATGACCCTGCAAAATGGCAATTTTACCTTCACCTATATTACTTATCATTACCTTCATTTTCTCACCCCTTTCCCTTTTCTTATTTTTTGATTAATTAGTTGTTGTTTACTCTAATATTATTGCCGCTTCTTTTTTTTACTTTCATTTACGGTTTTTTCTTTTCATTTAATTTATTTATTTCTTAAACAAAAATAAAAAATGTTAAACGATAAATTAGAAATAAGAATGGAAATAAATTTAAATATAAAATGTAGACTAAAAACTAAAGAAAATAAACTAAATATGCTAACAAAGTTATTCAGCAATTCGGGTTTCTTTTCCTAATTTTTTTGTCCATTATATCTATGCATACATAATTATACTTATTTATAAGTTTTTAATATGCTAATTAATTATAAATTAATTTTTATTTTTATAACTCATTTTTTCATCCCTCCTTCAAAACTCTTGCATCTACTCCCTCTATCTCCTCACTCCTACCACAACCTTCACCCTCCCAACCCTCTTAACTTCCTCAACATTGCCACCACCATTGCCACTAGAGCTACCCACCCCAATTCAACCTCTTCTTCTTCTTCAGCTACCCACCCTTCCATCTTATCAATCTAAACCAGATAGTCAAAAAATTTAAATGGCAGAAACAGTCTTAGAGAAACAAGCACTAGATTCTTTTTTGAGTGAGATCAATAGATGAGCACTGTTGAAGAACTCGAATTAATGGAGCAACCCATCTTAGAAATCAAGAGGAATACCAAACAAAGTAAGTCCCTAGATCTAAATAAGTAAAACTCCGATCGTTTCTTAGCAAAAAATAGATTTGGGCACAACTTTGAAACCCTTCACTATCTTCAATGCAAACCCTAATAGAGAAGTTGAAGGTCTCTATCATCTTCAACCAAAACTTCATTTCTAGTTGCTAAAACCAAATCAAAGTTAGAAGACGAAATTCACAAGGAATCAATCAAACTGGGTATTACTTTAAAGAGAGAGAAAACCTAAAATTCGTGAGTGAAATTTGGCAAACACAATGATGGGGATGGAATTGTAGACAGATCTAGACTTTGGATCGAAGTTTAGTGTGGTCGTAGCAGTTACACAATTTAAATACTCTTGCTGTCAATTGTAGTATTGGTAAATAAGGATATCTTTTTAGGTCAGGGATTGAGAGGGCTCACCTATATCTATCTAGTACACTAATAATAATAAAACTAATTAAGAAAATTAATATGGATGAATGTAAATATAATGAATCTGATAGGAAATTGATTTCCACCACGAGATTAGATTGAGATGAAACAAATAATTCCTGTTTCACCTATTAGTCACAAGAAAAAGATCAATCAAGTTGCAAGCTAGAAGTAGGTTTATACACCTTATATTAATTCCTTAAAGTGATATAACAAAGCGCCAATATTAAATCATATTGAATTCTAGCACTATAGTTATAACAAACAGCTCCTATATTTAACTAGACCCAATGAATTAACAATAAATAGAAATATGTCAATTTAAGTACCCCAACTAGTAAATCAAGAGTGTTCAGCTGTATTTTTCACCTTTAATCCACAAGTATCTAAATATACCACTACTTTGATTAGAATTACAAAACTATTAAGTGAATTGTTATCTAACCTAGCTGTAATTTATATGCATGAATTTTAGTATGTTTATATAGCTACTTAGCAAACATATAATCCTATATATTGTCACTATAAGAAAGCCAGAACGAGGCGTATGCTATATAAATTATACTTGACAGAATCCCATATATAAGTAATAGCAATTAAAGGAAAGACAAAGGACAATCTTATGACAATTAGGAAAACATAGAAAAAATTATTAAAATCTCAAACTATAGTCCAGGGCTTCAATCTCATCCCTAACAACAAGAATTTAGCAATCATTATGTATAAATTAATTACACAAATCATATAATAATGTAGGAAAATAAAAGACTAACAACCAAAGTGAAAACCAGCAACAGACAACCCTCGGTCATTGCCTAGTCGACGACTTTGTCTTCTTCCTCACGTGAATAACCTGTCTCCTCTAGTTGAATGTTAGCTTGAATTGGATGCTCATTTGTGTAAATTGAGGCACGAGATTAACAAATTAAGAATTTGTGAAGATGGAATTGATGATTTTGTTGGTCAATTGAAAGAATTGAACTGCAAATTGAAAGAATTATTGATCTTGATGAATTCGAATGGTTGAAGAACCCTAGATTGTAAATTTTATGATAGAGGCTAAAATGATGGAAAATAATCATGAATTAGGGTTAGATGATGATTGAATTGAATGAATGGAAGCACGATTTGATGGATTAATGAAGAACAATGGAGGTGGAGGTTGAAGATGACATGAAACCCTAATTATGAATCTCAAGATTGGAGGCTTTAAATTCGTTTTCCTTTGTGAGATTTGAGTTAGAGAGTACATATAGGTGTAAAAAGGCCAAAAAATCGTGTATTAGATCTATGGGAAGATAAGATAGAAGTTGGAAAAGATTTAAAAATTTCTCCGTGTCGAGGTCAAGACTGTCATAGCTGTTCCAGTGGCTTCGGACAATCTTCGGTCGATGGGCAGTCAACCCCCCGCCATTAGGTTACTTTCAACATTTTTTGATTGACAGCTTCAACTTTCAACACACATTTGACCATGATACAGTCCGATTGAGAAAATGTTTTAAATGAAAGTTGTAGCTTTTGATCTTATCTTTCCAATGCAACTTGAATCAACTCAATCAGAGCTTGCATGAAAAAGTTATGCTTGAAATACCGTAGGATGTTTTTGTTATTTCATGTGAAAGTGTTGGTTGACATTTTAACTTGCAAAATTCTTTAAAACACCTTGTTTTTGCTTCTTTTCTGCATGATTAATTCCAAATGAGTACCTATGGTTAAAGAGATGTTAAATTGACATTTTTAAAGGAAAAGTAATGTAAAGTATAAAATGCACTTATCAAAGTTCAATAGTAACATATCTAAACAAAACAAAACAATTTGTCAAATAATTTATTCTTGACCCATACACCAGAGATGGGAATCTTCAAACTGATAAAGATGAAAGAACCATATCTGGATTTTTGATTCTTCTTATTTGGTGAAAGATGAACAAAAAAATTGAAAGGAAAACAAAGATGGAGAGGGTAGGTGGTGGCACTGGTTGTTGGCGTGGTTGGAGGATGGCGGAGTTGTGAATGGTGGTGAGTTGCTAAGTGTGTTGATGGAGTCGAGTGCAGTGGTTGGGGAAATGGTGCAGGATGAAAAGAAATTGGGTTGGGGGTATTTTTGATTATAATACCATATCTTGCTTTTACTTCATTATAGATTTCTTTTCATGGCGGACTAATCAGTTAGAAATTTTGGTTTTAATATCTTTTTTATTTATTTATGAAAACGATAATTATTTATTTAGTGTGTCATAACAACCTATAACTATAGATATATAGCGTATAAATTTCTATTCTGATTTTAATTTAACAAGTTATATTTTACATTTTTATTCAAAAAATAAATAAATGATAGTAAAAAAAGAAAAAGAAAA
This sequence comes from Tamarix austromongolica, assembly GCA_039764185.1. NCBI lineage: Eukaryota > Viridiplantae > Streptophyta > Magnoliopsida > Caryophyllales > Tamaricaceae > Tamarix > Tamarix austromongolica. Next base: position 15,857,287 of record CM077811.1, read on the forward strand.
TAAAAGGCTATAATATTAAAGTTAATTAAATAAAAAAAGAGGGAAAATGGTAAGAAAAATGAGGGAATGCTAAGGAATGGAGTTAGGTGTAAAATTATCATTTTGCAGCTTAATTTTTTTTTAAATAAATTTTGACATGTTACTATTCACATAAGGTTATCTGGTGCCCAAAACTCAGTATTATATCATTCATGTGTGAAGACTCAGGGTTATATCGTATATTTTTTCTAAACTTAGGTTTATATTATTATTATTATTATCAAAATTACACTAATATGATCCAAGTTAAACATAAGGTGAAGAAAACAGGCCCTAAGTGAATAATTCACATCTGCTATGATGGTGAAGAGAGTATTCCTATGGAAATCGACATTCTCGATAGCTGCAATTATGTGGATGGCATTCCGAAATCTAATTGATCTACTAGAACGCTGCAAGGTTCTTTGTACTTCCACATGGAAATTCCTCTGGATGTTGTCTTTTCTATACCCAGACCCAATCACTGAGGGGATTGGAGCTGGGTTGATGTTGCTGTTCTTTTCCTCTGCATTTGTTGTGGCTCATTTTTAGTGTCTCACTGTCAAATTCAAGCTTTTGAGCTGCAGACTGATTTTGATTTTCTAAATTGGCTTTCAGATTCAACTTCAGTAAGAATTGCCCTTAGATATTCGTCCATATGTAATAAGCAAAGAAAAATCTCTTTGTTATGGTATTTTGATTTGCTATAACTACAACTTGATGTTATATTTTACTTTTGACATGTAGGCATATTGCTTTTATGCTGATAAAGAATCCTTAAGAGAGCCTCGAGTGGTACGGGTTGGTCTTATTCAAAACTCCATTGCCCTTCCAACTACTGCTCCCTTCTTAGATCAACGGAAAGCCATCTTTACAAAATTGAAGCCTATGATAGAAGCTGCTGGAGCATCAGGAGTTAACATACTGTGCTTACAAGTAATCTTACTTTGTTGGGTTTTGGCTTCTAGCTACTGAGTGACTTAAGTTATATGCTGCCAGCAATAATACCGTGTTATTAAAATGATGCAGGAAGCATGGACAATGCCGTTTGCATTTTGTACACGTGAGAAGAGATGGTGTGAATTTTCTGAATCAGTTGATGGGGAATCTACACAATTCCTACAGGAATTCGCAAAGAGATATAATATGGTTATTGTGAGTCCTATTCTGGAAAGAGATGTCATACATGGAGAGACTCTTTGGAACACTGCTGTTATAATTGGGAATAAGGGAAACATTATTGGGAAGCATCGGAAGGTAGTTTCAGTCACATTTTTGGTCTTTCTTTCTTTGTCTTGGCATGGATATAAGTGTATAGAATAACAAGTGCATATTGAATTATTTTACAGAACCATATCCCTCGAGTTGGAGATTTCAACGAGAGCACATATTATATGGAAGGAAACACTGGTCATCCTGTTTTTCAGACAGCTTTTGGGAAGATTGGTGTTAATATATGTTATGGAAGACACCATCCTTTGAATTGGTTAGCTTTTGGTTTAAATGGTGCAGAGATAGTCTTCAATCCTTCTGCTACTGTTGGTGAACTCAGCGAACCAATGTGGCCAATTGAGGTTCTAGCCCCTCGTCTCTTTCTGTTCCTTGGCCTATGGTCTTCTGGTAACCTTGTGGCTGTGCTTGGATGTTTTTAAAATATTTAATTTCCTATGATATTTTGCAGGCAAGAAATGCAGCAATATCAAATAGTTACTTTGTTGGGTCCATTAATCGTGTTGGAACGGAAATTTTCCCAAATGCATTCACATCAGGTGATGGGAAGCCTCAGCATCAGGATTTTGGACATTTTTATGGTTCCAGTCATTTCTCAGCACCAGATGCCTCTTGCACCCCGTCTCTATCCCGTTACAAGGATGGTTTGATGATAGCAGACATGGATCTCAACCTTTGTAGGCAACTGAAAGATAAGTGGGGATTCAGAATGACTGCTCGTTATGAACGGTATGCAGATATGCTACAAAATTACGTGAAGCCAGACTATCAGCCCCAGATAATCTCTGATCCCTTGTTACATAAGTAAGGCTGCTTAAATTGCATACTAATATCTGGTTCAATTCTAAAAGGTATGAACGAGATTGTTCTCGCAGTACCGTCACTTCTTTTGTAAATTGTGTTAATTGTGTCAAGAAAATTTTATTTCTGGGTAGCTCAATTTGCTGTTTGAACAGAACACATTCGTCTTCAGTTGAACTGCTCTGTCTATTACATTGTAAAAAATTTATGAAAATATTGCAAACGCCGAATTCATCAATAATCGGTACTCTACTTCCGGTTGGATATGTTTCCGAAAGCTTTAGGCTTTAAAATGAAAATAATAAAATAAAAATCGACATAAAATTTTGATAACTGAAAAAATAATGTACTTCTCAAAAGCTTAGTGCATTATGTTATTGAAGGTGCAACACAATTATTCAAACAAGAGTATGGAACGAAATACTGCACCATTGAATATTATTGTTATAAAACCATATTTAGGTCAGTAACAATGGTGACATCACAGGCTTACAGATTTTGCATCCTTGTGGATTCTCAAGGCATCAAACACAATGTGGAATAAAATAGGGCTCTAACTATCGATAGATACTGACTTCACATTCTTCATGCTTGACGGTATGAAGCTGAAACAACTTTTAATCTTTGAGTGATTCATTGTGCAAGCATTCCCCCCTCCTCATTCCCTCCAGCTCCAAAGCTACCTCCTTCATAGAAGGCCTATTTTTCCTATCCAAACTCAAACAACTTTTTGCAAGCGTAGCGACTTCATAGATTTCCTCTTTGGCTGCTTCTGAGAACACCCTAAAATCAAGGTCTCGGAGCAACCAATTTTCCCCTCTAAGGCTATTACAAAATAAGATGCCAAGTTTGTCTTATGTTCACCTATCCCAAAACGGATGGGTATTTCACCAGTCAGTAGCTCCACTAGGACAACCCCTAAGCTATAAGCATTGCTCTCATCTGTTTACTGAATGGAGAGGAAATACTCAAGATCCCCGTACTGCTGTGTTAAAATTCGTCCTATCAAAGGGGTACTATCCTTGAGGTCCCAAAATCAGATACTTTGGCAGAAAAATTCTCGTCAAAAAGTATATTAGATTGAAAACAAAGTAAAACTCCTTAGGCGTGTAAATGCACGAAAGCAGTGAGATTGAGGAAAGGAACATGATAGAGAAAAGATAATGAGTCCAGTATAGATGATTACCAATGACGATAACCCATTTGAGAGGAAAACCATTTGTATCAGTTTTGCGGTTAAGACCATGTTTGTTATCCTCAACATATCCATTCTCACAAAAACAAAAGAAATTCCCCTCAACTCTCACTTTTTTAAGGAACTAAAATGGGGGGGGGGGTAAAAGGATAGATAATAATATCACTAGATAACTCATTAGCTTCAATTATACCACTCTTACTTACCCCAAAACCTTCAGCAATCGACGAAGCAAACTTAGATATCTCTGGTACATAGTCATTCCAATAGTCATATACGCCAACAAGAAACTAGAACCCCTAGCTATTTGTCTTGTAGCTGGACAAGCACATCGTATTGGAACCCTTAATTCAGCTCCAACTAAAGTTATTTCAGGCTTATAAGGATTTTGAGTCATAGCTTGACAAGTAGATTTTGGCTATGGTGAAGTAGATTTTGCCTGGTTTTACGGTATATGGAGTGTTGTGCTGATAATAATTACCAGAACATGAACAATAAACTGGAGCTACGATTAATTTTCCAAAGGGAATCTTCTTGGTGACGGTGGTTATATTGTTGATCTGAGCAATCTTTGAGGCCTCGGAGCCAAGAATATAGGCGATGGTAACAGTATTGTCGTAGGGAGGATTTGATGGGAAGGTAACAAAAGGATTTGCATGATGTTTGTGGTTCTTCTGGTACGTTGCTGGTGTCGCTGCATTTTAATTATTGAGCAAATGATTGTGGGACGATATTGAAAGAGAGTAGTGAGAAACACGTAATTTTTGATTTCATGAATCTGGGTGGTCAATCTTTAAACTAGGATTTATGATATTTCTAGCATCACATTCACATACATTGGCTTTTATATTTTACCAGAAGGTGAATTCAACAATATGAGCAAGTCTTGGATGAGGTGAATTAAGCACCGCGAGGCAAGTTTAAACTCTCCCATGTCACCGTGAATTTTAATAACAAACTTCGATCATTAATTGTATAAGCTGCGCCGCCTCTGAGGTAAGGTTTAGGGAGGTGTATATATACGCAATCTCACATTAAATAAGCAGTGCTAATGATCTATGGTTTTTAATAGACCAATGACACAAAGAAAACGGTTTGAAAGGATTTACTAAATAATAATTGTTGTAAAACTATTTTTGTAATATGCAACAAATAATAAAAACTAGAAATAGAACAAGATAAAAAATTAATAATAATATAACCAAAATTGAGAATAACAAAATCAATAAATAATATAAATGATAAATATACACTAGCCAACTAATTTCTAGTCTGGTAGTATTTATAAAAAGTGATGATTTAAGGCAGTTACTTTTAAAAAAAAAATAATTATATAAGATAATTACTTTTTATAAGTAATACTAGTATACTAAACAAATGAATATCTTCTAAGCTAAGTCCAAATAAGATTCCCTGCTTAAGGTTAGCTACACTAATCCTCAATGCTTTGTTTGGTTTTTAGAAAATTATGAGGAAAGGAAAGAAAATCAGATGGAAAATAGAAATCAGTTGTTTGGTTGCGAAGAAAGTAATATGGAAAGAAAATAAGAAAGAAAAAGTAAAGAAAAGTTATACTAGTATATTTTCCTCCATCAAACTTAAAGAAAATATAAAACTAGTGAGGAAAAGTTTAGCTAGTTATACTCAATACTCATTTCTGAGAATTGATGTTAGCCCAAATTCAAAAAAAAAATAAAACATAATAATATTACTAATAATAATAACTGAATAATGAGCAGATGTAAAAAAAAAATATTGCTACTATTTAATTGTAGCCATACAATAAAATCGCGGTTACGGTCGGGGTGTCGCGAATGATATTTTATATGCCGCGGTTATCTCGGCATCATTTTTTAATTTTTTTACACAACAAATATCGGCAAATATCGATAAATATCGGGCAATATCGGTAAATATCGGCTACTATGGGTAAAACATCGGCCGATATCTGAAATGTTGCCGATATCGTGGCGATAAATATGTGATTTTTTAAAACGGCTACATTTTCAGAATTTCGCGTCGCGACTGACTAAAAAACTACGAAATTGTGGCTGATACGCAATTACAGTACCGATATTTCATTGTATGATTGTAGCCGCTACGAACCGATATATGGATATCAATGAATGTGATCGCCTATTCTCCTGAATTTCTTACCGAAAGTTAACTGTGTATTGTTTGGTTATCGAAAGTAAGTAGTAAATATTACTGCCAGTAATATTTTCTTGATATATATATATATATAGTCCTTCAATTTTTATTGAAATAACTTACTAAAAATATTTATCTACTATCCCTTATTTTACACCCACATACCAAATTCTATACAACTGAAAGTTACATTGTGTTATATCTCATCGTAAACTTATTTTGAAGAGTATTCTATTTAGCTAATACGATGCATTTATTTATTTACAAATAGGGCTGTAAATGAGTCGAGCCGAGCCGAATACCTCTAGACTTGGGTTTGGCTAGTTTAACTAAACGAGCCTAAAATGATGTTTGAGCTCGGCTCATTTAACTAAACGAACGAGTAGAACCGAGCTTTTAACGAGCCGAGTTCACGAGCCAAAGCCAAAAAATAAACCAAGCCCGAGCCTCACTTTTAGGCTCGTTTAACTAAACGAACGAGTCGAACCGAACTTTTAACTAGCCGAGCCGAATACCGAACTGGCTCAGCTCATTTACAGCCCTATTTACAAACTTAGAACTATTTATATTTTATTTAAGGATTATGATAAGACGCTTTATAACTGATCGGACATTAACAAATTTATGAATTTTTTTATATATTAATATAATATTTTTATTTTAATCAAATATATAAAAGTATTTAAACAATAATAATCAACTTTCCTCGAAATTTTCTTTCTATAAAACCAAACATCAAAAATACTTTTCCAGAATTATATTTTCCACAAAAAAATTTTAACAACCAAACGAGTAAAAGAAATTTGATTTCTCTTATTTTAATTTTTTCCTTCATTTTTCTTTTCTTTTCATATTTTTTCCTTTTTATTTTTCACAAACCAAATAGATTCCAAGTGTCACGACTTCTTATCTGTAAGTATGTCTATTGATAATTCCTAATAGGATAAAATTTTTCCTAATCACCTTACTCCAACCCTTCTTAATTTGCTTTTTACATTCTCATAAATCAAAAGCCTTAGCTCTCACAACTCTTCCATTTTATTACATCATTCTTGATCATATCTCTTCTAATAAGGCTGCTGCATATATCCGTCGGAGTATCATCGTCTTCTTCGACAATATCTTGCTAACGTTGGAACGAATAATGGACCGATATTCTATCCAATAAAGTATTGTCGGTCCTACAGAAATCTATTAAAAAAAAATCCCTTCATTTTGAGGTGGATCCAAATTTTTTTTATTAGAGGTACACGATACAAGTATATTTAATTTGTATTTTTATTACATTTTAAGTGTATCTTTAGCACTTTTTTTTAGTAAATCTATACAATTATATATATTTGTAGTGTTCTTATACTCATAATTATATAGATACACCAAAACAATACTAAAAACACGTCTAAACTTTACAAAATGTGAAATTAAGTATACGTGCCCCTAAAAATCCTTCGTTTGATCCTCCTATTTCACAAATTTCCGGGAGCACATTTTCATTTGAGCTACGCAAATTTCTGCCCAATATTATTACCAAGACTAATACTTTTCTTAATTATCATCTCCCCCCCCCCCCCAAATTAATCAACTATATTTGTAGATCCGTAACATTATGCCTGATGTTGAGTGACAGCACTTCTCAAATGACGTTGATAGAAGTTTGGAAAAACCTGATTTAGGATAAAATTTCTATAGCTTACCAGATTTATAATTGACCCAATATTTTATGTAATGATAACTGAAAAATGCGACCGTCATTCAAAAGTAGCTTGTCTGGGCAGAAGAGTCGTGTTGAGTATTTTTCCCCCCTCCTTCCAAGACCAAGAGTCAGATCATTCAACCGAGTGAACTATTTTCTTTATTTTTTATTTATAGAGCCATAAGTGGCTGCTCTAATTGTGATTTGTGCGCGCGCGTGTATATATGTCAAGGTTTTATCTCAATCATTAATTTAAGCACTATGGCTTTTATTATAATTACTCCAATACCCTTTCGTCTACTCTTCCATGATTTCTCATTTCATCTATCAGCTCCCTGTTATCCATCCCTATATCCTCTCACCCTCGTGCACCGCGGCAGCTACCATAATCAACACCGTGAGCCACCATATTCAAGTAAATTATATGCGCTCTCCGGTTTTAAATAAGTATCATTTTAGAAATCTAATTTTAAATATAAATAAATATCTATTTACAATTATAAAGGTAACTTTTAGATCATCTTTTCTATTTTATCCTTTAGTCTCAATTGTTAAAATCTAAAATTAAGTGTAGTGCAATAATACTTGAGTCAACTCGAATATCTTAAAGCTTAAACTTGACTCATTTTATAATAATTAAACTTGTAATAAGGCTTTGTTCGATTAACCAAACGAGCAAATCAATTAAGCCGAATTTTTGATGAGTCAAGGCAATGTCACGAACCTAAACTATACATTTCTTCATATACTATTTAAAAAATCGTAGTCTGTCCAATTATAAATTTATATAAGTTTATTAACGTAAGATATTTTTTTAATGATCAATTTAAATGAAAAAATGAAAAAAAAATCTGGGTATCTGCCAGATTTAAGATAAAAAATAATATTGTCGTACAATTTTAATAGTGTAATATCAATATGTAGCAACTACATAAATGTAGTATCTGGAAAATAAATATGATATATTTGGTTGTCAATTTAAATATCTTTTATTAACACCCAACTTCAAATAAATAAAAAATTAAAGTAGTATTATCTATTAAGTGTAATTGCTTCTTTATATCTTATCTGAATGAGACAATAAGAAATGTATTAGTTTATCATTTAAGATATTTTATTGTATTTCAACTATAAATTCTGTATGGTAGTATTTTTTTTATAAGAATACTAGCTAAAATACTTGTAAAAATCCTTAAATTATCAAAACTAAATCCTAGGTCCTAAACCCTTCAAAATATAAAAAATGGGGTCATTCGAGTACATTTTAGCCTTAGTTTAGTCCCTCCCACCTATTCTTAAATCACAAAAAAAAAATAGTAATGTATTTGATCAAAATAGTAACTAAAATATTTGTAGAGATCCTTAAATCACCAAAAATAAAGTTTGGGTCCTTTCTAGTGTACTTTAGCTGTAGTTTAGTCCCTCCCGCGCTATTCTTTTTTTTTTTTTGATAATTCATAACAGGGATTGAAAGGTGTCAAAGACTCCTTCGAGGGCCCAAAAAGGCCTAGGAGTGAGGACACCTAATCTAAGAAAACATGAACGTTATGCACTAACTCATCTATACTATAGGGGAACTCCTTACTGCTATACTTCAACCAAAAGCCAACTCTCAACTTAATAGACATGAGCATCCAGTTGACGCAGAACTCTTGATTGTCAAAGATCACCTTATTCCTGGATTCCCAAATGGAGCCAGTGATAGCAAAAAAGGCTGCCTGCCAAATGACCTTTTCCCTCCCTCTGTTCCGGACCCCTAGCCAAGCCAAAGCATTTCTGTTCATTGTCTCTGGCATTACCCATTCGCGCTCGATCCATTTGCAGATATCATACCACAGTCTCCCCGTCACTTTACAGTGTATAAAGATATAGTCGCTCGTTTTCTTCTCTACCTGACAAAATGGACACCTTGCCTCCGATTCTCCAATAATGCTCATCCGGACCAGTCTGTCTTTGGTATTGAGCCTGTTATACACCGCGAGCCAGGACAAGAGCGCCATCCGTGGTGGGGCCACACTGCTCCACATTAAACTTGAGCTAGTAGGGTTCTGGCTCACCTCCCCTATCCTTTGGTACCTAACCTGACAGAGCGATCTCACAGAAAAGGTACTGGTATTGTCGCCCTCCCATCTGATCATATCCTGTCTACTTATGCTAAGCTGACACCGCTGAATGATTATCCTCAGATGCTCTGCTTGGTCCACTTCCCATACAAAGAGGGCTCTTCTCCACTTCAGGTCCCACGTCCATCGTGCACCTTCCCATTTTCCCATGTCCGCCACTTTTTCGTCTTGTTGATTTGATACCGAGTAAAGCCTGGGGAAACAGTTCCTCAAAGCTCCCTGCCCTGTCCAGTCATCGCGCCAGAAGCTAACCCTTTTCCCGTCTCCCACCTCGACCTTCAGCCCTAGATTAGAATTCTGAAGTTCGCAACCTGTGTTGGTAATGTCTCTCCATGGTGCCCATCCATTGTTATGCTGTGGAGTCTCTATGTATCCAAAGTGATCGTTCGGATAGATCGAAGAAATAATGCTCTTCCATGTCGCTCCCTCGACTGTGTAGTACCTCCACCACCATTTAAAGAGTAAAGCACTATTTCTCATCATCAAGTCCCCAACTCCAACCCCCCTAAGGCTTTGGGTTTCTGAATCACCTCCCATTTGACCAGTGGCAAAGCTTTTCTTCCTCTTGTACTACTCCAGAAGAAGTTCCTCTGAATACTAATGATCTCCTTGACCACTCCCTTAGGGACTTTAAACAAGCTCATGTAGTACAATGGTAGATTGTTGAGCACACTCTTGATCAGAATCAGCCTCCCTGCTCTTGACAGAACTCTAGCCTTCCATCCCCCTAGTCTCCTCTTAATCTTTTCCACTACCGGCTTCCACACTTCCTTCCTGCTTGCATTTGCTCCCAAAGGAAGACCAAGGTAACTCATAGGTAGCGTTCCAACCTTGCACCCCATAATCCCTGCCGCCTCCTGCTGAAAACATGTGTCCACGCCTAGACCGATCATTTCTGATTTTTCAAAATTGACCCGCAGGCCTGACAATAAGAAGAAACAGTCCATAAGCCTTCTCCAGTTTCTTACGCTCTCCAAAGACTCCCCACAGAATACCATCGTGTCATCCGCAAACTGTAGATGAGTGACCACACATCTATCCCTGCCCACCGCAAGCCCCTGGAGGAGTTCTTTTTCCACGCCTCTTCTAATGAGCTGAGTGAATGCCTCCACAGCTAATACAAACAGAAAAGGAGAGATAGGATCCCCCTGGCTTAGCCCCCTACCCATCTCGAAAGGTTCTGAAGGTACTCCATTAATAAGAATCGAGATCCTTGGTGTCGTAATACTCTCCTGAATCCACCCTCTGAAAATCTTCCCGAACCCCATAATGCTGAGGATGTTATCCACAAAATCCCACCTGATGCTGTCATATGCCTTATGAAAGTCCAGCTTTATCATTACTCCTTTCGCTCCTTTCTTCTTCTTCGTCCACTGAACTATCTCATTGGCTACCAAAGCCCCGTCTAGGATGCTTCTTCCTTCTATAAAAGCCGCTTGAGAGTCACTAACCAGTATCCTGACCACCTGCTTCAATTTTTGAGCTATAATTTTTGAGATCACCTTATATATGCATCCCACTAAGCTGATGGGCCTGAATTGATGAACTTCTTCCGCTTCCTCAACCTTAGGGATCAATGAAATCAGCGTAGTGTTGAGTGCCCGGGGTAGCCTGCTTGTCCTGAAGAACTGTAAAACAGAATCAGTGAAGTCCCTCCCTATAACAGCCCACATCTTCCTGATAAATCCCATGTGATAACCATCATACCTTGGTGCTTTGTCTGGATCGCACGACCATACCGCCTTCTGTATCTCTTCCCTACTAGGTATTCTATCCATCCCCCTACTCTGCTCTGTTGATAGTCTCTGGAACCCGTCGGCAGAAATGCTCACCTGTGGAAGATCAGGTTTCTCATACAACTTTTTGAAGAAAGACACTATACCATCTTTTATTCCTTCCGGGTCCGATACCTCCTGGCCCTCTACTACCAACCTACTGATGGTAGCTCTCTTCTTCCTAACAGCAGCAGTTGTGTGAAAGAATCTCGTGTTTCTATCTCCGTCTTTAAAACCTCCGATCCTGGACACCTGCCTCGAATACTCTTCTTTTCTCCTATGCCATTTCCAGAGTTGCACCTGCAAGGCGGCCCTTCTAGCTAGATCAACATCTTGAGGGGCGCCTTCATTCACTATCCTATCCGCCGTCTCTAATTCCTCTTCAAAGGACTTAATTCTTGACTCGACATCCCCGAACACCTCTTTATTCCATTTCCGCAACGACCCCTTTATCTCCTTTAACTTGCTTTGACAAGAAGCACCTTCCATCTTGTTCCAACAATCTACCACAAAACCTCGAAACTTGGGATGAGAGAACCACATATCCCAGGAACGAAACGGCTTCTTCCCCCCTCCTTTAGGCTCTTCTTTGAGATTGATTGGATTATGGTCCGAGAGAGATCTCCCTAGCCCCTAACAAGAGATCCTTGGGAACATAGCTAACCAAGCCGGACTAACAAGAAATCTGTCTAGTAAACTAGCCGAGTCTGCCCTCTGCCAAGAATACTTCATGTTGTTCGGCTTAAAATCAATAAGGCCCATCATGTCAATCCAGCCATTGAAAGCGTCAACACTGTTGTGGTTGATCCATCCCCCTTTTCTCTCATTCGGGCCCCTAACCTCGTTGAAGTCCCCCATAACAAGTAATGGTCTATCACATAGTTGGCCAACCTCCCATAGCTCCTCCCATAAAACCTTCCTTTCTCTTGTATCCGAAGGCCCATATACAAGAAACACCCCACAATCAAAAGCCTGCGGCCCCAGGAAACCTTCGAGCAGGATCCATCTGTTCCCATTTCTAAAGTTGACCATCGAAAAAAACTGTGTATCCCAGCCGATAATCAGCCCTCCACTTCTGCCTTGAGCCACCGAATCTCTCCATTCAATTGCATGATTTCTCCAGACCTTCTTCTTCCAAGCCTCCTGCAATGACTGGTGTTTTGTTTCGACTAGGCCACATACCCACGGTCTTACCCTATCTAGCACTCCATTTATACTCGAAATTTTACCCCAAGCTCTGATCCCCCTCACGTTCCAGCTAACAATTATCATAAAATTGGCCTCTCCTATTACCCACTACGAACCTCGTCAGATCTTTCGACTCTTAATCTTCCTCTGACTCCTTCTTAAACTATACAATCTCTCTTTACACAAACTTTCCTCCTTAGAGCGAAGCCCAATTCCCTTACCAAACTTCCAGGTCTCTTCTACCTCGGCCCATTCATCTCCCACCTCAAAATCTGTCGCATAATCTACATGCTCCTGTTCCAACCCACCCACTTTCTTGTTTACCCTCGGGGAAACATTTTCAAACCCCGGTGGTAGTGCTTTTGAAGAGTCCCATGAGGCCTCTCCTTCCTCCTTCTCTTTATTTTGTTGTTCCAAGCCTAACTCTCCTAATAAACAATCAAATTGTTTTCTACCCTCCGCGTTCCTCTTCCAGCTATTAATCAAATTTGCTTCTCCTTCAAAGTCATGGTCCACTCCCGCTAGCTTTGTTTTTTCGGACCCCGACTCCGCTTCTCCTAGACTGCCCTCTCCTTCCCCTATACTCTCCTCCACCTCCTCCCTTCTCCAAGAATCAATATCTTCTTCCTCTGTTCCCACTCCTTGTTCACTGATCAGCCTTTTTCCGGTTCCCACCCTACCCCTCGAGGCCAAAGACGGTACTTGGACAACCGCGTGTCCAGGACTCGTGCACTTGTCGGCCTTTTGTTTTTCCTGCACGCTTACACGATGATCACCAGCGAAGGCCTGCACTTCGACGACACTTCCTGTGAGCACATGCACGTCGACCACACTCTCCTCCCCCACGACTTGAGTAGCTCGCCTGTTAAAAATATCAAACAACAGATATTTCTCACCCCATTCTTCCTCCGCCGCCCTTTGAATTTCGCCTGCCACCATGCTATTTCCAGCCTCTACCACTCTCCCCAGTCCCTTCCTACTGCCAGCCTTATTGTAGACCTCATAGCCCTCTACTCCTGTCAGCCCTGCATCCTGCCCCCCGACCTCAACTCCTCGCGAACCCCCAGGAATGGCTCTGCACTCATCCTCCTTTCTCCCTTGCCCGCCTGCCCGTCGACTCTCGTCCTCGCTCCCACTTGCACCCTTTGAAAAACCAAACCATCCTCGACCGTTACCTTCCGAATTTCCTACTTCCCTCCCTGTACTGCTACCCCTTGCCCCACACGTAAACTCTGCATTTTGAATAACCAGCTTCCTCCTGACAGACTCTTCCATATCCCTACCGCCTATCTTCGATAACCCTACCAACTTCTTACCCCCGTTCTGCCTTGTCGGTTCTTTTGTACTGCTCGAGGAGCTTGAGCACGTACCTTCCACGGTACCCTTAGCCGCCCAACTGTCGTCTACTCCTTTGCCATACCTCCGGCCGCCGGGCATGGCCGTTGTTGGTTGTTGCCAAGGCAGGTAGTAATCTGTAGGAAAAGTAATCTTTAATTCCTTTGCCATACCTCCGCCCAACTGCCTATTCTTTAATTCCTGTGCCACAACTTAAAAAACTTCGTTCATATAATACCAGAGGGAAAAGTAATCTGTAGGAATCGTTTGCTCAAACAATTTGAAACGATGTGTTCTCTAAGGCATTAGACCCTGTGCCGCCGACACAAGACAAAAGTAAGGGCTGGACCTGTGTTGGATCCGGTTTTGTAATTATCAGAAAAACTTGTATACATACTATTTTTATTCTCTGAAAACAATATATATATGTATTCCTATATATAGTCATGAGAATGAACCAACAGTTAGAGCAAGTCCTGCGTATCTTCCTATTGGAGATGGTGCTAATGAAATGCAGAATTGGACTGGGAAACGCATAATGACTATCATCAATAAACTGAGCTTTAGGTCTAAACTGAGTTGTAGAATACAAGCTAAACAGAACTCTTACCTTGCTAAGTTGCACCGTGTATTACTAGATGGTACAAGGCTGTAGTATTGTCTATAATTTAAAAAATCGGATTGGTCATCAAACTACTATTATAACGGATTTATCGGTTTAGTGGTCTGAACAGTATTACTTATTAGTGCTTGTTTGGTTAGGGGGTAATAGAGGTCGAAAAATTATCCCTATATTTTATATATCCTATATAATTTAGTTAAAATTAAATATTTTTGTTCTAATGAATACCTATTTTAGATCTTAATTTGATATAAAATGGGTATTTTATTAAAAGCATATTTATTATTATTAAATACTTAATATAATAGACATAAAATAGGGAAAAAAAATTTCCATCCCTATTCCTCCCATATCAAACAAACCCTTAGAGTATCCATAATGGGAAGAAAAAAAATTCCTCTCATTTTCAAATTTGAGAAAAGGGTTGTAAGTATAGAAAAAATACATCAAATTTGATATGCCTAAAATGTGAGAACTGAGGTACATTTAGTACATTTTTTAGACTTATTTTTGCTATTAGACCGTGTATATGATATTTATTTATTTATTATAATTTTTTTATTAATTATATTATTTGTAAAATTATATTTAATAAAATTTGATTATATAATATTATAAATTGATATTTATAGATTAATATAAATTAAAAGTTAAATATTATAAAATATAAATAATTGATGATGTGATTGATAAAAATAATTTGGTAGTGTAAATTTAACTAGTGGAATGTAAAGTAGATAATTAAAATTGAGTTAAATTTATAGAAGTAGAAGAGATGAGAAAAAAATAATTAGATATTACAATTAGATACCTCAAATTTGAGGTATCAAAAATTATAAAAAAATAATAATAATAAAACTAGATATAAATCTAACCGACTTTCAACCGATTTTTTAATAGATCCGATCGATTCTTTACCAGTTTTAAGTTTTATCTAGTTCCTAATTTCTAAGACTCGTTATATTAAATCTATCAGGTGAACTCGCCACCATCGACAAACTGGATAAAAGGTGAGAAATCAACAACACATAACCTGGAGGCTAAAAACTGATGCTGTTGAGCCCTCAATGACTTGGATAAAAGGTCAGTTGGCCTCAAATTGTATTTTATGTGAGCAGTGAAAATGATCGCTCCTTACACCATATCTCTGATATAATGACAACCAATATTTTCCAAATCAGATCTCAAGTCACATTTCAGATATCTAAAATGTCAGATATCTAATCCATTAACACCTATCATTACCTTGTACAATATTATTGTTACAAACCTTATGTAGGTCTCTAGCATCATAGGCTCACAGATTTTGCATCCTTGTTGAGTAGAGTAGGACTTTAATTACAAGGAAATGCTGACTTGACACTCTTCATGCTTGACAGTATGATGCTGAAACAATTTATCATCTGTCGATGCTTCATTTTGCAAGCATCCCACCCTCTTTCTCACTCCCTCCAGCTCCAATGCAACCTCTTTCATGGAAGGCCTACTTCTCCTATCCAAACTCAAACAACTCTTGGCAAGCACAGCAACTTCATATATTTCCTCTTTTCTGGCTTCTGAAAACACCCTAGAATCAAGTACTTGGAGCAGCCTATCTTCCTCTAAGGCTGATACAAAATAAGCTGCCAAATTCACCTCGTGTTCTTCTCGTCCAAAACGGATGGGCGCTTCACCGGTTAATAGCTCCGCAAGGACAACCCCAAAGCTATAAACATCGCTCCTATCTGTATACTGACTTGATAGAAAATACTCAGGATCCAAGTAACCGAATGTTCCTCGCACTGCCGTGGTGAAATGCGTCCTATCAAGCGGGACTATCCTTGAGGTCCCGAAATCAGATACTTTTGCAGAAAGCTTATCGTCTAGGAGTATATTAGTGGATTTGATGTCCCGATGAAGGATGGGGACAGAGGCTGCAGAGTGCATGTAGGCCAATGCACCGGCAACTTCGGAAGCTATTCTCACACGATCCTTCCACGAAAGCAATTCTTCTTGCCGCATGTGGATATGGCTGAAGAGCGTTCCGTTCGCTATGTATTCGTACACAAGCAGAGGAGCTTCAGTTTCTAAACAGCAGCCTAATAACTTGACCACATTTCTGTGGTTTATCTGCGAGAGAAGAACGACTTCATTGACGAACTGCTGAATGTCGTTCTTCTCAACAGCTTTAGCTTTCTTGACTGCAATTACACGACCATCAAGTAACATTCCTTTGTATACGGTTCCATAGCCTCCCCGACCGAGAACGCGATTCTGGTCGTAATTATCGGTCGCCTTTTGTAAATCTTCTGCTATAAATATCTTTGTGTTATCGGAACCGTAGGCTGTCGATGCTAGTTGTTGATACAATAATTTCCCACCGTTCTGCTCAAATAATCTTCTTTTTCGTTGCACGTATTTTCGTCGCTTGAGGCACCGATATAACCAGTAACAGGAAAGAACTAAGAACAACAATCCACTCCCAAAACCGACACCTAAATCATCAGATTGAAAACGCAGAAAATAGTGAGATCCAGGAAGGAAGGAAAAAAAAGATGACAAAAAAAGAAAAAAGAAAAGAAGGGTCCAGCATAGATAATTACCGATTACAATAACCCATTTGAGAGGAAAACCATTTCTATCAGGTTTGCACTTGAGACCGTGTTCGTTATCTTCAACGTAGCCGTTCTCACAAAAACAGAAGTAATTCCCAGGATGAGCCCTACAGCTCTCACTTTTTAAAGGAACCAAAATCGGCGTAAAAGGATAGATAACACTGTCAATGGATAACTCGTTAGCTTCGAGGACACTACCGAGGCTAACCTGAAAAACTTGACCAATGGATGAAGCGAACTTTGAAATCCTTGATAGATCATCCCTCCACGTAACCATATACGTCAACAAGAAATTAAAACCACTGGCCATTTGTCTCGCAGTCGGACAAGCACATCGCATCGGAACGCGCAGTTCGACTCCGACAGGAATATTCTCAGGCTCATAATTGTTTTGGCTGATCATAGCCTGACAAGTAGTTAGCCCTTGGTAAGTGTCGTTGGCTATGCGGAAGTAGTATTCGCCTTTTCTTATGGTATACAGAGTTGTGTGCTGGTAATAGTTACCAGAACACGAACAATAAACCGGAGCTACAATCAACTTTCCTGAAGGAATCGTGTCGGTTACTGCTGTTATGTTGTTGATCTGGGCTATCTCTGAGGCCTCGGAGCCTAGAAGATAGGCGACTGTGATGGGATTGTCGTAGGGAGGATTGGATCGGAAGGTAACAAAGGATTTGCATGACTTTTGTGGTCCGTGACATATGTATCCTTCCGCTACGTTGCTGGTGTTATTGCATTCTAGTGGGAGATTGCTGACATAGGCTTGTTGAGCAAAGGTTTGTGGGAGGATATTATTGAAAGAAAACAGTAAGAAACAGAGACCAGAGGCGACGATGGATATTTTTGATTCCATGGAGTTGTGCATTTAGTCTTCCAAGGATAGTTCTAGCATCAGGCGCACAAACAAAAAGACTCGGCTTTTATAAATTCCCAAAAGATGCTGTCAACGAAATGGTGGTGCATAGTCTCTGATGAGTGATTTGAATTGAAAGTTTCCTAAATATGAAAAGTCAAACAAGCAATGAGATGATTAGGAAGGTATATCAAAGTTATTATTTTATCAGATTGCCTAATCTCTCTAACTTATGATAATAAAAATTGCGATAACAACATTTTATATTATACCTGAGGCACTTCGATGATATAATTGTAGTCGTACAGATCAAAACAAGTACTGTAGGCTCAACTTTGATGATTGATATGTATGACATAAGTAAGGCCAAAATTGAAGTGCACCCGTGGGTTCTAGAACTCCGGTATTTTGACGAATACCAGTGGGCTGAGAAAAACTTGAGTTTGTAGAATGCCTTAGATATTATTAAATAGATAGATAGATAAGTATTTTTTAATAATTTTAAAATTAAATTATTGTTAGAATAAATTTTCATTTAATTTTGTATGATATTACACCATATACATTATCGTCTTATCAGTAGTTTTATAATAAAATATAAAAATATTAAGTATATGTCCGAAAAGAAAAGTTGGTATACATTACTATTTCAATTTAACGATTTAGATTGGGCAGATTTTCTTAGTTTCAAACAAAGCTGAAAAGTCACCGGTCATTATTTAGAACATTTATATACGCAGGTCATAGATCATTCACGAAAAAAATGTCTTAAATTATATAATCGTACTCTTAGTATTGCTAAGCGTTAATTCAGTTCAGACTAGACATTCGGTATTAGTAATTTGGTACGTTTAATATAAGTGGAACGGAAATATACCTGGTATTTCAAACACTTTAAATAGTCTATTTGCAACGAGAAATATTTTTTTAGAAGGAATATTAATTTTGGATATCTATTGGGTACAAGTTTAGACCAAATTATATTGGGTTCGAATTATTTCGAGTTCTTTTGACGAATCAAGTCAGATTCAGATATTTAAAAATTATCTAATATGCAACTTGACTATCGAAAATGTCTACCTCACTATTCTTGTAAGAAATTATTAAATTTGACTTTATGTAATTATCTAACTAAAAATATGTTGTTAATTACTACTTGTTTATTATTATAATTTTTTAATGGTGTATTTTTATACGGAAAGATAAGTGAAACTAGAATATTATTGGTGAATAGAAATATTTAGAGTAAAAGTAAAATATGTAAAATTCATAAAATATTATATTTTAAAAGTTTTAAATGAATATAAAAACATGCATATTTTTTATTATTATCATAACAAATTAATATCAAAATTTGTCTTGTTGGATTAAATTTATATCGAATTGAGTTGGCGATAAGTCGGATTAATATTAGGTTGGATTAATGTTAGATTTTGAATTAATTTTAGTCATAAATTATGCTCTAATTGGACCAATTATTATCGAATTACCATCATATAAATTAATTATAGGTCGGGATGGGTTTATGAGTTCATCGAGTCAATTTTTGTTTATTCAGACTCAATCATATATATATATATATAATATTTTTGTCCTTTTTATTTATAATATATAGGAAACATAAAATAGGAAGGTGTTTCAGACCCATGACCCAGCACCGAACCTGTGCTTACTAGTCAAACTCGTGTAAATTGTGGGAGTGCTTATGATGTCTTTTTAAAGGGATTCCTTGTCCATATTTTTCGTTCCAATCTCGCTATTTGTATAGGAATTCCATGTCCAGTTTTTTCTTCCCTCTTTCCCTGGGGGCGGCAAACAGACAAGGTTAGTCTGTACTCTGCATGTGCAACTGCCTTCCCTGAAGCATCCTTACGATAAAAAATGCTATAATCCCAAACTATAAATCAAACTAAAAGTCAAAACTGACCCCAAAAAAAGTAGGCCCCACCAACTATTGAATTCTTCTTGAAAATAACTTCCATTCTTCCGTCCATTTCCAAAAATATTTACTTAGCTATTAAAATTCTATATCAATTAAAATAAAAAAGTTAATGAATCAAAATTTGGTACATATGGGGTGTAATAATGAATACTCATTGCTCAATTTTGTCTTCTATCTACTTGTTTGGGATGGATGACTCTGACTTCAATCGGTAGTTAATTTAGTGCTTATATTCTAAGAAGGACTTTACTTTGCTTACATATAAAACTATAGGAAAAAAAGAGAGTACAATTTATCTGATGGAGAAGAGGACAAATTCCCATCTTTTGGGAGGGAATGACTTTGCTGAGGAAGTTGGACCCTACAATGATAATGATTATGAGAGTGCATATGCATCCTCCTATATTTTTCATGATAAGCTTTCGGTGTACTATGGCTATGTTGCTTTTCTTGTAGGTACGTCCTGTTCTGAGATAAGTTTATGTTTTTTTTTCCTTTTCTGATGGTATGCGGACAAATATTACTGATCAACCTATTGGGTATTAGTGTTGTTGTGCATGGGTGTAAATGGTGAATGAGATAATTGTTTGGGCATATAAATAGATTTATATAATGTCCTAATTGTAAGACTGATATTGGTTTGGTTTTATATGATCAATGTCATAAACTCTTACATTTTAGATCTGAAAATAGTTTAGAATTGGTTATAAGGGGCGCATTTAGAATTGCATTTGTGAGCATATTTTTATGTGAGTGGAATCAAAGTGATGTGGACTCACCTAAAAATGTATGATTGTACCAATGTTCTTGGAGGCCTACTCTTTGTTGTGTATATTAGCTTAAGGTCACAAGCATGATCGATAAATAGAGATTAGACTTTTGCTATGAAAAAGACTATACCTATGTTTGGAAAATAGTTTTAGTTTCAAAACATAAATTTTCAACCATTATTTTTTTAAATAAATTAATTTATATACTAATTCCGTATTAAAAAAAGAAATTATTCCGTTAATTTATATATAATAATATAATAATACAAAGATTTAATATAGAAAGTAAATAAGGACAGAATTTAATGATAAAATAAATCCCATGAAATAATGAATATAGGAACACAACAAACAAAAAGCCACCGACAACTTTTTTCCCAGCTAAAACAAAAAGACACCTACGTGGGCGATCAAGTATACGAATGGACAATCTTCTGTGGGAATTGTACCAGTGCACTTGTCCACTTTGTCATCTTCTGTGGGAAAAGGGCGCCGCCCTCGATAATGTAACAAGAACCTAGGCCCATCACGTATTGAAATAAGAGAATAATAAGTCAAGTCTTACTATTAGCAGTTAGTTGGGGCCTTACTATAAATACCCATTGTATTCATTCAGTTCGATAAACAGAAATAAAAAATATTCTTTTAATCTCTCTACTTCTCTGTTCTAATTTCTTTCAAGATTCCAATAAACTGGTATCAGAGCTCGTTCTATCTAGGACCTGTAATTGACGATTGAGTCGCGTCAGGAAATCAAGTTTGCTGCGTGCAATTTGATTCCTCGATTCACTGCGTGTGGATTATCATCGTAGTTTGGAAGCAGTCCAAACTATTGTTGCTGTGTTGGAAGTGAAAGAAGAAAATTTGTGAAACTGCGTGTTTGATTCGTTTCGCAATCAAAGCTGCGTGCAAGATTGGGAGATTGATTGAGAAGTTGCTTGGAGAGATTTGGTTGCAGAACTTGTATTTCTGCCTCAAGTTCTGGGTTCTTGATAATCATCGTAATTGCGAATCTTCTTGGAAAATTGAACAACAATGGCAGGAAATGGCAACAACCTTCCCTCCATGAATCTTCCTATTCTCACAGAGAAAAACTGGGATAGATGGCATGTTCAGATGCAAGTCCTTTTCAACTTCCAAGAAGTGAATGAGATAGTGGAGAATGGCTATCCGGGACTGGAGGAAGGAGCTTCAGGTGCGCAAATAACCCAGCATAGAGAGGCAAAGAAAAAGGATAACAAGGCGCTGTTCTTACTTCATCAGTGCGTTGATGACATACATTTTGAAAAGATTCAGAATGCAACCACTGCTAAAGAAGCCTGGGATATCTTGGTTCGAAGTCACTCTGGTGGAGACAAGATAAAGAAGGTAAAACTTCAATCCCTTAAAAAACAATATGAATTGTTACAAATGGATGATGGTGACAAAGTCGGTGAATATTTCACCAAGATTCTCACAATTACTAACCAGATGAAGGGTTGTGGTGAGAAAATGTCAGAATCCATGATTGTAGAGAAGATTTTGCGATCTTTGCCTCCAAAGTTTGACCATATTGTTGTAGCAATAGAAGAATCTAAAGATACTTCAAAAATGAAAATCGAAGAGCTTCAAAGTTCACTAGAAGCTCATGAAATGAGACTTGTGGTTAGAAACCCTGTGAAGAATTCTGAGCAAGCCCTTAAAGCTAGTCATTTTAGAGATGATGATAAGAAGAAAGGCAAAAGGTGGAAGGGAAAACATTGTAATCACAAGGAAGGATGGACACATAACCAAGATAGAGGCAAACATGACAATGATAGGCCTGAATCTTCTGATAGAAGAGGAGGACCAAGAAAGTATCAAAATCAGTTTCAGAAAAACTATGACAAGAGGCACATTGAATGCTTCAATTGTCACAAATTAGGGCATTACTCTTATGAATGCCATGCTGAGAAGGGAAAGCGAAAAACGCAACATGAAAAAGAAGCCTACAATGCTCAAGTGGAATCTGATTCTGAGCCTCTAAGTCTAATGGTTACTACGTCTGCAGACAAGCAACATTCAGAAACATGGTATCTTGATTCAGGATGCTCAAATCACATGACAAGTCACAAAGAATGGCTTGTGGACTTTGACTCCTCAAAATCCAGCAAAGTGAGGTTTGCTGATGACAGGGCATTGAAGGTGGAGGGAGTTGGTAATGTGATCATTCACAGGCAGAATGGAACAAAAGCAATGATCTCCAATGTACTATATGTGCCAGAGATGAAGTGTAATTTGCTTAGCATTGGGCAACTGATTCAGAAGGGTTTCTCTGTAGTGATGAAGAATGATTTCTTCGAGCTATATGGTGCTAACAAGAAGCTAATTCTGAGGAGCAAGTTAACTAGAAACAGGACCTTTCAAGTAAACATCAAAGCAGCTGAAGTCCAATGCCTTGCTGCTATGAATTTTGAAGACAAAAGCTGGTTATGGCACTCAAGGTATGGTCACTTGAACTTTCAAAGCCTGCATCAATTAGGACTGAAACATATGGTTGCTGGTATCCCTGTTACAACCTTACCAGACAAGTTATGTGAAATTTGCTTGACTGGTAAGCAACCTAGAAACCCTTTTCAGTCTGAAATGAGCATGAGGTCTAGTACTGTTTTAGAAGTGGTTCACTCAGATATATGTGGTCCTTTTGAAACACCCTCTATAGCTGGGAATAGGTATTTCATTACCTTTGTGGATGAATTCAGTAGAATGATTTGGCTATATGTGATTAAACTGAAAAGTGAAGCCTTCAACACATTTCTGAAATTCAAAGCATCAGTAGAGAGGGAAAGTGGAAAACAATTGAAAATACTTAGAACTGATGGAGGAGGTGAGTATACCTCCAATGAGTTTGAGTCATACTGTGAGAAGTATGGCATCAAGCATGAAGTTACAGCACCCTATACCCCTCAACACAATGGGTTGGCAGAAAGAAGGAATAGGACAATTATGAATATGGCAAGAAGCATGATCAAAGGAAAGGCTTTGCCACAGAAGTTCTGGGGAGAGGCAGTATCTACCTCAGTTTACATTCTGAACAGAAGTCCAACTAAGAAACTTGAAGGCAAGGTACCATTGGAAGCTTGGACTGGTAAAAGACCAGTGGTAAGTCACTTCAAGATATTCGGCTCGTTAGCTTTCAAACATGTTCCTGATCAAAGGAGAACAAAGCTTCAAGATAAAAGTGAGCCAATGGTGTTTATTGGCTACCATCCTACTGGTGCCTATAAACTTTATGATCCATCGAAGGACAAAGTTTTAATCAGCAGAGATGTCATTGTGTTGGAGTCTGAATATTGGGATTGGAAGGATAAGAGAACAAGTCTAAAAAGGCTTGATGCTTCCTTGACAAATGATGCTGTGATAAATGATAATGTTGATATGAATGAAATTAGAGCTGAAGAAGTCAATGAAGATGACACACTTCATAGATCTCAGAGGGTCAGATCTGTGCCCTCAAGGCTTCATGATTATGAAGTGCATCTAGATAACCAAGTAACTGATGAAGGTGACTTGATATACCTAGCTTTGATGGCTGGAGCAGAACCAATAGATGAGTCTGAGGCCCTGAAACTTTCAGTATGGAAAGATGCTATGGCTGAAGAGATAAAGTCTATTGAGAAGAACAAAACCTGGAGCTTGGTTGAGCTCCCAAGTGGCAAACATCAAATTGGAGTAAAATGGGTCTTCAAGCAAAAACTCAACCCTGATGGATCTATATCTAAATACAAAGCTAGATTAGTTGCAAAAGGGTTTCTACAACGGCAAGGACTGGATTACTCAGAAGTGTTTGCTCCAGTGGCTCGGACTGAGACCATTAGACTAGTTGTAGCAGTTGCCTGTGCAAGGAATTGGCAACTATTTCAGCTAGACGTCAAATCAGCTTTCTTACATGGTCCCTTAGAAGAAGAGGTGTATGTTCAACAACCTCCTGGGTTTGTTGTAAAGGGCAAGGAGCATCTAGTCTACAAACTAAGAAAGGCATTGTATGGGTTAAAGCAAGCACCTAGGGCTTGGAATAGGAAAATTGATTCATTTCTGTTCCAGCTGAATTTTACTAAATGCACAGTTGAACATGGTGTGTATGTCAAGGAGTGTAAAAAAGGTGAATTGCTAATAATATGTCTTTATGTTGATGACCTGCTAGTCACTGGATCCAATCTGAGGGAAATTGACAATTTCAAGAAGCTAATGGAAGCTGAGTTTGAGATGACAGATCTAGGAAAGTTAAGTTACTTTCTTGGTATGGAGTTTGCTTATACTACCAAGGGGCTAGTTATGCATCAGAAAAAATATGTCAGAGACATACTGAAGAGATTTAATATGGTTTCTTGTAATTCAGTGACAAGTCCAGTTGAGATGAATGTAAAACTGGACAAGGATGAAAATGGTGAGGCAGTTGATGAAACTGTATTTAAACAGATTGTGGGGTCATTGAGATTCCTATGCAATAGCAGACCAGATCTTTCGTTTGGGGTTGGACTCATAAGTAGGTTTATGTGTAATCCTAAGAAGTCACACTTGATTACTGCAAAGAGAGTACTGAGGTACTTACAGGGTACTGCAGATCATGGAGTTCTATTTCCAACAGGGAAAGCCAAGTCAGAACTTGAACTGATAGGCTATGCAGACTCAGATTATGGTGGTGATCTAGTGGAGAGAAAGAGTACCTCTGGGTATTTTTTCCTTCTGAACAATGCTCCCATCTCATGGTGTTCTAAAAAACAGCCAGTGATAGCATTGTCCAGTTGTGAAGCAGAATATATTTCTGGTTCTTATGCAGCATGTCAAAGTGTTTGGCTTGAAGAACTTTTGAAAGAGATGAAGATTGCAGTGAAGACACCAGTGAAGCTATACATTGACAATGTTTCAGCAATCAGCTTGTCCAAGAATCCAGTGAGCCATGGAAGAAGCAAGCATATCGAAGTGAGGTTCCATTTTCTTAGAGATTTGGTGAACAAGCAAAAGCTTGAGGTGATGTATTGCAAGACTGAAATGCAGCTTGCAGATATTTTTACTAAAGCATTAAGAACTGAGAGGTTTGAAGACTTGAGGAAGAGAATTAGTATTGTGTCTCTTAAGTACTTGACTTAAGGGAGAGTATTGAAATAAGAGAATAATAAGTCAAGTCTTACTATTAGCAGTTAGTTGGGGCCTTACTATAAATACCCATTGTATTCATTCAGTTCGATAAACAGAAATAAAAAATATTCTTTTAATCTCTCTACTTCTCTGTTCTAATTTCTTTCAAGATTCCAATATCACGTTCGATCCTATTTGTTCATAGATATAGTGCATGCGTAGGATTGGTGTGTTTTAGTCTGTAATTCTTTTCTGATGCAATTAACAGCCTGTGGCCTCCAGATAAAGAGTGGGAATCGAAGGACTCGATTCAATTAATAAAAATAATTTTATCCGAGTACATTACATGCATGAAAATTTTGAGCCAATACTAATCGAAGGAATTCCCAGAGCAAGGTACGTACGTACGAACGTACGTAGATTATTTTCTGTGTGTGCGTGTCTACGGCGCCGAGGCTCGAACAGTGATTAGACCTTGCCTGGTGCAATCATCGTCGGAAACTGTCACCTCAATACTTTGAGACTCGACCTTAGAAGAATCAATGGTAGTAGTAGTACTACTGTTTGGATTAAAGGCCTTGACTTGATACCAAACAAAGTAAGTCCCTAGATCCAAATAAGTAAAACTCTGATCGTTTCTTAGCAAAAAATAGATTTGGGCACAACTTTGAAACCCTTCACTATCTTCAATGCAAACCCTAATAGAGAAGTTGAAGGTCTCTATCATCTTCAACCAAAACTTCATTTCTGGTTGCTAAAACCAAATCAAAGTTAGAAGACGAAATTCACAAGGAATCAGACTGGGTATTACTTTAAAGAGAGAGAAAAACTAAAATTCGTGAGTCAAATTCGGCAAACACAATGATGGGGATGGAATTGTAGACAGATCTAGACTTTGGATCGAAGTTTAGTATGGTCGTAGCAGTTACGCAATTTAAATACTCTTGCTATCAATTGTAGTATTAGTAAATAAGGATATCTTTTTAGATTAGGGATTGAGAGGACTCACCTATATCTATCTATTACACTAATAATAAAATAAAAGACAAAATCACACAAAAACAAATAATAAGAAAAAAATACAATTATGGGGGTTCAAAATAGAAAATAATAAAAACTAAATAAAACTAATTAAGAAAATTAATATGGATGAATGTAAATATAACAAATCTGCTAGGAAATTGATTTCCACCACTAGATTAGATTGAGATAAAATAAATAATTCTCGTTTCACCTATTAGTCACAAAAAAAAGATCAACCAAGTTGCAAGCTAGAAGTAGGTTTATACACCTTATATTAATTCCTTAAAGTGATATGACAAAGCGCCAATATTAAATCATATTGAATTCTAGCACTATAGTTATAATAAGCAGCTCCTCTGTTTAACTAAACCCAATGTATTAACAATAAATGGAAAGATGTCAATTTAAGTACCCCAACTAGTAAATCAAGAGTGTTCAGCTGTATTTTTCACTTTTAATCCACAAGTATCTAAATATACCGCTACTTTGATTAGAATTACAAAACTATTAAGTGAATTGTTATCTAACCTAGCTGTAATTTATATGCATGAATTTTAGTATGTTTATATAGCCACTCAGCAAACATATAATCGTACATATTGTCACTATAAGAAAGCCAGAATGAGGTGTATGCTATATAAATTATATTTGACAGAATCCCACATATAAATAATAGCAATTAAAAGTAAAGACAAAGGACAATCTTATGACAATTAGGAAAACATAGAAAATATTATTAAAATCTCAAACTATAGTCTAGGGCTTCAATCTCATCCCTAACAACAAGAATTTAGCAATCATTATGTATAAATTAATTACACAAATCATATAATAATGTAGGAAAATAAAAGACTAACAACCAAAGTGAAAACCAGCAACAGACAACCCTCGGTCATTGCCTAGTCGACGACTTTGTCCTCTTCCTCACGTGAATAACCCGTCTCCTATAGTTGAATGTTAGCTTTGATTGGATGCTCATTTGTGTAAATTGAGGCACGAGATTAACAAATTAAGAATTTGTGAAGATGGAATTGATGATTTTGTTGGTCAATTGAAAGAATTGAACTGCAAATTGAAAGAATTATTGATCTTGATGAATTTGAATGGATGAAGAACCCTAGATTGTAAATTTTATGATTGAGGCTAAAATGATGGAAAATAATCATGAATAAGGGTTAGATGATGATTGAATTGAATGAATGGAAGCACGATTTGATGGATTAATGAAGAACAATGGTGGTGGAGGTTGAAGATGACATTAAACCCTAATTTTGAATCTCAAGATTGGGGGCTTTAAATTCGTTTTCCTTTGTGAGATTTGAGTTAGAGAGTACATATAGGTGTAAAAAGGCCAAAAAATCGTGTATTAGATCTATGGGAAGATAAGATAGAAGTTGGAAAAGATTTAAAAATCTCCCCGTATCGAGGTCAAGACCGTCATAGCTGTTTCAGTGGCTTCGGACAATCTTCGGTCGATGGGCAGCCAACCTCCCATCATTAGGTTACTTTCAGCATTTTTTGATTGACAGCTTCAACTTTCAACACACATTTGACCATGATACAGTCCGATTGAGATAATGTTTTAAACGAAAGTTGTAGCTTTTGATCTTATCTTTCCAATGCAACTTGAATCAACTCAATCAGAGCTTGTATGAAAAAGTTATGCTTGAAATACCGTAGGATGTTTTTGTTATTTCATGTGAAAGTGTTGGTTGACATTTTTACTTGCAAAACTCTTTAAAACACCTCGTTTTTGCTTCTTTTCTGCATGATTGATTCCAAATGAGTACCTATGGTTAAAGAATTGTTAAATTGACATTTTTAAATGAAAAGTAATGTAAAGCATAAAATGCACTTATCAAAGTTCAATAGTAACATATCTAAACAAAACAAAACAATTTGTCAAATAATTTATTCTTGACCCATACACCAGAGATGGGAATCTTCAAACTGATAAAGATGAAAGAACCATATTTGGAGTTTTGATTCTTCTTGTTTGGTGAAAGATGAACAAAAAAATTGAAAGGAAAACAAAGATGGAGAAGGTAGGTGGTGGCACTGGTTGTTGGCGTGGTTGGAGGATGGCGGAGTTGTGAATGGTGGTGAGTTGCTAAGTGTATTGGTGGAGTCGAGTGCAGTGGTTAGGGAAATGGTGCAGGATGAAAAGAAATTGGGTTGGGGGTATTTTTGATTATAATATCATAGCCTAATCTAATTCTTACTAAAGAAAATTTTGTTTTACTATCTTGGTTTTACTTCATCATAGATTTCTTTTCATAGCGGACTAATTAGTTAGAAATTTTAGTTTTACTATCTTTTTTTTAATGAAAATGATAATTATTTATTTAGTGTATCATAAAAACCTATAACTATAGATATATGGTGTATAAATTTCTATTCTAATTTTAATTTAACAAGTTATATTTTACATTTTTATTCAAAAAATAAATAAATGATAGTAAAAAAAGAAATAGAAAATAAAAGGCTGTAATATTAAATTTAATTAAATAAAAAAAAGAGGGAAAATGGTAAGAAAAATGAGGGAATTATAAGGAATGGAGTTAGGTGTAAAATTATCATTTTGTAGCTTAATTTTTTTTAAAATAAATTTTGACATGTTACCATTCACATAAGGTTATCTGGTGTGGAAACCCAAAACTCAGGATTATATCATTCATGTGTGAAAACTCAGGGTTATGTTGTATATTTTTTCTAAACTCAGGTTTATATTATTATTATTATTATTATTATCATCATCATCATCATCAAAATTACACTAATATGATCCGAGTTAAATATAAGGTGAAGAAAACAGGCCCTCAGTGGACAATTCACATCTGCTATGATGGTGAAGAGAGTATTCCTCTGGAAATCGACATTCTCGATAGCTGCAATTATGTGGATGGCATTCTGAAATCTAATCGATCTACTAGAACGCTGCAAGGCTCTTTGTACTTCCAGATGGAAATTCCTCTGGATGTTGTCTTTTCTATACCCAGACCCAATCACTAAGGGGATTGAAGTTGGGTTGATGTTGCTGTTCTTTTCCTCTGCATTTGTTGTGGCTCATTTTTAGTGTCTCACTATCAAATTCAAGCTTTTGAGCTGCAGACTGATTTTGATTTTCTAAATTGGCTTTCAGATTCAACTTCAGTAAGAATTGCCCTTAGATATTTGTCCATATATAATAAGCAAAGAAAAATCTCTTTGTTATGGTATTTTGATTTGCTATAACTACAACTTGATGTTATATTTTACTTTTGACATGTAGGCATATTGCTTTTATGCTGATAAAGAATCCTTAAGAGAGCCTCGAGTGGTACGGGTTGGTCTTATTCAAAACTCCATTGCCCTTCCAACTACTGCTCCCTTCTTAGATCAACGGAAATCCATCTTTACAAAATTGAAGTCCGTGATAGAAGCTGCTGGAGCATCAGGAGTTAACATACTGTGCTTACAAGTAATCTTACTTTGTTGGGTTTTGGCTTCTAGCTACTGAGTGACTTAAGTTATATCCTTCCAGCAATAATAGCGTGTTATTAAAATGATGCAGGAAGCATGGACAATGCCATTTGCATTTTGTACACGTGAGAAGAGATGGTGTGAATTTTCTGAGTCAGTTGATGGGGAATCTACACAATTCATGCAGGAATTCGTAAAGAGATATAATATGGTTATTGTGAGACCTATTCTGGAAAGAGATGTCATACATGGAGAGACTCTTTGGAACACTGCTATTATAATTGGGAATAAGGGAAACATTATTGGGAACCATTGGAAGGTAGTTTCAATCACATTTTTGGTCTCGCTTTCTTTGTCTTAGCATGGGCTGTAAGCGTATAGAATAACAAGTGGATATTGAATTATTTAACAGAACCATATCCCTCGAGTGGGAGATTTCAATGAGAGCACATATTATATGGAAGGAAACATTGGTCATCCTGTTTTTCAGACAGATTTTGGGAAGATTGGTGTTAATATATGTTATGGAAGACACCATCCTTTGAATTGGTTAGCTTTTGGTTTAAATGGTGCAGAGATAGTCTTCAATCCATCTGCTACTGTTGGTGAACTCAGCGAACCAATGTGGCCAATTGAGGTTCTAGCGCCCTCGTCTCTTTCTGTTCCTTGGCCCATCGTCTTCTGGTAAGCTTGTGGCTGTGCTTAGGTGTTTTTAAAATATTTAATTTCCTATGATATTTTGCAGGCAAGAAATGCAGCAATATCAAATATTTACTTTGTTGGGTCCATTAATCGTGTTGGAACGGAAATTTTCCCAAATGCATTCACATCAGGTGATGGGAAGCCTCAACATCAGGATTTTGGACATTTTTATGGTTCCAGTCATTTCTCAGCGCCAGATGCCTCTTGCACCCCGTCTCTATCCCGTTACAAGGATGGTTTGATGATAGCAGACATGGATCTCAACCTTTGTAGGCAACTGAAAGATAAGTGGGGATTCAGAATGACTGCTCGTTTTGAACTGTATGCAGAGATGCTAAAAAATTATGTGAAGCCCGACTATCGGCCCCAGATAATCTCTGATCCCTTGTTACATAAGTAAGGCTGCTTAAATTGCATACTGATATCTGGTTCAATTCTAAAAGGTATGAACAAGATTGTTCTCGCAGTACCGCCACTTCTATTGTAAATTGTGTTAATTTGTGTCAATAAAATTTTGTTTCTAGGTAGCTCAATTTGTTGTTTGAACAGTACACATTCGTCTTCAGCTGAACTACTGTCTATTACAATGTAAAAATTTCATGAAAATATTGCAAACGCCGAATTCATCAATAATCGGCACTCCACTTCCGGTTGGATATGTTTCTTAAAGCTTTAGGCTTCAAAATGGAAATAATAAAATAAAAATCGACATAAAATTTTGATAACTGAAAAAAAAAAATCTACTTCTCAAAAGCTTAGCGCATTATGTTATTGAAAGTGCAACACAATTATTCCAACAAGAGTATGGAACGAAATACTGCACCATTATCGTTGTTGTGGATTCTCAAGGAATCAAACACAATGCGGAATAAAATAGGGCTCTAAATATAGGTAGATACTGATTACTGACTTCACATTCTTCATGCTTGATGGTATGATGCTGAAACAGCTTTTAATCTTTGAGTGATTCATTTTGGCAGCATAGCGACTTCATAGAAGGCCTATTTTTCCTATCCAAGCTCAAACAACTTTTTGCCAGCATAGCGACTTCATAGATTTCCTCTTTAGTTTCTTCTGAAAACGCCCTAGAATCAAGGTCTTGGAGCAGCCAATTTTCCTACTGTTACAGAATAAGATGCCAAAGTTTGTCTTATGTTCACCTATCCCAAAACGGATGGGTATTTCACCAGTTAATAGCTCCACTAGGACAACCCCTAAGCTATGAGCATTGCTCTTATCTGTTTACTGAATTGAGAGGAAATACTCAGGATCCCCGTACTGCTATGTTAAAATTCGTCCGATCAAAGGGGTACTATCGTTGAGGTCCTGAAATAAGATACTTTGGCAGAAAATTCTCGTCGAAAGGTATATTAGATTGAAAACAGAGTAAAACTCCTTAGGCGTGTAAATGCACGAAATCAGTGAGATTAAGGAAAGGAACATGATAGAGAAGATAATGAGTCTAGTACTCCAGTATAGATGATTACCAATGACGATAATGTTGGATTATTATCCGACGTTGGGCTTGTATGTGAACGATACGAATTGGACGTTGTCGTAACGGTTAAGCCCAAATAAAAGTGATCGAATTAAGTTTAATTAAGTTGGGCTTAATGTATCTGATTGAATGTGGACCGATATGTGTAGAAACTGTGGGAGTCCTAGATCGTTGATGGACCGAACTAGGATGACCCGATAGATGACAGGCTTGTTATCTATATATATGTGGTTATGGTCCCTAGGTCACAAGTACTTCGCTCCATTGGTTCCCATCAGTTATTGGCAAGCAGCGAGTACGTGCGTGATCTAGAAGACTACAAAACCGACCGTTAGGGTTTGATATCAGATCCGACGGTACTCGACAAATCTTTTATTATTATGGATTCAGGTACGCTTCCGTGATATATTATATATATTAATCTTGATAGATTAGCATTCGATCCTGTCGAATATATATAGATTATATATTAATCTATCAATTGGTATCAAAGCCGTTGCTAAATTTATCAAGATTAAAAAAAAAATACTACTGTTCATGCGATCGGTACTGTTCATTCGGTACTGTTCATTCGGAAATTATGGATTAAGCACACTGTTCATGCTATTCGGAACTATGCATTCGTTTTTTTTTTCTTCGTCGGCACTGTTCATAGACGGTTACTATTCATGCTATTCGGAACTATGCATTCGTTTTTTTTCTTTTCGTCGGCACTGTTCATGCTGATCATTCGTTGCTTTTATTTGATTTGGATTATCAAAAAAAGAAAAAAAAAGCTTAAAGGAGGGTTGCGGCGCCGCAGGTGCATTTTGTTTGGAGTATGCGATATTCGGTAGGGTTGGCCCAACCTTTTTACCAAAAAAAAAAAAGGAAGTATGGCTGCGGCGGCAGATGGCCCAGCTATTTAGTTAATTTTTTTTTTATTATTATTATTTTTGGCTTGATAAATTATTAAATTGGACCGGTCTAGCTTTGGGCCTACGGTTATTTTTTTTTCTGTGGCCCAATTTTCCTTTTTTTACTATTTGGACTTATAGTTTGGGCCTTATATTTGTTGTGTAATAATACATGATTAACTTAATTATTTTTTTTTAATTGGATATCAAGTTTATTTTCTTTTATTCCAATTAAAATTTCATATGGGCCTATTTATGTGCATTACTTGAAACTTATGCAAATAAAGTTAGATTTGATATTGTTGTATATATATTAAATCTAAATGAAATTGGTCCAAATATTATAGGTCCAAATTTATAAAATAAAATTAAGGGATCAATTTATTTAACTGATTGGTTGTCTAATATTAATAGATAAGCTGGTTAAAATAATATGTCGCCAAAGTGACCTCTTTTATGGAAATTGGTTTATCGAACATATTAGATGTTTGTGCATATATCTATTCGTGCGGTTATTAAGTCGGCCCAAAGGAAGACTAATATCTGGCAGATTTTCATATGCACGTGCGATAATAAATATGTGACGATTGTTTGGTTGCCATGTGGATAATAAGTCAATCCAAAGATGGGCTTATTATCTGACAGGCCTTATTGTCAGTATTTGATTATTGCAACAGGAACACCACTTGCAGTTAATGTTATTGTCCAAAGACTTGATATTAATGTTGCGCCGGTTTCTTGTGATGGGATCACCAATATTTAAATTTATTGATTATTTTATTATGTGAACTATTTTTGTGAGCATGAATATTTATATATGTGTATGTTTTCTGTACAGCCATGACTGCTACTACTATATCTGCTAACTTAAGCTCTATTCCCATGCTGAACGGGAATAACTTTAAGGAATGGAAGGACAATGTTATCATTGTCCTTGGCTGCATGGATCTGGATCATGCACTCAGGCTTCCGAAACCCGCTGATCTGACAGCTGAAAGTACCTCTGATGATAAGAGGAACTTTGATAAGTGGGATCGGTCGAATCGCATGAGTCTAATGATCATTAAGCGCAGCATTCCGGAAGCCTTTAGAGGTGGGGTGTCTGAGGACATCACCAATGCTAAGGATTTCCTTGCTGAAATTGAGAAATGTTTTGCAAAAAACGATAAGGCAGAAACAAGCACTCTCTTGCAGTGCTTGATTTCAATGAAGTACAAAGGCAAAGGAAATATAAGGGAGTACATAATGGAAATGTCCAACATTGCTTCGAAACTAAAAGTGCTAAAGCTTGAGTTATCAGATGATTTACTCGTGCACTTGGTGTTACTTTCACTTCCTGCACAATTCAGTCAGTTTAAGGTCAGTTATAACTGCCAAAAGGAGAAATGGACTCTCAATGAGCTCATTTCTTACTGTGTGCAAGAAGAGGAAAGATTGAAGCATGATAGGACTGAAAGTACTCACTTAGCTAGTACCTTTAAGGGCAAGGGCAAGAAAAGAAAGGATGAAGCTGCTCCTAAGGGTCCGGTTCAGAAGAAACAGCAGAAGGAAAATGATAGCTGCTTCTTTTGTAACAAAACTGGACATGTAAAGAAGGATTGTCCTAAATACCACGCTTGGCGTGCAAAGAAAGGTATAATCCTTACTTTGGTCTGTTCTGAGATTAATTTAGCCTCAGTACCTAGAAACACTTGGTGGTTAGATTCTGGAGCTACTGCTCACATAAGTGTTTCTATGCAGGGTTGCCTGAACTGCCGAAAGCCTAGTGATGGTGAAAGATACATCTATGTGGGAGATGGCAAGGCAGCACCAGTTGAAGCGATTGGCACCTTTAGGTTATTATTAGAAACTGGTTTCTATTTGGATTTGAAAGACACTTTCGTTGTACCGTCTTTTAGACGGAATTTGGTTTCAATTTCCTTATTGGACAAGTCTGGTTATTTTTGTTCATTTGGAAATAATAAATTTAGTCTTTCATTAAATTCAAATACGATTGGCACCGGTTCATTGTGCGCTTACGATAACCTATACATGCTTGACATCATCGCTTCATATCATGAAATCCTGCACGTGGAATCACGTGGTACCAAACGCAAATTAAATAAGGAAAATTCAGCATCATTATGGCATAAGCGCTTAGGTCATATCTCAAAAGCTAGAATTGAGAGGCTTGTGTCTGATGGTATACTTAATGCCCTTGACTTTGCAGACTTAAACAATTGTGCCAAGGGGAAACAGACCAAAACTAAGAGAACAGGTGCAAATAGATCTTCGGATGTCTTAGAATTGATTCACACAGATATCTGTGGACCGTTCCCTACGGCTTCTTGGAATGGTCAACAGTATTTCATATCATTCATAGACGACTACTCACGTTATGGGTACCTGTATCTCATTCACGAGAAATCACAGTCGCGGGACGTGTTCAAATCATTTAAGCTTGAGGTTGAGAATCAACTCAACAAACGAATTAAGTGCGTTAGATCTGACCGTGGTGGTGAGTACTATGGCAGATATGACGGTTCAGGTGAACAATGTCCAGGACCATTTGCTAAATTCCTAGAGGAGTGCGGTATCGTCCCACAGTACACCATGCCGGGATCTCCTAACATGAATGGTGTAGCTGAAAGACGAAACAGAACTCTTAAGGACATGGTGAGGAGTATGATTAGTCATTCTACCTTACCAGAATCACTCTGGGGAGAAGCACTAAAAACAGCAGCTTACATTCTAAATAGAGTACCAACTAAAGCAACTACTAAAACACCTTATGAGCTTTGGACAGGCAAAAGGCCTAGTCTAAGGCACTTCCATATTTGGGGATGTCCAGCTGAGGCAAGGCCTTATAGACCACATGAAAAGTCATTGGACTCCAAAACAGTTAGTAGTTACTTTATTGGTTATGCGGAGCGATCTAGGGGCTATAAGTTTTATAATCCCACACTTAAGTCGATTTTTGAGACGGAAACTGCCACATTTTTTGAGGATGTTGAGCTTGGGGGGAGAAATGAGGTTAGAAACATTGTCTTTGAGGAGGAATTAGTCACTATTCCTACTATTGTCTCTGACGATGTGCAAATCTCAACACCTGTCGTCGATCAGGAGGCAAATCAAGAACCTCAACAAGACAATGCAGAACAACCACCCATTCAAAATGAAGTGATTGTTCCAGAAGGACAAGCTCAACAACCTCAAGAGCTAAGGAGATCCACTAGAGAAAGGAGAAGTGCTATTTCGGATGATTATATTGTATTTCTCCTAGAACATGAGGTTGGCATTGGCATGATGGAAGATGATCCAGTCAACTTCCGTCAAGCCATGGAGAGTTCGAATTCTCAAAAGTGGATTAATGCCATGAATGAGGAAATAAAGTCCATGATGGACAATGACGTATGGGATCTTGTCCCATTGCCTGAAGGAAAGAAGCCCATTGGTTGCAAATGGATATTTAAGACTAAGAGGGATTCAAAAGGCAATGTGGAAAGATATAAGGCGCGTCTAGTCGCTAAGGGCTTTACACAAAAGGAAGGAGAAGATTTTAAAGAGACATTCTCTCCGGTCTCTTCTAAGGACTCCTTGAGGGTAATTATGGCATTAGTGGCACATTTTAATCTTGAGTTACATCAGATGGACGTAAAGACCGCATTTCTCAATGGTGACATTGAGGAGACGATCTATATGGTACAGCCAGAAAACTTTGTGTCCGGAGACCCAAAGAATATGGCTTGTAAACTTAAGAAATCTATCTATGGGCTCAAACAAGCGTCTCGACAATGGTATTTTAAATTTCATCAAGTAATCACCTCTTTTGACTTTGAGATGAATTTGGTTGATGAATGTGTATACCATAAGTTCTGTGGGAGTAAGAGCATATTTCTGGTTTTATATGTTGATGACATATTGCTAGCAAGCAATGACATAGGTTTGTTGCATGAGACCAAGAGATTTCTAGCTAAGAATTTTGAAATGAAAGATCTTGGTGATGCATCTTTTGTATTAGGCATAGAGATATACCGAGATCGTTCTCGAGGTATCCTAGGGTTGTCACAAAAGGCCTATGTTGAAAGGGTTCTCAAACGATATGGAATGCATAACTGCAAACCGGGAAATACCCCTGTCGCTAAGGGAGACAAGTTTAGTCTCAGTCAGTGCCCTAAAAATGACTATGAAAGAAGGGAAATGCAGAATATTCCCTATACTTCAGCTGTGGGAAGTCTTATGCACGCTCAGGTATATACGCGTCCGGATATTGCGTACATTACTGGGATGTTGGGCAGATATATAAGCAATCCAGGACTTGACCATTGGACAGCAGCCAAACGAGTCATGCGGTACTTACAGAAAATGAAAGATTACATGCTCACATATCGGATGTCAGGAAAGCTTGAGATCGTAGGATACACTGACTCCGACTTTGCTGGATGCCAAGATAGTATGAAGTCCACATCAGGTTTTGTTTTTCTGATGGCTGGAGGAGCTGTGTCTTGGAAGAGTTCCAAACAAACAGTTGTGGCCTCTTCCACCATGGCAGCAGAATTTGTGGCATGCTATGAGGCTTCCAATTATGGTATATGGCTGCGAAATTTTGTCACAAGGCTGCGTATAGTTGATGGTATTGAAAAACCACTCAAATTGTTATGTGAGAATAAGGTTACAGTTCAGTATTCCAAAAACAATCTAAGTTCTACGAAATCGAAGAGTATCGATATCAAGTTCTTAGTTGTCAAAGAAAAAGTTCAGAAAGGAGAATTGTCTATAGAGCATATCAGTACAAACTCTATGATTGCGGATCCGTTTACTAAAGCGTTACCACCCAAGCAGTTCCTCGAGCATGTAGCTCGTATGGGTGTTATATCAGTTAATGATCTTTAGTTTCAGTGGGAGTTTGTAATCTCAGTTGCTTTATGTATAGACTCTCTTTGGTTTGACTTATGGATATTTTGACCATATGTTTTATGCAGAAATAAAGTTTCAGTTCATTTCCTTTCTATCTTTTGGTATGATTTGATCTCACTAAAGTTTTAAGGTGGACCAGTTGGAAATATGCATGTTAGGATCACATTGCATGATATTTCCATGCTACACATCCACATCTTGATCCATGTCATTCAGTCATGTCAACATATGTGACCATTGAGGGTTTAGTTACGTAGATATGTGACGAAAGCCGCTTTGATCCTATGTTTATGTGATTGATGGACCGGATTGGTTAAAGATACATTTTATAACGACAACAGATTTGAGTTCATTCGGTTATGTCACAATTAGTAACGTTGCACATATAGCCCAAGTGGGAGATTGTTGGATTATTATCCGACGTTGGGCTTGTATGTGAACGATACGAATTGGACGTTGTCGTAACGGTTAAGCCCAAATAAAAGTGATCGAATAAGTTTAATTAAGTTGGGCTTAATGTATCTGATTGAATGTGGACTGATATGTGTAGAGACTATGGGAGTCCTAGATCGTTGATGGACCGAACTAGGATGGCCCGATAGATGATAGGCTTGTTATCTATATATATGTGGTTATGGTCCCTAGGTCACAAGTACTTCGCTCCATTGGTTCCCATCAGTCATTGGCAAGCAGCGAGTACGTGCATGATCTAGAAGACTACAAAACCGACCGTTAGGGTTTGATATCAGATCCGACGGTACTCGACAAATCTTTTATTATTATGGATTCAGGTACGCTTCCGTGATATATTATATATATTAATCTTGATAGATTAACATTCGATCCTGTCGAATATATATAGATTATATATTAATCTATCAGATAACCCATTTGAGAGGAAAACCATTTGTATCAGTTTTGCGGTTAAGACCATGTTTGTTATCCTCAACATATCCATTATCACAAAAACAAAAGGAATTCCCAGGTTGACCCCTCCAAACTCTCACTTTTTAAAGGAACTAAAATGGGAGTAAAAGGATAGATAATACTATCACTGGCTAACTCAATAGCTTCAATTATTACCACTCTTACTTACCCCAAAACCTTCAACAATTGACGAAGCAAACTTAGATATCTCTGATATATCGTCATTCCAATAACCATGTACGTCAACAAGAAACTACAACCCCTAGCTATTTGTCTTGCAGCTGGACAAGCACATCCTATTGGAACCCTTAATTCAGCTCCAACTGAAGTTATTTCAGGCTTATAAGGATTTTGAGTCATAGCTTGACAGGTAGTTAGCCCTTGATAAGTGTCCTTAGCTATGGTGAAGTAGATTCCGCCTAGTTTTACGGTGTATGGAGTGTTGTGCTGATAATAATTACCAGAACAAGAACAATAAACTGGAGCTAAAATTAATTTTCCGAGAGGAATATTCTTGGTGATGGTGGTTATATTGTTGATCTGAGCAATCTCTGAGGCCTTGGAGCCAAGAATATAGGTGATGGTAACGGTATTCTCGTAGGGAGGATTTGATGGGAAGGTAACAAAAGGATTTGCATGATGTTTGCGGTCCTTCTACTACGTTGATGGTGTCGTTGCATTCTAATTGGAGATTGTTGACATAGGTTTATTGAGCAAATGATTGTGTGAGGATATTGAAATAGAGCAGTAAGAAACACATAATTTTTGATTTCATAGATCTGGGTGGTCAATCTTTAAACTAAGATTTATGATATTTCTAGAGTCACATACATTGGCTTTTATATTTTACCAGAAGGTGCAGTCAACAATATGAGCAAGTCTTGGATGAGGGTTTGAACTTTCCTAAATAGAGAGGTGAATTAAGCACCGTGAGGCAAGTTTAAATACTCCCATGTCACCGTGAACTTTAATGACAAACTTCGATCATTAATTGTATAAGTTGTGTCGCCTCTGAGGTATGATTTGGGGAGGTGTAAATATACGCAATCTCACATTAAATAAGCAGTGCTAATGATCTATGGTTTTTAATAGACCAAGGACACAAAGAAAACAGTTTGAAACGATTTACTAAATAATATATAATTGTTGTAAAAATATTTTTGTAATATGCAACAAATAATAAAAACTAGAAATAGAACAATATAAAAAATAGATATATAATCAAAATCGAGAATAAAAAAATAAAAAAATAATATAAATGATAAATATACACTAACCAACTAATTCCTAGTCCGGTAGTATTTATAAAAAGTGATTATTTAAGACAGTTACTTATTTTTTTTTTAAAAAATTATATAAGATAATCACTTTTTATATGCAGTATTAGTATACTAAAAAAATGAATATCTCCTAAGCTAGGTCCAAATAAGATTCCCTGCTTAAGGTTAGCTACACTAATCCTCAAGTGTCACGACTTCTTGTCTATAAGCATGTCCATAGGTATTCGGTAATTCCTAATACGATGAAGTTTTTCGTAATCACCTTAACTCCATTCTTAAGTTGCTTTTTACATTCTCATAAACTAATTTTCTCGCAACTCTCCAGCTGCGCCATCAAAAGCCTTAGCTCTAACAACTCTTCCATTTTATTACATCATTCTTGGTCCTATCTCTTCTAATAAGGCTGCTGCATATCCGTCGGAGTATCATCGTCTTCGCCGACATTATCTTGCTGACTTTGGTACGTATAATGGACCGATATTCTATTCAATAAAGTATTGTCGGTCCTACAGAAATCTATTTTAAAAATAAAAAAAAAATCCCTTCATTTTGAGGTGGATCCAAAAAAAAAAATTATTAGAGTTACACGATACAAGTATATTTAATTTGTATTTTTATTACATTTTAAGTGTATCTTTAGTAATTTTTTTTAGTAAATCTATGCAATTATATATATTTTTCGTGTCCTTATAATTAAATTTATCATAATTATAATTATACAAATATATTAATTTTTTTATCTATAATCATACTCATAATTATGTAGATACACCAAAACAATACTAAAAATACGTCTAAACTTTACTAAATGTGAAATTAAGTATACGTATATTTGTAGATCCGTCACAGTATGCCTGAAGTTGTGTGACGGCACTTCTCAAATGACGTTGATAGAAGTTTGGAATAACCTGATTTAGGATAAAATTTATATAGCTTACCGGATTTATAATTGACCCATTATTTTATGTATAATGTTAACTGAATGACTAAAAATGCGACCAACATTCAAAAGTAGCTTGTCTGGGCAGAAAAGTCGTGTTGAGTATTTTTCCCCCCTCCTTCCAAGACCAAGAGTCAGATCATTCAACCGAGTGAACTATTTTCTTTATTTTTTATTTATAGAGCCATAAGTGGCTGCTCTAATTGTGACTTGTGCGCGCGCGTGTATATATGTCAAGGTTTAACCTCAATCATTAATTTAAGCAGTATGGCTTTTATTATAATTACTCCAATGCCCTTTCGTCTAATCTTCCATGATTTCTCATTTCATCCATCAGCTCCCTGTTATCCATCCCTATATCCTCTCACCTTCGTGCACCGTGGCAGCTACCACCCTGACACCGTAATCAACACCACGAGCCACCATCTTGAAGTAAACTATATACGATCTCCGATTTTAATTAAGCGTCATTTTAGAAATTTAATTTTAATTATAAATAAGTGTCATTGTACATTTATAAAAGTAACTTTTAGATCATCTTTTCTATTTTATCCTTTAGTCTCAATTATTAAAATCTAAAATTAAATATACTACATTATTGTATAATGTATCGTATATAAGCCGAATAAATTCGAACAATTTCAAATTTGGACTTGAGTTGTTTGATAATAAATCTATAATAAAGCTCCGCTCGATTATTCAAATGTACGAAGGAGTTGAGCCGAACTTTTAACAAGTCGGGTCAAACTCACATGTCCACGCTATAAATTTCTCCATATATTATTTAAAAAATTGTAGTTTGTCCAATTATAAATGTTTATAAGCTTATTAACTTAAGATATTTTTAAATTAAAATAGTATTATCTATTGAATGTAATTGTTTTTTTATATCTTATCTGAATGAGACAATAAGAAATGTATTCGTTTATCATTTAGGATATTTTATTGTTTTGCAAATATAAATTCCGTATGGTAGTATTTTTTTTTTATCAATATACTAATGAAAATACTTGTAAAAATTCTTAAATTAGCAAAAATAATGTCTAGGTCCTAAACCCTTCAAAATATAAAATATCGGGTCATTCGAGTACATTTTAGCCTTAGCCTAGTCCCTCCCACCTATTCTTAAATCACCAAAAAATAGTAATGTATTTGATCAAAATACTAACTAAAATATTTGTAGAGATCCTTAAATCACCGAAAATAAAGTTCGGGTCATTCTAGTGTACTTTAGCTGTAGTTTAGTCCCTCCCGCGGCCCGCCTATTATTTAATTCCTGTGCCGCAGCTTAAAAAACTTCGTTCAACCGGAGGCAAAAGAAATCTATAGGAATCGTTTGCTCCAAAAATTTGAAAAGATGTGTTTTAAATACATTAATCTCTAAGGCATTAGACCCTGTGCCGCCGACACGAGGCGAAGGTAAGGCCAGAACCTGTGTTGGATCCGGTTTTGTAATTATCAGAAAAACTTGTATACATAAAATTTTTATTCTCTAAAAACTAAATATATATGTATTCCTATATATATAGATATATAGTCATGAGAATGGACCAAAAGTTAGAACAAGTCCTGCGTATCTTCCTATTGGAGATGGTGCTAATGAAATGCAGAACCGGACTGGGAAATACATAACGACAATCATCAATAAACTGAGCTGTACAGTACAAGCTAAACAGAACTCTTACATTGCTAAGTTGTACAGTGTATTACTAGAGGGTACAAGGCTGTAGTATTGTCTATAATTTAAAAAAATGGGAATTTCATCGAAATACTATTTTTTTTTGATAATTGTTGTTATACCGAGATCAACAAGGAGTACAAAAAGGAAGAAAACCACCTATCTTAACAAAGCTCGGAGATTATGGACCACATCCTCCGCTCTATAGGGGAACTCTCTCCTACTATTCTTAATCCAGAAGCCAATTCTCATCTTTATTAGCATGATCATCCATCGGTTACAGACATTTATCTTATCGAAAACTTTCTTGTTCCTGAATTCCCAAATAGTGCCCAGAATAGCAAAGAAAGCCGCCCGCCAAATCTCCCCTCTCACTCCTCTGCTGGCGAATCCCAACCATGCTACAGCGTTTTCATCAACAGA
Organism: Tamarix austromongolica; assembly: GCA_039764185.1. Lineage (NCBI taxonomy): Eukaryota > Viridiplantae > Streptophyta > Magnoliopsida > Caryophyllales > Tamaricaceae > Tamarix > Tamarix austromongolica. The sequence continues at coordinate 15,900,399 of CM077811.1, forward strand.
CTTAGATAGCACCCAGTGAAACCCTATCCACTCACATATCTCATACCACGTTTTCCCTGTCACAGGGCAGTGTAAGAACAGGTGGTTGACCGTCTCTTGCTCAGTGTTGCACAAAGGGCACATAACATCTCCTGAGTCGATGATCCTCATCCTAGCCAGTCTTTCTTTTGTGTTGAGCTTCTGTTGGACCGCAAACCATGCCGTAAGGCTAAATCTCGGAGGTGCTATGCTATTCCACATAAGGTTAACCGCTTGAGCTGTCTCTCCGTTCCCGGCGGACAGCTGGTAATAAGTCTGACAATACGACCTTACTGAGAACAACCCATTAGCTTCGTACTCCCAGCCTACAGAATCGTGCTCTTCCTTCCCCAAATAGTGTTGATCGATCACCTCTGTCAGATGCTTCACTTGGTCTTCCTCCCATCCGAACAGCCGTCTTCTCCATCGAAAGTTCCATACCCAACCCAAGCCATCCCTTTTCCCCATCTCTGCAATCTTCTTCTCCTTCTACTCAGACACTATGAAGAGCCTAGGATAAAGATCCCTCAAAGGGCCTGCCCTTGTCCAGTCATCGTGCCAAAACTTGACTCTCTGACCGTCCCCTAAAGTGATCTTCATTCCCGATCTCAGTGCGGGGCAGTCTTTCCCTGCTCCTACTATATCAATCCACGGGGACCACTTTCTTCTTGAGGTAGTAATCTCAAACGTCCCTGCATTATCCCCCAAGTGGATAGATGAGATAATTCTCTTCCAAGATGCACCTTCCACCGAGTGGAACCGCCACCACCATTTAAAGAGAAGAGCATTGTTTCTAAGGATTAGATCTCCCACACCTAGCCCTCCTATAGACTTAGGCCTCTGGATCCAGCTCCATTTGACTAATGGTAAACCTTTTCTGTCCCCATTACCACTCCAAAAAAATCTTCTCTGAATTCTTATAATCTCCTTAGCAACCCCCACTGGTACCTTGAACAAGCTCATATAATACAACGGGAGGCTGTTCAACACACTCTTGATAAGTACTATCCGTCCAGCTCTTGATAGCACTCGCGCTTTCCATCCTGCTAGCTTCTGCTTTATCTTCTCTATCACAGGTTTCCATACTTCCGTTTTTCCTGTAGAAGCTCCTAAAGGTAGGCCAAGGTAGCTTAGAGGGAGGGATCCAACTTTGCACTCCATAACCTCTGCCGCTTCCTTCTGCATACTGTTTTCCACTCCCAACCCTATAAGAACCGTTTTGCTGAAGTTTACTTGAAGACCTGATAGGAGGTAGAAACAATCAATTAGCCGCTTCCAGTTCTTGATGTTGTCTATTGGGGCTCCACAGAAAATCATCGTATCATCAGCAAACTGTAGGTGAGTCACCTCCACTTTCTCCTTTCCCACCCTTATTCCTTCTATCAGGCCTTTCTCCACTCCTCTCTTGATAAGTTGGTTGAACACCTCCACTACCAAAACAAAGAGAAAAGGTGAGATGGGGTCACCCTGTCTCAGTCCCCTACCCATCTGAATTGGAGCAGAAGGGGTCCCATTCACAAGGATCGAAACTCTTGCCGTAGATATGCACTCCTTCACCCATCCTCTAAACTTGATGCCGAACCCCATAATCTCCATTGTTTTGTCGATAAAATCCCACTTCACGCTGTCATATGCCTTCTGAAAATCCAGCTTGATCATCATTCCCTTTGAGCTAGTCTGTCCCTTTGTCCACTGTACAACTTCGTTGGCAATCAAGGCACCATCAACTATACTCCTTCCTCTTATGAATGCTGACTGCGAATCACTGACTAATTTATCCACCACCTGTTTTAACCTGAGGGTAAGAATTTTTGCTATTACCTTGTAAATACACCCCACCAAGCTTATAGGCCGATACTGGCTGACTTCCTCCGCATCCTCCACTTTTGGGATCAAGGTTATCAATGTTGTATTAAGAGCCACTGGAAGAATGCTTGAGCGGAAAAACTCCAATACTGAGTTAGTGAACTCCTCCCCAATAATTCCCCACACCTTCCTGATAAACCCCATATGGTACCCATCATACCCTGGTGCTTTCGCCGGATCACAAGACCACACAGCTCTTCTAACATCCTCCCTACTCGGCAACTCTTCCAACTCTACTCCTTCCTCCCTGGTTAACCTGTTAAAGCCCTCAGCAGAAAGACTAATATCTGGTAAGTCTGCTTCTTTATACATTTCTTTGAAATACTCCGTAATAACTTCCTTGATCTCCGTCGGTTCTAGGATCACCTGACCCTTCTCCACTAGTCTACTAATAGTTGCTTTCTTCTTCCTCACCGCAGCAATCGTATGAAAATACCTTGTATTTCTGTCCCCTTCTTTGAACCCTCTGACTCTAGCCACTTGCATCCAATATGCTTCCTTCCGTTTATGCCACTTCCATAATTGTGCTTGCAACGCTGCTTTCCTTGCTAGGCTTTCTTCGCTGCTCGGTTGATCCGATTCTACCCCGTCGACCTTCTTCACCTCTTCTTCGAGACATCTGATTCTAGACTCCACATCTCCAAATACCTCTTTATTCCACTTCCTTATTGAGCTTTTCATCTCCTTTAACCTGCTCTGGCATGACTTCCCTTCTAACTTCGTCCAACACTCCCTAACAAACCCTCTGAACTTGGGATGTGTGAACCACATATCCCAAGTACGAAAAGGTCTCGGCCCCATATTTAATGGATTATCAAGCAATCTGATCGGATTGTGATCGGAAAGCGAGCGACCCAGCCCGGTACACTGGAGGCCCGAAAACATAGACACCCAAGAGGGGCTGATAAGAAATCTATCCAATAGGCTAGCTGAGTTTGCCCGATGCCAAGAAAACTTCATATTAGAAGGCTTCATCTCAATAAGCCCCATCCTGTCGATCCATTCATTAAACAAGCAAACACTGTGCTGATCCACCCACCCTCCCTTTCTTTCACCTTGGCTTCTTACCTCATTAAAATCACCCATAACAATCAACGGGCTACTGCAAAACTGCCCCTCCTCCCTCAGTTCGTCCCATAGCTCTCTCCTTTCTCCAGGATCAGATGATCCATAAACAAGAATAATCCCACAGTTCATCCTTGTAGGCCCCAACCTTCCTTCCACCATGATCCACCTTCTTCCGCTCTTAGACCTACTAACCCTAAAGAACTGAGCATCCCAACCTAAAATTAGTCCTCCGCTTCTCCCAATCGCGACTAAATCTCTCCATTCAATTGACCCACTTCTCCATATCCTGTTCTTCCATGAATCCTTCAGAGTGCTATGCTTAGTTTCCACCAACCCTAGAATCCATGGCCTCTCTTTTGTAATCAAGTTCTGGATGCTAGAAGTCTTTCCTAGCGCCCCGATCCCCCTTATATTCCAACTTATTATGATCATTGGGACTCACTTCCTTCGCCCTTTCTCCAGACCCTCCTTTAAAGTTGTCTCGTCCGTACCTTCCTCTGACTTCTTCTCAACCCCACCAATTTATCTATGCATTTCTCTTCCTCTTTAGAAGATAATCCAATCCCCTTTCCGACTTGCCAAGTCTGTCTTGCCTCTTCTAACTGTGTCTCTTCTACACTTCTTCCCTCTGTGCTTTGTCTCTCCTCCGTCTCCACCTGCCTTATCCTCCTAATAATTTCTGAACCTCCCATCCTTTCAAACCCTGGTGGTCCTTCTTCTACTGTCTCTATCGACTCTCCTTCATCCCCCTTTTTTCCATCTTTAAAACACGGTGCGTCCCCTAATACTCCGCCCTCTACTCCATCCCCTCTTCTACCTTTTTCCCTCCATCTTTTCACTAGTCTCCTCTCTTCCTCGATGTCATGCTCCACTGAGACAGTGGTTGTTTTTATCGACTCCGTTTCCTCTTCCTTCTCCTCCGAATACTCACCAGGAGCCCGATCCCATTTCCCTTTGGGCTTTTCTTTTCTTCCTTTGTTCGTTGTGATTAGATCGCCTACACTAGGTACTACTACTTCTTCTTCTATTGCAAGCCCTCCACCGCCTCCTTTAGTTCCCTCCTTAAATCCTCCATTTCCCAACGATACTTCCGGGAACAGTATTCCGCCTACCAAGTTCCGCTCCCTCTCTTCTCCCAAAGGCCCTATCTTCTTTGTTCTTAAACAATTTATTAGCTCCTCCTCTCCCCATTCTCGGCATGGATCCAACCGGCTAATAGTGCGTCTCTCCCACTGTTTGGGAGTTAGGAACCCGCCAGCTAAATTCCCTCGGTTTGCCTCCTCTTCCATCATTATTAACTCACCCTTCATCTTCCCGATTTTCTTGACCCTTTCGTCTCTCGCCCCTTCATACTGCTCCTCAAGGCTAATAATTATGTTCGGCGTGCTGTCTTCCCCCTGGTTAATGTTCTGCCTCTTCGGTATCACGTGTTCTCTCCCAGCCGGCGTCTTTTCGGAGCTACTACACGTTCCAAACCCCTCTCGCATCCAACGAGCGCTTACCACCCTGTCCCTCGACCTTTCCGCTTCCCCATTCACTCCTCCAGGAATCCCCAACGCTTCCGCCCCTTCGTGAATAGAACCCTGCATGGTTGCTTTCCCTAGGTCACGTGTGTAGCTCGCTTCCCCTTTGGATGCCTGGCTTGATCTCCGATCAACCCCTCCGGTCGACGAGGACTCCGGCCCCTCCTCCCCGTACCCTTTTCTCCTGCTCTGCCATGGCACATACCCCTCCCCAATCTCTTTTGCCACTATCACCACTCTCGCCTTTTCCATTTGTAACTCCATCACCTCCTGTACTTCCTCTACTCGATCGGTGTCCACCAGAACCCTTGTGGTTTCCATGTCTGCGCCGAAATCCCCATCTTCCTCCCAACAGACCCATCTACCCCATGGAGCTGCGACAGATCTCAGGACTTCCTCCCTCCACGCCGCTATAGGGAGTCCTCTAATTTCTATCCAAGTTCGCCTCAACACACAAGCATCGTCCTCCCTCCACCTCCTCACGATCGGAAATTTTGCTCTCAGCAGGCTATCCTCCTCCAAGGCCATAACACTATCTTCTACAGTTTCGAAGGTTACTAACAACTTGAACCGTCCCAGGGAACGTACCTTCGTAGCGAAATGCCAATCCTGCATTATCTGAGGAATGACCACATCTGCGATGAAAGGTTGGACTGTTTCTACCACCACACTTCTTGCTAGCCATTCCCGTGAGGCTTCCTCGACTTGCACACGCACCACCCTTCTTCTTCCCCCCTGCATGCCACTCTCCCCACCCCTGACTACCATAGCAAAGGATCTTCCGTCTCTTTCTGCAGCATGCCATCCTCCTCTTTGCTGTGTGTGGCTTTTCCTTTCCAAACGCTGTTCTCCTCTATCTTGTCTCTGCCCCTGTCTTCGTTCCTCTTTCCCAAACAAGGCCCTGCGAACATACAGACGCAGGCCTTTGAGCTTCATCTCGCTAAACCTCCTCACCGCCTCCACTGCCTCCCTTTCACTACCATAACGTATAAAGCCAAAGTGCAGGTTTGTGGCCTTCCTATCCTTCCTACTGATGTACACTTCCTTTACGCTTCTTGCCTCCTCAAACAGCTCCTTTACTTCCTCTGCCCTTATCCCTTTTGCAAGATTGTCGACAAAAACAGAGAAGAACTGTCTTCCTTCCTGCTTAACCGCTCCTTCATTCCTCGCCTTCCTTCCAGCGCCTCGGATCGAAAAGGGGTCGCCCCTGCTTGAGAATTCCGATCTTAGGGGTAAACGGTTTGTAACATCGAACTGGTTAGGTGCGACTGCAGGTGGTCGAGCGGGAAATACTATTATAATGGGTTTACCGGTTTAGTGGTCCGAACGGTATTACGTATTAGATCATTCATAATAGGATGAAAAAGAATTACCCCATTTTTAAATTTAAGGAAAGAGTTGTAAGTATAAAAAAAATACTTCAAATTTAAAATGTCCAAAATATAAGAATGGAGGTACATTTAGTATATTTTTTAGATTGATTTTTATTGTTAGAACGTATATAAGATATTGATTTATTTATTATAAAAGAATTAGTTGTTATTAATTAAATTATTTGTAAAATTATATTTAATAAAATTTAATTATGTAAGATTATTAACTGATATTTATAAATTAATAAAAATTAAAAGTTAAATATTATAAAGTATAAATAATTGATAATGTGATTGATAAAAATAATTAAGTGGTGTAAATTTAAGGTAGTAGAATGTAAAGCAGAGAATTAAATTTAAGTTAAATTTATAAAAGTAGGAGAGTCGAAAAAAATAATAATTGGATATTACAATTAGGTACTTCAAATTTAAGGTATCAAAAATTGTAAAATATATAAAATAAAATAAAAGAATATATAAATTTAACCGACTTTTGATCAATTTTTTGACAGATCCGACCAATTATTTACCATTTTTAACCGGTTTCGAATTTTTAAGAATCGGTGTATTAAATCTAGCAGCTGAACCGACCATCATCGACAAACTGGATAAAAGATGAGAAATCAACTACACAACTTGGAGGCTAAAACCTGATGATGTTGAGCCCCCAATGGCTTGGATAAAAGGTCAGCTGGCCTCAAATTGTATTTTATGTGAGCAGCCAAGATGATCGCTCCTTGCACCATAGCTCTGATATAATGACAATCAATATTTTCTAAATCAGATCTCAAGTTACATTTCAGATATCTAAAATGTCGAATATCTAATCCATGAACAACTGTCAGTGCCTTATTCAATATTATTGTTAAAAACCTTATGCAGGTCTCTAACATCATAGGCTCACAGATTTCGCATCCTTGTTGAATAGAGTAGGACTTTAATTACAAGGAAATGCTGACTTGACACTCTTCATGCTCGACAGTATGATGCTGAAACAATTTATCATCCGTCGATGCTTCATTTTGCAAGCATCCCACCCTCTTTCTCACTCCCTCCAACTCCAATGCTACCTCTTTCATAGAAGGCCTATTTCTCCTATCCAAACTCAAACAACTCTTGCCAAGCACAGCAACTTCATATATTTCCTCTTTTCTGGCTTCTGAAAACACCCTAGAATCAAGTACTTGGAGCAGCCTATCTTCCTCTAAGGCTGATACAAAATAAGCTGCCAAATTCACCTCGTGTTCTTCTCGTCCAAAACGGATGGGCGCTTCACCGGTTAATAGCTCCGCAAGGACAACCCCAAAGCTATAAACATCGCTCCTATCTGTATACTGACTTGATAGAAAATACTCAGGATCCAAGTAACCGAATGTTCCTCGCACTGCCGTGGTGAAATGCGTCCTATCAAGCGGGACTATCCTTGAGGTCCCGAAATCAGATACTTTTGCAGAAAGCTTATCGTCTAGGAGTATATTAGTGGATTTGATGTCCCGATGAAGGATGGGGACAGAGGCTGCAGAGTGCATGTAGGCCAATGCACCGGCAACTTCGGAAGCTATTCTCACACGATCCTTCCACGAAAGCAATTCTTCTTCCCGCGTGTGGATATGGCTGAAGAGCGTTCCGTTCGCTATGTATTCGTACACAAGCAGAGGAACTTCAGTTTCTAAACAACAGCCTAATAACTTGACCACATTTCTGTGGTTTATCTGCGAGAGAAGAACGACTTCATTGACGAACTGCTGAATGTCGTTCTTCTCAACGGCTTTGGCTTTCTTGACTGCAATTACACGACCATCAAGTAACATTCCTTTGTATACGGTTCCATAGCCACCCCGACCGAGAACGCGATTCTGGTCGTAATTATCGGTCGCCCTTTGTAAATCTTCTGCTATAAATATCTTCGTGTTATCGGAACCGTAGGCTGTCGATGCTAGTTGTTGATACAATAATTTCCCACCGTTCTGCTCAAATAATCTTCTTTTTCGTTGCACGTATTTTCGTCGCTTGAGGCACCGATATAACCAGTAACAGGAAAGAACTAAGAACAACAATCCACTCCCAAAACCAACACCTAAATCATCAGATTGAAAACGCAGAAAATAGTGAGATCCAGGAAAGAGGGAAAAAGATGACAAAAAGAAAAAAGAAAAGAAGGGTCCAGCATAGATAATTACCGATTACAATAACCCATTTGAGAGGAAAACCATTTCTATCAGGTTTGCACTTGAGACCGTGTTCGTTATCTTCAACGTAGCCGTTCTCACAAAAACAGAAGTAATTCCCAGGATGAGCCCTACAGCTCTCACTTTTTAAAGGAACCAAAATAGGCGTAAAAGGATAGATAACACTGTCACTGGATAACTCGTTAGCTTCGAGGATGCTACCGAGGCTAACCTGAAAAACTTGACCAATGGATGAAGCAAACTTTGTAATCCTTGATAGGTTATCCCTCCGGGTAACCATATACGTCAACAAGAAATTAAAACCACTGGCCATTTGTCTCGCAGTCGGACAAGCACATCGCTTCGGAACGCGCAGTTCGACTCCGACACGAATATTCTCAGGCTCATAATGGTTTTGGCTTATCATAGCCTGACAAGTAGTTAGCCCTTGGTAAGTGTCGTTGGCTATGGTGAAGTAGGTTTCGCCTTCTCTTATGGTATACAGAGTTGTGTGCTGGTAATAGTTACCAGAACACGAACAATAAACTGGAGCTACAATCAACTTTCCTGAAGGAATCGTGTCGGTTACTGTTGTTATGTTGTTGATCTGGGCTATCTCTGAGGCCTCGGAGCCTAGAAGATAGGCGACTGTGATGGGATTGTCGTAGGGAGGATTGGATCGGAAGGTAACAAAGGATTTGCATGACTTTTGTGGTTCGTAACATATGTATCCTTCCGCTACACTGTTGGCGTTAGAGCAGTCGAGATTTTCGACATAGGCTTGTTGTGCAAAGGCTTGTAGGAGGATATTATTGAAAGAAAACAGTAAGAAACAGAGACCAGAGGCTATGATGGATATTTTTGATTCCATGGAGTTGTGCATTTGGTCTTCCAAGGATAATTTTAGCATCAGACAAGACTCGGCTTTTATAAATTCCCAAAAACTGCTGTCGACAAGATGGTGGTGCATAGTCTCTGATGAGTAACGAGGAATTGAGGATTTGAATTGAAAGTTTCCTATATGAAAAATCAAACAAGTAATGAGATGATTTGGAAGGTATTTTAAAGTTGTTATTTAACTAGATTGTCTAATCTCTCCAACTTATGATAATAAAACTTTGTATACCATAAGTCCTCCGATATATGTATTTAAATTATTGTTATAGTAACATTAACTTTGGTCACGAATTATGTTATGATTAGCATCATATATATTAATTATAGGTCGGGTTGGGTTTATGAGTTCGTTGATTTCACTCGGATCGAGTGAACTTTTATATATTCGAACTAAATTAAATATTTATATATTTTAAATATTTTTATCCTTTCTATATATATAGTATATAGGAAACATAAATTAGGAAGGCGTTTCAGACCCATGGCCCAGCACCGAACCTGTGGTCACTAGTCAAACTCGTGGGGCTGTGGGAGTGCTTATGACGTCTTTTTTTAAGGGATTCCGCGTCCATATTTTTCCTTCCAATTTTGCTATTTGTATAGGAATTCCATGTCCAGGTTTTTCTTTCCCCTTTCCCTGGGATCGGCAAACAGACACGGTTAGTCCGGATGCGCAATTCGCAACTGCCTTCCTCGAAGTATCCTTATGATACACCATGAAGACGGTCCGGGTCCAAAAGGTACGGGAACCAACCCTAGAAGCTCAAAGATTATAACTCCGACTGGCCCACCAGCGGAGAAGGAAAATATTTAAGCCGATCATTCTAGATGATTTTAGACGTTACCGAGGTAGTAGCATTGTTGGACCGGTACAGAGATGTAAAACTAAGGATAAAAAATAAAAAAATATCAGTTTTTAAAAATTTAAAATACGGAGACCGAAGAAATCTATAAAAAAAAGTATATATATATATATACACACACACACATACACACATATATATTATAATTTTTTTTAAAAAATAGATCAAATTTATTAAAATTAAGAAAAAAAAAACTAAAACTACTACCTGTATTAGTTGATATAAACTATTAATATATTTTTTTTTTAAAATAATCGAATATTTTTAATATTGATTCTAAATTTAAAAAAAAAATTCGAGGTGAAAAACATGGTTTGTCCTATTATCCATTATGTTACAGGAGGATTTAAGCCTCTCCTCGAGAAAAAGGCAAAGAATTATTAATCAAATATTTCCAACTTTCTCTTTCTACTTTTCTCACTAAATTCTAGAGCCTCCATAGCTTGAATAGTGGAACTATCAAGGTCTCATCTATCAATTGATGCTTTCATTGAGAGCCGTCGTGGAATGAGACGGTATGCAAACACAATCTCAAACTCTTGACGAGGTAGTCTGTAAGCTTTAAGAAGATTGTGTTGCTCAACAAAACACCCTAGCCGAAATTGTCCAAAACCACGCAACCTTAGAAACTGCTATCCATAAAATCCTCCAGCGTTTAACACCCCTAAGCCCAGCCTCCATTCCCAGTACCTCTTATACCCCCATCGCCAATTAATGCCTTGAAATTGCACCCCCTCAAACTCCCTAACCCACACGACTTAAAACCTAAGCCACCATTCGCTCAACAACAAATCACTATATAACCACCACAATGTGACTTGTGTACCCTTTGATGGCACTAACCCACTCGATTAGCTTTTCCAAGATGAAAGGTATTTTAGCTTTCACAACATACTTCACAAGTAATGGATTGATTTTGCGAGCTTTTATATGGTAGGACAAGCCCTTAGTAGGTTTCAGGGGATACACTAATGTGGGCAGTTCTCCTCCTAGTCTTCCTTCACATAGACCCTTAAACAGAGGTTCGGACCCTCCACCTGCGTCAATCACCAAGCCTCCTTGTTCAAACTCACCCAATTGGGCACTATGCCTAATTATCATTCCCAATTTGACTGTAATCGCGTGCATGATTTATCGGTCAACGATCTCCTCAATTGTTTCTTCTCAGGCTTACGTTCGAACCAACGAGAACTTTTTGTCCTTAAACCCACTACCCTTTATTCTGCCATATCCTTAGCTAAGATGATTGAAGAAAAATTACAAGATCCTTTATCTCCCTTCAATTACCAAACTCCCAAACCCACAAACTAACTGAGACACCACCGTCTAAAAAACCACCACTCCTTGCCTTACCACCAACCCCTACAACAACCAAAACACATCCAATTTCACCTTCGATCCACCGCCTAATTCATTCAAAAATAGAGGCCAATAGAGTTCAAGGGATCTTTTTTCACTATGATGGCAAATATAGCCTAGCCCATTGATGTCAAACCTGACCATTTCTACTCTTAGTCACTAGGGATGGCAATAGGACGATTTTTACCCGAAACTTGATGGGTTTTATCTATATGGAGGAAGGGGAGAAATATCCGCCGGGTTTGGGTATGGATATGGGTAAGGGATCCTCAAATCTGTATCCATATCCACATCCTTTTACCCGATATAAAATTACACTTTTACATTCATTTATGTAACCTTAAGTATATTTTATAAGGCCAAAAGTGAAGATATGATTAAATTTTAACAATCTAAGTATATAATTCTAACATTAAATAACTTTTACTTTATACTTAATAGGTTTTACCAGTAACCCGATGGGTTTTACTCGATGGATATTTAAACGGATATGGATAAACGGATATAGATGAGGAAAAAAATACCCGTCGAATTTGGATACGGATATGGGTATTGGTTTTCTTATTGAGTTTAGGTAACGGATAGGGGGTACTCGATCCGTTATCATCCCTATTGGTCACAGATAACCCTGGGCTAAATTTGGAAGAAATTGGATAAGCTGACACCGAAAACCAACATAAACCCCAATCAAAGGAGCCTGAAATTTCATTACATGTACTAACGGGATCTTTTTGAACCCTCAACCGATTCACTTCACTGCCATAGGTAGATCTCATCCTGTAGTTGTGCTGGTAAATTTGAGAAGCACTCGCAATTACATCCACCCTCGAATCATCAGTTACTTGAACCAGACCATAGACCGGAATCCGGGAGAGTGGTTCACCGTTGGGAATAATAATTTTCAAAGAATGGAGGGGTAAGTTCCAAGTTTGTAGTGGTTATTGACTGGAAAAAGTTCATAGTGGACTTCCACGTCCTTAGAGTTCATTGCAGTAACAGAAGCATGTAAGGAGTTGCTATGGATGAAGCATTTTATTCGAGAGTTGGGGTTTAATCAAAAGGGGTATGTCTTGTATTGTGACAGCCAAAGTGCAATTCATCTTGCAAAGAACCCAACCTTCCATGCTAAGTCCAAACACATTGATGTGAGATACCATTGGATTCGAGATGTTCTTGATGCGAAGTTTCTTGAGTTGGAGAAAATTCACATTGATGACAATGGCTCGGACATGATGATAAAGGCATTACCAAAGGAAAATTTTGAGACTTGTCATTCCATCGTCGAGATGGTGACCACTTTCACATAGTCGGGAGGGGGAGATTTATTGGGACATGAGTCCCTTCCTATGTGGAAAACTTATGTTTTATTTATCTTATTTATGGGGGTAGCCCAAAGGGTTTTGGCTCATTTATTTTTTGGCTTCCTTGAGAAGTATTTTACTCTTGTCTTTTCTAAGGAGTATTGAGAGAATTTGGAAGTCCATCAAACACCAAAACCAAGAGTGTAAAGGATTTTTTTTAAAAGGTGCAATTCTGGGAGTTTTTTTCATGCGCAGCCTTCATCAAGTGCTCCGATCAAAGGTCAAATATGATCCAATTTATCTGAAATTTGGATAGCACTTTCAGGACATCTGGTTCTTCAAATGCAACGGTCAGTTTGTCAATTAATGCTATAGTTTGTGAGATATTGCCACTATACCGAGCCCCTATTTTCTAGTGACGAAACCTCATCCTTTTTTTTGGTTTGGTTGTTTGTCGGTTGATGTATTTTTAGTGGGTTGTGTATCCTTTAGGTGCTCATTGTAAGAGGATTGTTATAATTATCTTTGATTATAGTGGAGCAATTTTATAGACTAGGTCCCGTAGGTTTTTACCTCTTTCACTTTGAAGGTTTCCCATGTAAAAATTCATGTGTCTCTCTTTTATTTATTAGCTTGAGCATTTGCACTTATTTACTTACTGATTTGATATCATTGTGGATTGTTATCTTGTTGTGGTTGAAACTAAATATCATCTACTTAGTGTTGGATAATTGTTAGTATTGGAACCCCTTATTTTTCCCATCAAGGACTAGATTCAATTAATAAAAACAATTTTATCCGAGTACATGCATAAAAATTTTGACCCAATACTAATCAAAAGAATTCCCAGAACAAGGTACGTACGAACGTACATAGATTTTTTCTGTGTGTGCGTGTCTACGGCGACGAGGCTCGAACAGTGATTACACCTTGCCTGGTGTAATCATCGTCGGAAACTGTCACCTCAATACTTTGAGACTCGACCTTAGAAGAATCAACGTTAGTACTACTGTTTGGATTAACGGCCTTGACTTGATAATTACCATGGAAAACAGAAGCCTCGAAGAGACCATCAGCATCTGTAGTGCCAAACAAGGGCTTTCCACCCCACTCAGACAACAGCTTATCCACCACGTCTCCTGTTGGTAAGTTCTTGAAGTTATTATCAGTGAGGCACATCTGGTAGCATCCTTGTGGCTTCCAAGCCGACCATATCACGATCCCTTCGACCGCTGGGTGTGCATGGACCTCTCTAAGGATCTGCTCCAGGTATGATGCCTGCAACAATTAAACAATTGATTAACAAATTAACACCTACATCAACACGTATTTCGAAAAAAATGTTCATCGTTTATATCTTTTGGTATGTATACGAATAAAAAATTGGAATATATAATATTATGAAATTAATTTTTGATACAAATATGGAAAACATATTTTTATATATTAATTTATTATATATATATTTTTAAAATAAATTTTATTATTGAAATAAGTGGTGATTATTTTATTTTATTTTATTTTTGCAGCAGAGGGAGTGGTTGTTAATGATATATATGTGCGTGCAGGCGCGCGCGCGCACACACACGTACCTGGTTAGGGCCTGGGAAGACGTCCAACTCAGTGATCCAAATAGGCAATCGAGCAGCAGCAAGCGTATCCAGGGCAGACCTTATATAAGCAGGATCAGGAGGCAACTTAAAATGACCTTCAAGACCAATGCCCGTTGGCCCTCGGGACTGAATCTCCCTCACCTTCCTAACATACTCAGCCGGAGAAGAAGCACCGTCCCTGCTATCCTCAATCGTATTGTAGTCGTTCAAAAACATCGTCGTACGTCCATCGATCACGTGAGCTTGCAGATAAAACTTTGTCGAGGCGTCGCCGCCAAGCTTACCCTCAAAGTAACTAAAATGCAAATTCTCGTTGACGACATCCCAAGCAATCACCTGGCCCCTATACCTCGAGACGATCGACTCGAGTCGTTTATTCGCGGCCCGTCGCAGGTCGTCGGCCGGGAGCGAAGCGATCCATCCGGGCTGGTACCTGGGATCGTCCCAGAAGACGTTGTGGCCGCGTACCTGTACCCCGTTTCGCTCTGTGAAACGCAGCATGGCGTCCGGGACTGAGTAGTCTTCCTGCCCTCGCGCTGGTTCTGTGCTGTACCATTTCATCTCGTCCTCGAACGTTGTCGCCGTGAATCGTCTTGATTCGAACCACGATTGGTAGGCTGCGTTGGTTAGGATGTTCTTGTTTATTGCTACGCCGAACGGGAAGCTTGGTCTGTTTTGTATGATGGTGATGTTTGTTGGGGTTTTGAGCGGATTGCCCTGGGCGTCCACTACTTGGATTCTCAGCCGACTCTTCCGAATCTGCGTTGGTATGTATGTACGTACGTACAGGCGTAATAATAAACTAACTTAAATTGACATAATTGATTAAATCTTACTATATTACGTGCATAAAGCAAGCAAGCTAGCTAGCTGGTTAGTTTAGTTGATAAGGCCTGCAATTGCATGCAGACGCAGCATATGCATTATTATATATCCATGCAAACATACAAACCTTTTGCAAGCTTTGATCTTGATGAATTCTCCACTCCTCTTCGCTGAACGGCTGTAGAGATACGCTATCGATCCATATCTCAACTGATGTGTCGTTACTCTGAACGACGCCGGCACGAAATGGAATAAGTGTATATATATTGAAGGTTATATTGAATCTATATAACCTTAGCATCAACTAAATAATGATATGAAAGGATACAAATAAACTTAACAATATAACTATATCTATAGATCCAATATATTGTGCTCGCTTTCCCTGGCGAGCATTTTCCTACTAAGCGTGCATTGCATACACTCAAGTCAAATGTATGGGAACTTTCCATGTAAATAACACAATTTGAAAGCGTAAGTAATAAGGCCTTTGAAATGTTTCTATTCATTTAAGTTTCAAAGTTGTATAGTAATGTATCTCAATCTCTCTTAAATATAAAGAATGTTGAGGTGGGTCCAATTTAGCATCTACCCTTTTATGTAAAGATGGAGCTATACATATATATTTTTAATATAACACCTTCGCTTAAATATGAACTAGGATTCACGTAATTTTTTAAGTTATCCATTCCACGTGCTCTTGGTAGGATAATGTGGTTGGAATTTATTATTTCATAGTAGTAGTACATATGGTATAGAAAATTAAAAACTTTACGTTATGCTTATTTTCCAAGTTTATTCTATATCTTCGGTGATATAAGGTCGCTCTTTTCACCTTAGTTTTATATCATATCATACCAATAAAGTTTTAATAGTAATAAAAATAATATAAAGTTAATTATAATTGATTATTATAAAAAAATAGTATTAATAACTATAATAACAATACTGAAGGAAAAATTATAAATTATGAAAATAATGAACCTACTTTAAATTTTATGGATCGGACCGGATCGGAGAAAACAAATGAATCAAACATGGCAAAGTTACACAACGACCAAGTGTTTATGTTCGATTATGCATCTTAAATGTTTGTGTCCTACACCGAATATGGCTCAACATCTTATCTATGCATTCGCGCGTGTACATTATGCATAAATGAATGTCGAGATTTATTTTTGTCTTCCATCTCTGATCTCCCTTTTTGCTGTTATTTTATAGTCGGTGATTTGAGGAGTTTTCCGGTCCCCTTCTTGTAATTTGTGCGATGAAAAAACGATTATTACGAGGAATTTTCTATAATTTTTCTATGTTTTTTTTCTTTGTGTGTGTGTTTTATTGATTTCAGGTCGCAGTTCTCAATCTTGTTTTACTCATCTAAGACCCGATAACGTCATATACCCAAACTTTAAACCAAAATTAAAATCCAACTATTCAACTTGATAGTATTATATATTCAAACTTTAAATTCAAACCAAAATCCAAAATCCAAAATTTTTTAAAAATATGCATATATATATATATATATATATATATATATATTAATTTTAATTTTGTATTAATAATTAAATGACATAAACTAATAATAATACACTATAAAAAATTATGGCATAAAAATTTACTATTAGTATTATTTCTATTATAATCATCATCATTATTGTTATTATAATAATAATAAAAGATTTACATTTTCCCCCAATTTTCTTTTATTTTGTATTATTATTATTAGTTTGTATTACTTAATTATTAATATAAAAAATTAAATTAATACACTAATATACATACTTTTAGTAAAATTTGATTTTTAGTTCGGGTTTAAATTTTGGGTGAGTAGCATTATTTGAGCCATTTGTGTGTGTGTGTGTATATACACACTAGGACTACTACTACTTGCAATTGCGAATTCAATGTGTGCAATTATAATTACGCCCGTAATAAATATTCTAGATATTTGACTTACATCAGCTTAATTCGTAATAAGTGAGTATTGATTTTTATTATAACTATTTTTAGTCATGCGTTGTAATTAACTTTTAAGCCAAGGGGTCTTGATACCCAGAACAGCTTTACTTTTTACATATATTTGAAAAAATAATAAATAATATCATCTATCTAATTTATCGATCTATTAAGGGGCGAGCATTTATGCAATTGCCATAATTATTCTTTCAATTAATTAAGAATTGGCTATTGTTTTACATATATATTTCTAAGACTTCAATCAATTTTTGGAATAATTATACATGCTTAGCGTGTTTAACGTACCACCAACCATACGATAAATTGACTTCGTTTGGATGAATTTATTGGGATATATATATATATATGGAGAGATAATAAATTAGTAGCCAGGATTCATCGTACCTCAAAATAGAACTCTGATAGGCCCGAAGAATCCATGGTGAGACCGCCCTTTATCATGGACCAACATCCTGATCGTGCAAATACTGCACCGGCATGCTTATATCCTTCCGGTGTTTTAAACGTCGCCGTCACTGCTGCATTTCCGTTGTCGACTTGTACCCAAGCTACAAAATAATTATTAATTTATTTTTTAAAGAAATACGGCATAATTATTTATTTATTAATTATATTATTCTAAGTAGAAGAAGAATAACCGTGTGTCTGCTTGTGATTGATTTATTAACCGAGCAAGAAAAAGGAAAAGCAATAATTAAATGCCTGATAGAGAGTAGAGCCTGTCTTTCTTCAAGTAAGCCTTTTGCGCGACACTGTGATAAGGTTGAGTTCTATTAGAAGCCACGACGAATCCGTTTCCGTCGTATGATACTCTGCGCTCGATTTTTACTGCACCGCCAAAATTCGTCCATCCCCGTAGCCCATCGTTCAGCTCCGGATTTATCAGGATTCCTCCACCGTATTGAGGTCCTGGAGGTTTCGCCTCGCACTGAAAATCGTGGAATCGATGAAGCCGGTTTTAGTTCTTGCACGCACAATATGTATATAGGAATAAAGAAGAAGAACGGTGGTTCGATTGATTGAGTCAGGTCGTGTTTAGAACTACTAGTTTTTCTAATATAATTAGTTGTTTTGAAAAATAAAATTAGCCTATTTTTTTTTTCAAAATAAATAATTATATTGGATAACTACTAACTCCCAATAATCACAGATTAATTAAGTTATGCATGCTTAATTAATTACCTCGATACTGGCACCGTAGTCATACGGTAAGGCATCAACGACCGATGCTGCAATAATTAGCGGCAATGCTGAATTAATTAATTAGATCAAACGTTTATATTTTCTCATGAAAGAATTAGGTAATAAAATCTCTGCATTTCGCACTAATGTCTTTATTCAACAAGTTTAGGTAATTAAAGAGCAAATTTTTCTGACTATTTAAGAAAGACAATTTTAAAAATGTTTACATATGTATGCAGGTATTTATCTAATTACTGATTTTGTCCGGCCAAAAACAAATCCTAGTAGCTAGGGGGGGGGGGGAGAAAGGAAAGGAAGAAAAAAAAAAAAGGCGATAAAAAATTGATGTGGTATCCATTCAATCCATTCGCGAAATCAAATGTTGCCGAACCTGAGTTCAGACGTTGATGCAAATAGTCGATCTACCTTTGAACAAGAAGTGATCAAATTTTTAAGTAATAATTGAGTGATACCCCTACTTTGTTTGGTCTGGCTATCATTCAAAGATCTAGCCATATTTTTTTTTTGTTTAAATAATATTTGTCGGAACTACCCCATCGGAATAGACCTTTAATTAGCCCTTATCTATCCTTATGTTCCATTTGATTCTTGTCAAATATAATAAATGTATACAGAAGAAAATACTCATTTGCATTTGGTTTACTTAGGAAAAGAAGATGGAAAAGAGTAGGAAATTAAGGAAATGGTTTGTAGATTAACTATTTAATTTTTGTTGATATTTTTTTTAAATAGTATTTTTTTTTAAATTTTTTTTAGAATTATATGAAACTTTAGTAAATATACTACAATCGATGAATCTAAATACAATACATACTATGGATGATTCGATAATTAATTAATACCCAAATATACATACCATATATAAATAAAAAATGCTAACTTAAACTTCCATACCTTGCACATACATACGTACCTACCTACGTACATATATATAAATATATCGAATTGTAAAAAAGAAAAAGAAAAAAAATAGCATACATGATTTTGGTAGTTAGAAAAGACAAGTAGGTAAACCCGTAATACTCCATTTAATTTCAGAAAAATTTTAAGGAAAAGAAAGAAAATGAAGAGGAAAATAATATTTTGTATTTGATTTACATAAATTAATGAGATAGAAAAAGAGTGATGAATAAAATTATTAAATATTAGTTATTTGATTTTTTTTTAGAAAATTTTAAAAAAATAATATTTTATTTTTTTATAAATTTTATTAAAATCAAATGAAGCCTTAAAGTGTTGATGGATGAATTTTTAAATACACGTACGATCAAAAACAAAATTCTCGTGAACAAAAAGAGACAGATGGATGAAGCGGATAAGCTAAGGCCGTATCACCTTAGGATCTCGCAAAAGGCGTGGACCCCTAGTAAACGGAGACGATTCGCTAGAGCCATGGATTCAAAATTATTGAACAGACAAACCTGCAGATAGAAGCGAGCACGCCAGAACCAAGACCGAGAACAGGCTGTTGTCGGTGCCTTCCGTCTTCATTGATTCGAACATAATTGTACGCAGCATGAACCGGAACTGAAGGAATCGAGCGTCGGAAGAGTGGGGTGTGCGTGTATAGATTAGTGTACATATATATATATATATATATATATAGGAATATAGCAACATTATCGGCTGCGACCCAATAACTTTTATGCAATATTAATTGTACCCTTCCTTGAATGTCTCCCTTCGCATGCAAATAACACCTCTTTTTAATTTACATTAATTATTGCATTTATTTTATCTTAACTTTTTACGTATTGTCTTTTTGTATGCAAATATCGCGACCCCTACGTATGGAAATAACTTTATTGTCCTCTTGTATGGATTACGACGAAATAATTTGAATTACCAAAATTTATCGAATGAACATTCTATTTTAGCTATGTAATACCGGACCTTCATTATTCTCTTTTACCCTCATTAATTATTTGGCATCTTGTTAATTACTGATTATTAAGTACTACCAAATTAGTACGTAATTTAAATTTATAAATATGAATAGATTTTTTTAATTTAAAATTAATAAAATAGATATCAAACTGATTAAAAGATTTACTTATTATAAATCTTAATTGTATAATCTTATCTTATATAACTATGTAATAACAAATGAAAATAAAATTCTGTGACAATTTGTCATTTCCTTCAAATAGTTAACCAAACTCTTACTATTATAACTCTTTTCTTAATAAAACGTTATATTCTTATTCTTCACCTCCCCACTTTTTTAATTTTATTTTTTTCAACACTCCTTGGTTAGTATCTAATTAATGACCAACAATTATAACTCTTTCCCTATTTTTGTAATTAATCACTGCTATCCTATAAGCTATTGTATCTCACGTACGTCTAGCAAAAATCTAAAATCAAAACGTATATTTTCTTAGTTAATCTTCTCAAATTAATAAATCCTATCTTATCCTATAACTATCTATGATAATGAATGAAAATTAATTTTTGTAAAATTTTTTCCTTTTCTTTAAAAAATGCATCTAAATTATTACAATTTATCTTTTTTTTTTGTAATGAAAAAATATATTCTCATTATTCATTTTCTAACTAATTTATACCCATATTAATCGGTATCTAATTAATTACTAGCTATATTTATATTGTGTACATAATGAAAATTTAAATTTTGTGAGAGATTATATATATAATTTGAACTCTCATAACTTACCTATTTTATTACTAAAATGTTAACTTACTCTTTATCTTCCTATATCTTGTTTACCCTTGTTAGTTAGTATCTAACTGATTACTAGTTGTATTCTTATTTTCCATATCTTTTTAACCATATCATAAGGCTAAAAATAAAACTTTATGAAAAAAAAATTACCTATTCTTTAAAATATCTATTTAAATTTTAATAGTTTACCATTTTCTTAATTAATTACTAAAGTCGTCATATTTCTATTTACCACATTTATTAGAAATTAATACCCATACACAAAACTAGGCTTCTGATGTCCAACCCGTGATATATATGATACCTTAGAAGGTCTTAGATTAGTTAATGATAATGTGCACTTGCCCTCTTACCATGGGCAGCTTGCATAGGATTTCCTATCCTTCTTTAGATCTCTCTTGTACTCAACCCCTATAAATATGGTGTCTTTCTTTCTATTCCTCTCATAATCTCTCATTCTCAACACATAATAACACTCTCTCTTTTGTTCTCATCTATCTCTACATTCTCTCTCCAACACTCCCTTCCTCTTAAGTCCCCAAGTCAACAATCTTGCTACAACAATAGGCAACGTTTGTGGGAACCCTTACAAAAAGTCATCCCTCCCACCTAAACACCTGAGCCCACCCCTCAGGTCTAGCTCTTATCCTACCTCGGTCACACCCTATTGGGATAGCAAAGCATTAGAAGAAGAAAAAAAACTACTTCTAAAAGTTGGAAGAGGCCCATCTCATTATCTCATTGGCACAGTAAACATCCCCCCTACGAAATGTTTGAAGAGGGCGGAAAGGTTTCAAAATGTTATATAACACAAAAGCTTAAGCAAATTTTCAAGTTCTATGCCAAAATCATAGAAAAAAAGGGAAAAGGTTAGATTCACATGGCCCATACACATCCATCTCTCATTCTTTCCCAATTACTCGATATTGAAGGTTTTATTATCTAAAGGTTTTCATTTAAGATTCTAACCCGAATGAATCCAAATTTGAGCCCTCATATTCTTACCTTGGTTGTATATACCGATCTTGTTAGCACTTAAGTTATTCATGCTCCAGCTAACACACTCCAAGAACAAAGTCACATGATTGTTTTATAACTACTAATCAAAAGGAAGTGGAATTGAGTGTTACACATTAGACAAAATTAGGCTAAGATGTCAAGAAAAGTCACCCAATTTATTCTAATCAAAAGATGATTCATCACAGCTAAATGAATAGTTGAAATGGATGCTCTAAAAATTGAAGTCGAGTGACCTAATTGATGAATTTTAGCCAACACATCTCAGCCGATGTAGTTGATTTAACTTATGCACTTCTAGCCCTAGTAAGCACCTAGGGATTTAGTGGCTTGCTTCATTGTATAATTGTATTGATGATTGTTGTCCAATAAAGATATAAATCTAGATCTAGCTTCTTCATTTAAATTTTTGTTTGAATTTGACTAAATTTGGAGGCAACATCATTTCATTGTGGATTACGCTGTATTCAAGACTATAGTGTTTGTTCAGTTCAAGTTCATTTTTATTCTAGTTGTTTAACTTCATTTTTGTTTTGCATCAACACATTCTTATTGTAACCTCCACCAGTAAAATGTTTAGTTTCATTTTTGTTTTTCATCGGCACTAACTCCATGTCTATTAACTTTCAATTCCTGCAACGCATCAACACATTGCCATTGTAACCTTCGCTAGTTAGTCATTTGATTTAATTTTTGTTTTGTGTTGGGCTTAGCTCCATGCTCATTTGTATTTGGTTCTTGAAGTGCATTGTCACATTATCGATGTAACCTTCATCGACTAGTTGTTCGTTTTCATTTTTGTTTTGCATTACCTCAACTTCATCTCCATTAGCATTTAGTGTTTAGAGTGCATCAACACATTGTTGTTGTAACCTTCCCTATTAGTTGTTCAGTTTCATTTTTATTTCACGTAGGCCTCAGCTCCATGTCCATCAACATTAAATGACTGAAGCGCATCCACACATTGTTGTTATAACCTTTGTCAATCATTTCGATTTCATTTTTTTTTGTTGGCCTTATCTCCATGTCCATTGACATTTAGTGCCTAAAATGCATCGACACATTATTGGTGTAACCTTTGCTAATAAATTGTTTACATTTGGTGATCATACTTTTGGTTAGTTGGTATCAACTTATTCTATGGCATCGGTGTGAACCTCAAATTGGTTGTCGTAATCATCTTGTTCTATAATGTTAGTGTTGGTCTTATCTCCTATGTTTTCAACAATGGATCTCATCCTTTTGGATGTGTGTATCAAATAAGTTAAGTTCTCTGCAACTTAATCTGTTGACCACATTAGATAACTTTATCTCTATTTTTCTTTATATTTCTTCTTATTTACTTTTACGCGTCAATTGATATACAACAACTTATATCATAACCAACTTCTTATAACATATCTCTTTTAATCAGTTTCATATGAATTACACTTAAACATCAGCTGTGTATTATGAGTTGGATGATTCTTGCACAATTCTTATTGTTGACGTTGTCGAAATGATTTCTTAGTTTTTCTCTATCTATTGGTTGTATATACTAACTGGATTATTATTTAACTTTGCAAAATTGAGATTTGTCATCACAAATGTTTTGCATGCCTTCTGCTCTAAGGACACTCTATCTGATATTGTCATATTTTATCTCTCTTATAATTATCGTGTACTTAATATCCTACTTGTTGAGCTCTTTTTTCAATTTATTTCTTTTCTAAATACCATGACCATGAAAGAATTGGAAACTAATGAGGACTATTTGTTTGTTTGTTCAACGTATTGTTGTTATCATTCTCAGTGGTATGGCTATCATTATTTGACTTTTAATAAGAGATACTCATGTACAAGAACACTTTACACTCTCTTATATTAGTGAAACATGAACATCACCACACCATAAATAATCTAAGAGACATTTTAACCTAAATAATCCAACAAATAGTAAGACGGTTGGGCACCAACGAGGTGTTAGGGGTTGGTATAACCATCTCAATTTGGTGTAACTATGTACGATAACTTGATGATGGGATATATGGTGCGACAAATTAGATGTTGATCACACACCTTGGAGCTAAAAATATTGGATAGCCCATAGCCTTGCCTAAAAGGCTCAAGGAAAGGTCAAAAATCAAAGAATATTTCCACATGAGTCCAAAGTTTTGCCTTGCTTCGTATTTCTCAATTTACCAAATAAGCTCCACACATTTTTTTATGGGAATCTTTGTGCCTCCTTCAATATGAGAGAATAATATTTGGGAATTCTTACATTTTATGGGACCACTAGTTTTTTTTTTTACATTTAATTTCATGATTATTCATTCCTCATTTCTTCCATGGATTGTTTAGTGTCTTAAAAAAATTATCTGAAATATGTTATTATGTAATAACATTAAAATTGGTTTGAACTTGATGTCTCCCACCACCTATTGGCCGCTTACACTTCAAAGAACATTTTTGTGTTTATATTTAGGCATTCACTTCTTGTTGATTATTTATATATTGATTATTGTTAGGTTAATTTAATAAGATTTGTAAATTTTCATTCTTTGACTCCATAGTTAATTTGATTTTGTGTTACTCATATCTATTTCTTTATTAGTGATGTATTTTTACATTTAATACCTATATGATTTTGACATAGCTATCATAACAATCAAGGTATATAAATTAAAGGATCAATATAATGAAAGAAAATTTTCCTATTGGTGTGTCTTTGCTTGCCTAAACATTTATTGTGTCCCATTCCTTCCCTTATTAAGATGTTTGATAATGCCACATTTAGTGCAAGTTTCACATTTCTCTTGTGATACTCTATATATTATCTTACACAATTAATTAGTAACATAGTCTTTAGTAGACAGTCACATTTAGTGTAAGTATCTCTTATAATGATACGCTGAGGCCACCAAATCCCTATAATGATCCTATATTACTAGTGGTGTATCCCTTAGATTGATGTGTTAAGGCTTTCAAGCTCATACAAAGCCAAAATAAGTGGGGTTTCCCTCAAATCAATGTGTTAAGGCCACCAAGACCATACAAAGCCAAATCTCCCTTGGTGCATCCTCAAACCTATGCACCAAGACACTAAGCCTAAAAGAAAAAAAAAAGACCACAGGTACACCAAGTGAGTTGAAAAACCAATACAACCCTCCTCATGCCCTGTGTTGTTGCTACCATCATCCTCTATACCATCTCCCCCTGCATCGTTTGTTTCGTACGCCCCCATGCATGTATATATATATATATACCACTCATCACTCTCCTTCTCCCTCATTTGTTTATTGCCATTTATTTTCCAAAATCTCTATCAAACACCACCTACTCGAGCCCCTCTCTTTTTTTATTCTTCTTCTTCCTTTTTCCCTACTTTGTTTTATGTGTACACCACCTCTATAGCACTACCATACTTCCATGCAACTCAAGCTTCCCTTTGAATTTGGTTATTTCCATTTCACCCTCCTTTACCTTAACTTCTCCCTCAATTATAATCTTCGAGTCTGACTGTGCATTATCTTTTTTTTAGGTGATTTTCTTATGATCTTGAAGGAGGAGGTATAGGATTAAATGCATAGATCCATGTGTTTTTATTAGTAATGATGCATGTCATAGCTAGGAATTTATGCATATATGTATGTGTGTGTGTGTGTGTGCTTTTATTGGACAGATGATATGATTAAGGTTATGTTGTGATATGATATCTTGAGTAATAAGATTTCAGGAGTATACTTTTGGTATAATGTTGGATATGGTATCTATAAAAGTAATTGAGGGTGTATGTTATGAATGGATATTGGAGATGTACATGTATTGGTATTGAGATTATCATACCTTAGGAGAGTATGAGAATTTTTAACTATCTAAGGGTATTATGGTCATTTGAATATAATTATGTGGTTCTAATTATGTTATTAAATTTATGTCTTTTACATTACATGTGTCCCACATGATAATCTTGAATACACAATAAACTCTAATAAGATATTAATCATTTAAAGTGAAAGATCACACGAGTCGGGCAGAGTTGTTTATATGGGTCTGTTCCACCAGATATTAATAGTGGCTCAGTGTTTTATTCCTGATAGGTGCATCAGTTTGTTTCACCGAATTAATAATAGTAGGGGCCCATACTCAACGTGAATAAACATACACTTAAAAAATAGAGTATTAATAGAAAATATACTAATCATTTATAGTGAAAGACTACGTGAGTTAGGACCGAGGTATTAAATCTGTTCCACCGGATAAATAATAGTGGCTCAAATGTCTTGTCTTTGAGAGTTGCTTTAGACCATTCCACTTGTTTAAAAATAGTGGCTCATGAGTATTTGTGCTCTGAGAGGTGTTGAGTCAATTACATTAGACAACAATAGTGGTGGCTCAGGTATTTTATCCCTATGAGATGTTTTAGACCGTTCCATAGGTTTAAAAATAGTAGAATCCTTGTGTAACACCCCCAAATTTCACTCCTGAAAAAAAAATTTGAAAGATTAAAGCGGAAGCTAGGAGCGAATTTTGGGAAATGTTACCGCCACATCTAACACAAGATAAATGTCAATCATATATCTCATATTAGATGCAAGGCTAAAACCTGTCAAACAATTAAATCCGAATTTTAAAAGCATGACAGCGTTACGAGAAATTAAAAGTCAATTACAAAACCCTTGGAAATTTAAATACATCACTTGTAACTTCCAAAGATGAATACAATTAAACAAAACAAATCCCGAAGGATAAATATCCGGACCGCCTACTCACTCAAGTCAAGCCTTCCATCCCAATTTAGTAACCGATCAAAACCTGCACAAGAGGTCTGCTCCCCACCATCGGTGGATCATCACAGGACCCATTCAACCAAGGTAGTATCAGTACGGGTCCAATACTGAGTAAGTCTCACTACCCTATCTTATGGGAGAGATGTAAACTATAACATCAAATACATATTAAATTATGATACAATACGTTGATATAATATCATACATACTCACAACCCACAACATGAATCTTGCCATACACCTATAGTAACATATGAAACATAAATAACATCCCATTTAAACATATAAGCATAGTATAACCGAAATATAAAGTGGCTCGTGCGCCTCAAGTAGGAATAATCCATATTATTGGAAACTCAACGCGTGACATACTCACGTAAGCAGCATGTAGTAATACAGATAATAAAAGCTGACCATAGTCCAATTAGACTTATTTCCTTTGAGTCTTTATTAAAAGTAGTCATTTCACACCACAGTTGTAACACCCCCAAATTTACTACTGAAAAATTTCGTTTAAATCAAAGTTTTAGCGGAAGCAAGAAAATTAAAACCGTAAATTCGGGGGCATTACCGCCACACTTAGTACCAGATCGATCCATAACTACCGACCGATACTAAGTGCTAAGGCTATAAAGAATAAAACTAGAAACGAATCATTCATAAAACACGAATTCTACAAATCAGAGTGCGAAGGTAAGAAGTTGCATTCCGAAATACAATTTAGAAGGTCCATATCTCCGAATACTTAAAATAGCGGAATAGCAAGATACGATAGAACCCTTGAAAAGTTAAATACGACATTTGTATCCTCTAAAGACAAATACGATTAAATCACGCGATTTTCGAAGGTAATTATCCGGACCACTTACTCACTCACATCCAGCCTTCCACCCCAACTTAGTAACTGATCAAGACCTGCATCAAAGGTCTGCTCCCCACCATCGGTGGATCATCACAGGACCCGGTCAATCAAGGCAGTATCAGTACGGGTCCAGTACTGAGTAAGGCGTAGGCGCGCGCTAAGGCCAAGCATACAATCACACACGATCATAACAGCAACATGCAATAATACACAAGATACATGCTCAATACGTCAGCCATACATCAGGATAAGTAAGCGGAAAGCTGAATCATGCTCATACAATGTCCGTTATTTCTTATTATGAGAATAATCTCTTTTCACACATTCTTCATTTAACCCTGCAAGCACGGGGACCCCACTATTATAGCCGGTGGACCGGAAATCAACACCCAGGGCTCAAAGCCTCTGGCCACTATTATAGCCGGTGGACCGGAAAACAACACCCAGGGCAAACGCCTCTGGCCACTATTCTAACCGGTGGAACGGACTGGCCCCGCACTTACATGGTGTTCCACTGTAAGTGATTAGTATCTTTCCCGTGGGTTAACTTATTCGTTTGAGTCTGTCGAGCCCGAATCCCCCACTATTATAGCCGGTGGACCGGAAATACACACCCAGGGCAGAACGCCTCTGGCCACTATTATAGCCGGTGGACCGGAAATCAACACCCAGGGCAAAACGCCTCTGGCCACTATTCTAACCGGTGGAACGGACTGGGTCGGGCTCATCAGTCTTTCACTTTACGTAATTAATGTCTTATTCGTATCTTATTGAATCATATCAGGTCCTTGACATGCACAAATCATTCATTACATTCTTACACATAATAACACACGGTAAAATTCCACATGCACAACTATACTTTTCTCAATAGTACACATAATACACCAAACAACTCTTAACAGTCACCCGAACCATGATTGTCCTCACCGAGCCGTGGTTAACCACTCTTAACCTTCCTTAATCGTAACAACCCTAATTCCATCATAAGGACCCTAATACCACCATAATCATTAATACCACTAGGAAGTCATAAATACCACTCTATAAACCCCAATACCACCTTGCAACCCTAATACCACCATAAGCCATGAATACCACCAAGTAATCATTAATACAACTATATAAACCCTAACACCTCCTTTCAAACCCTAATACCACCATAAGTGTTTAATACCACCAAGTAATTATCAAAACAACTATATAAACCACAATACCATCTTCCAAACCCTAATACCACAATGAGTCATTAATACCACCAAGAATTCATTAAACCACTATATAAGCCACAATACCATTTTGCAAACCCTAATACCACAATAAGTCACTAATACCATCAAGAAATCATTAAAACCATTATCTAAACCACAATACCATCTTACAACCCTACTACCACAATAAGTCGTTAATACCACCAAGAAAACATTAAAACCACTATATATAAACTCCAATACTACCCATCATATCGCCAAGCAACAGACTTCCTCACGCAACCTTAATTTGTACCCACCTTTTTGTTTACTTAATTCCACTTCCCCCTCATTGTTTCCCAAATGGTGAACTACTTAGGTCGTCCATACCTTGTTTAGCCAACATACTCCCCTTTGGTCATTCTAACCTCTTATTTTTATTTTTCAAATCTCCCACTTCACCACACTCACTCACATAACCCACCCTACATGACGTAGAGGTCACATCACATCACACTACATCACAACACATCACACTACATCACAGCATATTAGTACACGAAGACTAGGATACGGGGACGTACCTCGGATCCAGGCTGCGCTTCACAATAGACACATAGAATACAGGTTATAGCATACAACCATACAAAGCATATAAGGCACCTAAAACATGCAGAGCACACAAGTGGCCCTAGTTACGTCCTTACCTAAATCGGCGCCGGGCTTGAAGCACGCTCCTACCCTTCCTGGGGTTTGACCCGGTTACCTATAAGAGGGAATTATTTAGGGTTAATCTCCCTCTACCAGAATTATCAAAATTCCTATCCTACCCCTATCATGGCCTAATACCAAGGCTATTATTAATAAAGGGGTTTATAATTAAAAAGGATTAGGTTATTACTACTCTCATGATAGCTTATACGGATTATCACTAATTAAGTAGATTTTAGCAAATCCAAATACTAAGGTGAGGGTCTTAACAACATTAATAATAATTACCAATAGTACCTACCATAATAAGAATACTATTTATAATAATAGTGCTCCTAATAAAAATAGTAATAGCTATAGTGATAATAATGATAATAGTAATAATTGAAATCATATTAGCATTAGTAATAGTGTATCATCAATAATAATAGTAATAATAATAATAATAATAATAATAATAATAATAATAAAGTATTTGTACAACCATAGTCACTTAGGTGACAAAATCAATAATAATGTTAATAACAATAATAGTGATAATAATAATAATGATAGGAATGAAGACAATAATAATACAAATAATAATAATAAATACAATGAAAATATTAGTAATAATATCAACGATTATAAAAAAAATAGTATAAATAAGGATAATAAGAATAACAGTAATAATCGATAAAATAGTAGATGCGATAAACACAATAACGATAAAACAATGATAAGAATAATAATGATAATAATAATAACTATACCAATGATAATAATAATGAGAATAATAATAACAATAATATTACAATAATAATAGTAATATGGGTAATAATGGTAATGATAATAATGATAATAATAATAATACTAATAATAATAATAATAATGATATTAACAACACTACGACTAACAATAATAATAGTAATAGTGATAGCAATAATAATAATAATAGCATAATAATAATAATAACAATAATAATGCTAACAATACTAAAAATAACAATAATAATAATAATACTAATAGTAAAATAATGACCATGATAATAATAATTGTAATATTAATAACAATAACACAACCCTAAGAATAATAGCAATAATAATAATAATATCAATAATAACAATAATAACAATAATAGTACTAACAATAACAATAGTAAAAATAACAATAATAATATTAATAATAACAATTATCATAGTAATAATAATAATCATACTAGTAATACTATTAATAGTAATAACCATCATAATATTAATATTAATAACGATAATAATACTAACCCTAATGGTAACGTTAGTACTAATAGCACTTAATAATAATAATAATAGGGATAATAATAATAATAATAATAACAATAATAACAATAATAATAATAATAATAATAATAATAATAATATCAATACTTATGTTAATATAATAATAATAAGATAATAATAATAATAATAATAATAATAATAATAATACTAATTGGATGGGTGGTAGTATTAGTAGTAATAATGATATTAGTAATGATAGGGTTAATATTAATCATAATAATACTAATAATATTAGTTAATAATATTAATCCCAC
The DNA here is from genome assembly GCA_039764185.1 of Tamarix austromongolica. NCBI lineage: Eukaryota > Viridiplantae > Streptophyta > Magnoliopsida > Caryophyllales > Tamaricaceae > Tamarix > Tamarix austromongolica. Next base: position 15,931,243 of record CM077811.1, read on the forward strand.
TAATCACCTTTTATTATTTATTTATTTATTTATTTATTATTTATTTAAGACTTAGGGTTCAGGGTGTTGGCAACCTGACTGGGGTGGTGGTGGCGGCGGCGGCGCGGCGGCGGCGGCGGTGGAGGAGAGGAGAGAGGGAAAAAAATGGAGGTGGAGGCTAGGGAAGGGAAACCAAAGGGAAAGGGAGGTGCGGGGTGGTAGGGCAGGAGCTGCTGGTCATTTCGGAGGGTGGTGGTGGCGCTGCAAGCGGCGGTGTGGCTGGCGGTGGCGGCGCGAAGGTGGCGCCAGGTTGGAGGGGTCGATTTCGGGAAGGGTTTTTCGCACGGCCAGGGCGGCACGTGCGGCGCGAGTTAGGGTGGCTAAGATGGTTGGTTGCGTAGAGGGCGGTGCAGGGAGGATTGTGGTGGCGAGGGCAGGCGGCAACGGTGGCTGAGGGCAGAGGAAACGGCGGCTGAAGGTGGGGCGGCGCGACGGTTTGGATTTCTGGGTTCCCAAAAATCGAACCCGATTCAGGCCATTTCCGGGGCTATTTATAGAGGGATTGGGACGGGAAAACGACAAGGACACGTGGGAGGTTAGGTGGGTTAGGTCCGGTGAGCTGTCCGGCGCAGGTCTGCCGGCACAGACCAACCCTGTCGGGGAAGAAAAGTCAGGGCTTGCGTGCGGGGAAAACGCTGCCCGATTGGTCACATCTCAAGGTAAGGTCAAATCAGGGACGAAAAGATAGGAGAGAAGGCCGGAGAAAGGACGGGACGCTCGCCGCTGCGTTTTCCGGCGAGCTCGAGTTGCAGGCGGGGAGAAACGGCGTCGCGAGGAAGAAGAAGAAGGGGAGGGGCTGGACCGGCGGTCCAGGGGAAAGAAAGGAGAGGGAGGAAACCGGCCGGACCGCGCGGTTTCTTTTCCTTTTAAATGAAACGCTGCGTTTTAGGCGGAATTTGGCGAAAACGCAGTGCTCGAGTCGTCAGGCAACGGTCGAAAGTTCTTTGTATCGCGACGCGGCGTTTCAGCGACTTCAGCGTCGAAACGCCGCGTTTTGGGTCACGGACGGCCGGGCTCGCTGGGCCGCGGCGAGAAGAAGGAAAAGGGGAGGGGTTTGGGCCAGCAGGCCGGCCCAGGTCGGGGAAAATAGGGGCGAGAAGGGGAAGGAAGAAAAAAGGAAAAAGGAGGGAGGAAAAAGGAAAAAGGGAAAAAGGAAAAGGAGGGGAAAGTTAGGGGTTGGATTAATTAATATCATTTGGGTAATTTGGGGTATTTAATATAATTATCAAAACCATAATTAATTTCTACCTTTAGGTAAATTTTGGGATTTATGGAAAAATCTTCCTAAATTTATTTTAATTAACAAAACCCCTAAATTAAATTACTCATAAATTTTATATTAATTTGGAACTATTTTATCCTCCCTATTTTATATAATTTAAGGTATTAAATAAATTTCAAAAGTGAAAACCTTAATTAACTTAAATACCATAATCTCCCCTATTTACACTCTTATAATTTCCTTCTTGATTTATCCTATTAATTCCTTTTTATCTCACTAAAAGTAGTTTATTTAATAACTTTCCTAATAATCTCCTATTCGGCCATGATTTTCTAAATTAGGGATTTTGGGGTATTTCAACAGTCTTTATCAATCCACGTGAGTGCGGGAACCCCACTATTATAGCCGGTGGACCGGAATATATAAAATCAGGGCAGAACGCTCCTGACCACTATTATTTGCCGGTGGACCGGTCTCTAGGGCAGAACGCTCCTGGCCACTATTATTTGCCGGTGGACCGGTTTGGCCCTGACTTGCATGGTGTTTCACTGTAAGTGCTTGTGACTCATTCTTTATTCTCATCAATAATATATTCATTCCACACATATTCTTTAATAGTCCATGTGAGTGCGGGAACCCCACTATTATAGTCGATGGACCGGAAAGTATACACTCAGGGCAAAATGTTCCTGACCACTATTATTTGCCGGTGGACCGGTCTGGCTCTGACTCACACGGTGTTCCACTGTAAGTATTTAGTATCTTTCTCATGTCTTATAAATTTTACATTTGGGTTGCTGAGCACGGAAACCCCCACTATTATAGCCGGTGGACCGGAAATCATACAAGGCAAAACGCTCCTGACCACTATTGTTCGCCGGTGGCACAGTCTCCAGGGCACCCTGGCTCCTGGCCACTATTATTCGCCAATGGACCGGTTTGGGCCCAGCTCAGCATCTTCCTCTTTAAGTGATTAGTATCTTAACGTATCTTATTTGAAAGTGTTTTACCCTTGACATGCATGGCTAACTATATCCACACTTATCCTCACAGGAGGGCCCATCCCATATCTTGGAACTCGTGCACCCCTTATCACACCTTGATATCCATTTCCCTCTATAATAACACATGATAAAAACCAACTCCTAAGGGTGTGGGTTAAGACCCAACACCTCGTGACATCAGACTCCACCCGCTATCTCCCTCTAGGGTTTTCCCCTGGAAACCCTAATTGGACCTATGTGGCCCAACTTTCTCTCACATACACTAACATTACTCCATTTATCACCCCACACCTCATCTCATTTAGATCCAATCCCAAATCATATCGCTTTACCCATCGATTCCACCTGTGACCCTAAAACCCTAGTTGGCTACTTCAACCCTATTACCTTTCTTCTCTCACAAGTAACCTCTCCTTTTTACCCAATATTTCTTCTCTCCCATAACACCCATAATCATTCCTCATAACATAAACTCTCACTCTCAACCCGCACCTCACTCACCGTTAATCATTTTTACTTTCGCCTTTTCCAGATTACTAATTCTTCCCAAAACCCTAATCGGATCCCTTATACTCCCTTTTAGCAATTCACTTCCCATTTATTTCTTTTTGCCATTTTATCTCCATGTCATAATAATAATAATAATAACCACCCTAGCATGCATGTCCTAGAGGGTTACATCATATCACAACACATCATAATCACCACATATAGATATCACATTCATGTCGTAAGAAAAACACATACCACATACCTTAACTCGAAGTTGCGCTACGCATAAAACACATTAAGGACAACCATGCGATACACAACCGGATATGGTATATATACAAAACATCTAAGGCATGCAAGTCACATAACACATAGGGACCTTAGCCACATCCTTACGAAATACCCATAAGTAGAGGTAAGTAGAAAACTTACCTGGATCCGAAGCTAGCTAAGTGAGATAAGAGGGAGAGAGATCACTAGCTCGTGGATCCACGAGAAAGCTTTTCTAGATCCGATAGAAATCGAAAACTAAATTAGAAACTATTCTATAAATCAATAATTCACATATTCTAATTAAATAAACACAAACAACCCAAATGATCTTTCTTAGAAAATGTGACCAAAACTTAGAACTTAAAAGCATAGCTTTATTAAGATTTAAGGTTAAAACTAAATCAAAATGGATTAATACAAATATCACTTGGGACATTTCAACTTAATTTGGAAAGCCCGAGAAAGAATAATCGATCATAAGTTAATTTATCGAAAATAACTTATTTATTAGGTTTTATAACTAAATAGGTAACCTAACCATTTACATAGAACCAAATCCAAACAGATTAGGTTAAAACAGAATTTAAATGATTTAAAACCCAAATATAGAATTCGATTAGATAAAATACACATAGCAAAATCAACTTTATAAAATCATCCCCGAAAATTAGGGTTTTAAAGCCCACGACACAAACTCAAGTAATTCAATTTAATCAATTCAAATTAAAGGTATTAGAAAGCAATTAATACCATTTCAACTATTTCTATACATTCAATTTTAGAAAAACAACAATACAAGTAATCGATTTCATAATTTCACTTGAAATTTAGGGTTTTAGGCCCGAAAATACAATTCGTTAAAATTCTATAAATTTAATCAAATTGAATGTTTAAAAATACAATTAAACACATTTTATAACATATCAAATAATCAATTGCTCAAAACCAATAAAAGAAATACGCAATTTAGCACAATTAGAGTTTTTGAGCCCAAAACGTAAATCCGATCAATCCTTGCCAAAACATATCAATTGACAGTTAAAAAATGTAATTAAACATATTATAATGTAATTTATATAGTCAATTGAATAAAATAACCCGATTACCTAAACCAATTTAAACCCGCGGGAGTTTTGACCTAAAAATCCAATTTCGATCAATTACGCACAATTTTCCCAAATCAACACTTCCAATAAAAACTTAAATGCATTTTAAAAAATATTATAAAATCAATTGAGCGAAACGGCTCAATTATACGACCCAATTTCATTACACCCCAAATTTGACCTAGGAATCAAATTCCGATAAAACATGCATAAATTTCTCAAATTGACGGTTCCAAAATGAAATTGGATACCTCTTAAAACATATTGTATAATCAATTTGTCCGAAATCGCAAAAACGGACGGATCAGAAAAATTCGGGCATAACCCGACCAAAAATCCAATTTTTCCAAAATCCCAACACAACCACACAATTAACCTATCCAAATCAATCTTACAGCACATATATACATAATCAAACAATCAATTTAGCTTTTTATAAGCTAATTCATACCCAATTAATCAAAACAAGGGTTAGGATTTTTCGAAAATTATACCAAACAAAAACCGATAATTCGGGGCAAAGGAAGGCCGGGAAAGCTTCGTCGGGGGTCGGGGGTGGCTCGCCAGTGGTCAGCGAGGCTCGCCGGAGCCGGAAGGCGGCGACGCGACCTGCACGGGTGTTGCCGCTATGTGCTGATGTCGTTGGTTGCTGTTACTGTTGTGGTTGCTGGTTGCTGCAGCCTTCGGTGGTCGGGCTAGCTATGTCGCTAGTGGCGGTCGTGGCCGACGGAGGAGAAGCAGGGAGGAGGAGCTGGGGAGATGGAGAGGGGTGAGGGAGGTCGGCTAGGATTAGGGTTAGGGTTGCGAGTCAAGGGGTCAGGGAAAGGGAAGAGAGAAAGAAAAAGAAGAGAGGGGGCGCCGGTCGGGGCTGGGATGCGGTTTTTTTTTTTACAAATACACATAAAATAAAATACTAAAAATATAAAAATATTATTGGAAGATTTTATATAAAATTTGTTTAACGAAAATTTATTTCGAACGGATCCGAAGGCTTAAAATTAATAAAAAGCTATATAAAGAATTTCAGAAACATTTTTGGAAGAATTTACCGACGAACGTAAAAATTTATATTATTTACATTAATACATTATAAGACCCCAAAATAATATTTAAAAACATATAATAAAATATTTAAGTCAAATTCCAATAAACCGAGATTAATTCAAATAATTTCCGAAACCAATTTTCCGCAAACTAAAAAGCGTAGAATGGAAGAAAATTAATTTCAAAAAGAAATTCTTAAATAAGTTCCGAAAACATTTTTAATTTAAACTTCCCGAAAATGTTACATTCAATCAATTAAAACATCGATAAAATATTACTTCTCGAAAATAATTAATTACATTCAATTATGAATTCAAAATCGTCGATAAATCCATAAAACGAATCGAAATTAAAATAATTAATTGTTTACATCAAATTACGCTAATAAAATCATTAAACTTAATGAATCTGGGTTTTAAAGATACGGGGTATTACACCTTGAACTTAACATAAATAACATATTGGAATATGATATAATTATATAGCGAGACTTGAAATCATTATTTACCTAGCATAGTTTTGTATTATCTTACGTATGCTCATTCTCTAATTTGAATTTATGTATTATGTGTAATCCTAATTCGACTCTATTGTTACCTTACTCAGTACATAGTATACTGATCATTCATTTTATGGGTGCCTCTCATTCCTATGAGTAGATGACCCATATATATTAATGTAGGTTGGGGCTAACCCATTGGACAAGTTCATGGCGTTTAAGGAGTTATATGTAGAGGAGTGACTATGGCATTAAGGTTATGGGCATAGAGTCATGTTATCCGGTTGATGTAGTTAATCGAATACCTTTTTGGACTCTTTGATCCATGGTATCCCTTAGTTGTATTTAGTTAATGTAATTCGGAGTTAACCTCCAAACTCGTATTATATTTGTAAAGGTTCTTCCATTTTTAATTCCCTTGTTTTACTATAAATGGTTTTAGATTGGTGATTGATATAAGGATGGTTGTGCAAATCAAACTTATGTTATTTACAACGGTAACACCCAATATTTTACTTATAAGCTTCCACTGTAAAATTAAAAAAAAAAATTGTTTAAAAAAATTGGGGTGTTGCACCCCCTTTTTTGAGAACCATGTGGATGGGCTAACCCATTCATTATTTGAAATAGGATAAATTACCCCAACATCTAGTAGTTTAAGAACATATTTTTTAACTACTTCCTTTACATTAGTATTTAATCTATGTTGGTTCTCTATATAAGCTTTATGATCATCTTCCATAAGAGTTTTATGCATATAAATTGATGGGTTGATTCTTTTAATGTCATCCATGGTGTATCCTATGTCCTTGAAATGAGTGTTCTAACTAACTTATCAGGTTCATTTTCATTCACACATGCATTCACAATCATAAAATAAGTAGAGTTAGGGTCAATAAATTCATACCTTAAAGAGGTTGGGAGGGGTTTTTGTTCTACCTTTGATACTTCATCATCTTCATAGGTAGAATTTTTTGTCTCTAACTTTATACTTTCAAGCTTTTCATTTTGACGTGGAGTAGTTGTGTGTGATTCCACAAATTGAGAACATGTAGCTACCTTAGGTTATTCATCATTTATTGAGTTGTCACTTAACAAACACTTCTTAAGTGGATCAACTAAGTAATGGTTTGCAAATTGCTCATGTGAACACTTTCCAAACATATTGACCCTGTAACAAACTTTATCAGTTATAATGAGTTTCATAACTTTGCTTAAATCAACTTCTACCTTCTCCCCTCTGATATTCAAGAATAACCTTCCATTTTTAACATTGATTATGCACCTATAGTAGCAAGGAAAGGTCTTCCCAATATAATTAGAATGTTAAAGTTATCATCTATTTCTAAGATAATGAAATCAACTGGGATAAAGAGATTACCAATATGAATAGGCACATCTTTAAGTATACCTACTAGATATTTTACCGATCAGTTTGCCAATTAAAGTGTATCGTGATTGGCTTCAAATTACCTATACCGCCTTCTTGAAAATAGACACTGGCATCAAGCTTACTCATACACCCAAATCATATAAAAGCACAGTTAATAGAGACATTACCAATAACACAAAGAATAGAGAATGAATTGGGATCATTAAGTTTAAGAGGCAACTTATTTTGAATTATAACACTACACTATTCGATAAGGGCCACGATCTCATATTCTTCCAACTTTCTTTTATTAAAGAGGATCTCTATAATCCCCCGAAATTTTCAAAGCCTATAATTTAATAAATAACTTTTATTTGGGATAAATTAGTTTTTAAATCTATTTAATTTAATTATTTTATGGATTTTTGAGTATATAAAATTGGATATAAATATTTAGTAAATTAAAATAAATATTTAGTTATTTTATCATACAATTTTTATTTAAATAATTTTTCAAACCATTATTTTACTAAAACCCATATATTTAATTATATTAAATTAAATTATTAAATAAATTTATTACCCAAAAATATTGTATTTTATTATTTTATAAATTAAATTATTTTATTTTGTCTCATTTTTCATTTCCTTTTTCCCTTTTTTCCTTTTCTTTCTCCTTTTTCTCCTTTCTTCCTTTTTCCTTTTTCTTCCTTCGGGCTGCCGTCCCCAGCGAGCCCTGTCTTCCTCGCCCCTGGGCCGCTGGCCCATTTATTTCTTTCCTTCCTTATCGTCCCTGCCCGCGTTGTCCAGCCCAGACCCTCCTTTTCTTTTATTCCTTCCTCCCTGGCGCGAGCTTGGCTTGCCTCCCTTCTTTCTTTTCATTCCTTTCTCCCCCAACCGGGCCAACCCACTCCCCTCTTCCCTTGTGCCAGCCTACACGCATGCACCAGCCTCCCCTCCTTTATTTTTTCTTCTTCATTTCTTCAACACTACACCCGACCACCTCTTCCATCTCCGGCCACCCCACCTGCAACCCTCCTCCCCCTACTACTCCCCTATCTCTCTCTCGCCATTTTTCCTGCCCTATCTCGGCCCCACCACCTCTCTCTCTTCTCACCCATGCCCTGCCATTCCCCTCATTTCCCTTCCCTCTCCCTGCAACTCCCATGCTCCTACCACCCAACTGCCGCCCTACCAAGCCCCATATCCCCTCCTTTCTCTTCCTCTTCTTTTTCTTCTTTCCTCATTGCCTCATTTGCCATTTTTGAGCCCCCATGCCCTTCCCCAACCTTCTTTCCCTTCCTTCATTCTCCTCCCATCTCCCTCCCTATTTTGCTCCACTACCCTCGTTCCATCGCTACCACCGCCGCACCAACCACCTACACTACCCCTACCACCCTCTACCTCACCCTTGAACCATCACAACACCCCTCAAGCCACCCTGCAGCCTCCTTCTTCCTCCCCTCTTCTTTTTCTCTTATTTTTCTCCCTTCTCGGCAGCCACCCTGCACCACTTCTTTCCACCGTCGTTTCGCCGCCTCTGCCGCCACCTGAGTCACCAAACCAATCCCTGCAACCCCCCTCTACCACCTCCAAACCTCCTTTGGCCGAAACCACCACCCGCAGGCCTTTATTTTCCCCCTCCCTTTTCCTTCCTTCTCAACCCCTCCATCTCGGCTTATCTCGGCAACCACCTTTGCAGCCTCGCTACCGCCGCCGTCAACCCATCCCCGACCACCACCTACACCCCCTCTCCACCTATACACCCTTCCTTTGCCTTAAATCCTCCCCCACGTGCCTTCTTTCCTAGCCCCAAATTCCTAACCTGAAAACACCGCTCCCTCCTCCCTTTCTTGCCATTTCAAGCCTCTTCCCCTCATTCCTTTGCATGTAGCTCATGCTGCACGAGTAGCATGAGTTGCCGCATGCCTTGGGTTGTTTTGTTTAATAAGCATTAAGGTATAATAATATTTTAAGTTAAGTATTTCATTAATTAAGTATCATAAAGTCTTATGCCTTTGGCTTTCTTAATTCTAATGTGATAAATATTTATATTATTTTTAGGTATTGGTTTTGCTAATCAAAGCTTGAACCCTTATCCGGAATATCGGTAAGGTTCATTTTTGTGGGAATTAAGGTAATTGTTAAACCCTACCTAAACGCATGGATAAACGTATGTTAGCACATTAGGCTTTTTAATATGTTATTATGTTTGATGTATGTTGTTTAAAATAATATATGTAGTTTCTTGTGTTGATTGATAAAAAGGAAGCATGTTAGATTATATGCTATGTATGGAATTATTGCTTAAGGTAAGAGTTTGGTTATTAATGAAAATGTTAAGTATTTATCCATATTGTATTATGTTATTGTGATCTTTAATGCATGGTTAATATTATTGTGAGCCCTAGGGGTATTTTAGTAACATGTCTTGTGCAAGAATGTGGCCTAATAGGTATGGGTGTTAATGAGTATTATATTAAATATAATGGTTGTGGAGTTGAATAATGAGAATGGGGCATTAATATTAATATTCATGTAATGGTAATAATTTAATGTAAGTGGTATAATAAGGGGCAAAATGGAAATTTATAAGTGAAAAGGGTAAAATGGTAATTTTCTATGCAAAGGGTAAAATGGTGACTTATAAGTGAAAAGGGAAATTTGTTAATTTTGATAATAGAGAAGGGTAGTTTGGTAACTATGATAATGGAGAAGGCAATTTGGTAATTTAATCAACTAAAGGGTAATTTGGCAATTTTGATAATGGAGAAGGCAATTTGGTAATTTAACCAACTAAAGGGTAATTTGGTAATTATGATAATGTAGAAGGGTAATTTGGTAATTTAACCAACTAAAGGGTAATTTGGTAATTATAACAAAGGAGTAGGGCAATTCGGTAATCTAACCAGCCAAATGGGAATTTTGATAAATGTAATAATTATGAAGGATGATTAGTGACTTAATAAGTGTGGGAGATAACTTAGTAACCCAAACCAAGTAGGGATATGACTAAAAACAACTATGTGTGTGTTATGTGCCTTGTGTGCCATGTGTTATGCCATATTGTGCACCTTATGCTTAATGATTAATCATTTATAGTGCAACTTGGAGTGAATGTATGCTTATATGACTTCTTTATGGCATTTGGATGATGATTACAATTGTTGTGCGTACAACGTTATGTGATGTGACCCTCTAGGACATGCATGCTAGGATATTTAATGTGGTAATGTGGGATGGAAGCATAAAAAAAAAATGGGAAAGTAAGATAACCAAAGGGAAGTAAGTTGGCTAACGTAGGTAGGAATGACCTAAATAATCCTTGATCCACGAGTGGATGAATAAAAGGGGACTTAAATAAAATGAAAGAGTGGGAGAATCAAAGGTTTTGCATGGGATGGTTAGAGTTCGCATGGGGGCAAACTTTACGTATGGAAAGTTGCCTTGAGGCGTGAGGAAGGTAATAGAAGTATTGTTTGGGTGACTGGAGGCCTCGGGTGAAAAATAGTACGTTGGATAGTATAAGGGTGCATAGAAGACCGAGCTAGGGTTTGGGAGGAAACCCTAATTTGAGAAGGTGGAAAAAGAAAAAGAAAATAATAAAAATAAATGAGGATGAGTGAGGTATGAAGTGAGGGTTGAATCTAAGGGTTGTGACGTGTGGGGTGTTAAAATAGTTTGGGTTGTGTAAGGCAAAGAAGGATGGGCCACATAGGCCCAAATTAGGATTTCTAGAGAAAATCTTAGGGTAAGGCAGTGAGTGAACTTTGGGGTATAAGGTAGTGGGCCTTGATCCACACACTTAGGAGTTGGGCTCCCGGTGTGAGTAAGTGGAATAAGGGAAGAATGTTGGGGCGATTTAGGAGGTGCAAAAGTCTCAAGATATGGGGCAGGCCCTCTTGAGAGGATTAGTGTAGATATAGTTAGCCATGCATGTCTAGGGTGAAATCTGTTGAATAAGATACGGTAAAACACTAATCATGTAAAGTGGAAGATTATTGAGTCGGGCCCAGACCAATCCACCAGCCTAATAGTGGCCAGGTGTCGGGGTACCTTGGAGACCGATCCACCGGCATAATAGTGGCTAGGTGTCGGGGTACCTTGGAGACCGATCCATCGGCATATAATAGTGGTTAGGTGTGTTCTGCCTTATAAGTGACCGATCCACCGGCTATAATAGTAGGGGATCCCGATCTCAATAAAC